>JAUKNK010000248.1:600000-1107597 GCA_030765055.1 Mantis religiosa
ATACAAGAGGCACAGGATTACTTTTTTACAAGCAAAGGTATGTGTTATGAAAAGAAGCAGTTTTATATACAACACCTGTAAAAACCAATGTTCAAAATTTCTAATAATGCATTTTATTATTTCAGACATCTCAGTAAAGTCAGACGGAGGAGTTTCACACAGCGTCACAGCAATACCATCAGACCGTCAAGGTAACACATAAATTATAAATCTACTTATTTATTGTTTTTTTAAAAAAAATAACATTATCTTTTTCACATTATTACTTTTTTTAAAAATAAAAGTATCTTGCCTTCATTCAGTCTTATATAAATCATCTTAATACATAGTATATAAAAAACAATAATTTTGTACTTAAAAACACATACAGTTAGAAAATAGAAGTCATAATCAACATTACATATAAACATGTTTAAATTTTGATGTCTGTAATGAGCACAATCGTAGAAAAACTTTCTAATTGAGATTTATTATTAATATTGGTTATTATTTATATTATTATCATTACTATTATTTCTGTTTATTATTATTGTTGTTGATGTTATTGTTGTTAAAAGCATTAGAATGTTTTCTTGTATGCATTGATAAAACATACACCGTATATAATATGTGAAGTATAATTTTAACTTTACAAATTTATTTTACCATAAAAAATTATTAAAAAGTTATAATGCATGCATACCTTATATATTTCAGCATAAGAAACAAGAAATGTTACTGCATAATTCGCTTCTCTTTACCTAATAGGCAGGATAATAAATGTGTTTAGAAAAAGTCATAATGCATGCATATCATATATATTCCAGCTTAAAAATAAAAAGACATGTTAATGCGTAACACGCTTTTCTTTTCAGATTATAGTAGCTAGTAGTGTTGGAATATACTAATAAGATTTGTATTATTTCAGATAGTGTTACGCAGGCTCCTGTTATGTCTGGAACGAAGAGAAAATCCTTGGAAACCGATGGGACCTCTGCAAAGATATATAAAATGGAATCGGTGAGTGAGCAGAGAAAAAAGGATTTGACATGTAACATTATAGAATCAGCATTTAAAAATCGCATTTACACAAGTCAGATAAACAATACATTGAATATGATAGATCCCGAGTTATTTTTGAATGAATGTAAGGCTCTAGTTACCAATGAAATTAGGAATAATCTGACACGACACAGTTCGGGAATAAAATTTTGTGGTACGTTAGTATGCCAGTATATAATACAGACTCCTGATGATGAAAAAATTGAATCATTTAATTTTCATAGCAAAATGGAAGCTATATTAAAGAGTACAGATACTACTGAATGGTATGAGAGTAAACTTAAAGAACCTATTCTTTCAAGTATCGATACATTCGAATCAAAAAGTAGTTCCAAATCTCTATATCAGATAAGCTCGTTAGTGCTAAATGCCTGTCAATATGATCCTTTAAATGCAGGATGTTATACAGAGCTTCCGGAATACATAAAGAACAAAAAGGCGGTAACTAATATAAAAAATGAAGATAACAAATGTTTCGGCTATTGTCTGCTTGCATCTAAATATCCTGCAAAGACTAATAAACATAGAGTTAGATCTTACTCTAAGTATAACATGTTTAAAGAATTTGATTTCAGTGGAATAACATTTCCTGTATCTCTTGATGATATTGAAAAATTCGAAAAGCAGAATCAAAATATATCTATTACAGTATACGGCCTAGACGACCATTCAATAACTTTGCTCTATCATACCAGAGAAATAAAAAAACATCATGTAAACCTGTTAAGAATAGGCAATGATAGCAAATCACACTATTGTTTAATAAATGATATATTCCGACTGTTGTCTAAACAGATAAATAAAAGCAAACGTAAAATGTGTATATGTGAAAGCTGTTTGAGGAATTTTTCAAATTAGACAAATTTAGCCAAACATAAACTTAAATGCGAGAAATCTCAAGTTTTAACTATGCCTGAAATGGGTGTAAATGACAAAATTGAATTCAGTGCATATTCCAAGTGTACAGCGGTTCCATTCGTCATTTACGCTGATATCGAATCAATACTTAAAAAGGTTCACTCATGTCAGCCATCTGATGACAGCAGTTGGACAAGAACGATGCAGAGACATGAAGCGATTTCAATATCGCTAAAATTAGTATGCGAGTATGATGATTCCTTATCAAAATTCAAAATTTTTAGAGGCCCCAATGCAATTCAAGATTTTTTTCAAGGAACTTACTGTAATTGCCGATGATGTCATGGAGGTATATTCACATAAAAAAGAACTGAATATGTCCGATGAGGATGAAACCAATTTTCAAAATGCAAATCAGTGTTACCTATGTAAACATGACTTTGCGACTAATGTGACAAAAGTCAGAGATCACTGTCACATTTCGGGTAAATATTTAGGGGCAGCACACAATTCTTGTAACTTGAACAGAAAACTACCAAACTTCATCCCAATTATTTTCCATTGTCTATCAAATTATGATGCTCATTTTCTTGTAAAAAATCTAGCTTACGATCAAGAGCCTATAACATGCATCTCGCAGACATCTGAGAACCATCTTTCGTTCAGTAAGAGATATACCTCAGGTGGGAAAACCATATATTTCAGATTTCTTGACAGTTATAGATTCTTAGATGATAAATTGAGCACCTTAGCTGACATGCTAAACCCCGAGAACTTTAAAATTATTAATGAAGAATACAAAAATCCTATACATCGAGAGTTGATGACGCGTAAGGGTATTTTTCCATACACTTATCTAGATTGTATAGAGAAATTGGATGAAAATGCATTACCGGATGAAATTATCTTTGACGACATAAGTCATGAAGATTACTTGCACGCTCAAACAGTATGGAGAACATTCAATATCCAAACTTTAGGAGAATATAGTGATTTATATCTTAAAACTGACACGTTATTGCTCGCAGACATTTTTCAACAATTCAGAGCGTTATGTCTAAATTTATACGAGCTGGACCCTTGTCAATATTATACCATACCAGGATTGGCATTCGATGCGATGCTTAAGACGACAGGCATTCAAATATCACTAATTACCGATAGAGAGATGATGGAATTTTTCGAATCTGGCATAAGGGGAGGATTATGTACAGTGTCTAAACGTTACTCTAAGGCAAATAACAAGTATATGACTAATTATAATCAGTCTTTACCGTCTAAATATTTATTTTATACAGATGCAAATTCACTTTATGGTTCTATTATGGGACATGAAAATATCCCTTATGGCGAACTTAAATGGTTAACTGAGGTAGAAATTAACGAGATCGATTTCTTAAAAATACCGGAAGACGCTGAAATAGGATATGTATTAAAGGTCGATCTGGAATATCCTAAAGAAATTCACGATGCACATAACGATCTACCACTATGTCCGAGGAGTGAGATTCCTCCCAATGATAAACATAAAAAGTTGCTAGCTACACTGTCGGATAAACAGAAATACATTATACATTACCGCAATCTGCAACAGTGCATACAGTTGGGTTTGAAATTGAAATGCATACACAGAGAGGTAGCTTATAAGCAATCACATTGGTTGAAAAAGTATATTGATCTAAATGCTAAAAAACGAGCCAAGGAAAAGTCTACATTTGGTCAGAATCTATGGAAAAAAATGAGCAATTGTGTTTATGGGAAATTTATGGAGAATGTCCGTTCTTATAAGGCCTTCAAGCTCGTTACGAGCTGGAAACAGGCCAGAAAGCTCACATCGCGCCAAACATTTCAACGTTATATAATTTTTGATGAAAATATTGTCGGAATCGAGTTATTAAGAGAGGAAATTCATATGTGTAAGCCTATATACATCGGTCAGGCGATTCTTGACTTATCCAAATTTGTCATGTATGACTTTTATTATAACGTTCTGAAAAAGAACTTAAATGATTTAACTTTGAATTATATGGACACAGATGCATTTCTTTTTGAAACAAGTACTGATATCTATGAATTTATCAAAACTCACATACAGTATTTTGATACATCAAATTACCCGTCTGATAACGTATATGCAATACCTTTGGTAAACAAAAAAGTGCCCGGACTTTTTAAGAATGAACTCTCCGGTAGAGTAATGACTGAATATGCAGGGTTACGATCAAAATTATACGCTTTTCGTTATGACGGTCAGCCTGTTAAAAAATCAAAAGGAATTTCAAAAATGGGAATGCGCTCAATCACATTTGAAGATTGTTTGTCATGCCTGCACGACATGAATGCAACAGATTTCTCTAAACAAGTGTCTTTCAGGAGTTATAAACTTGACGTTCACACGGTAGAAATGAATAAAGTGGCTCTGAGAGGCTTAGACACGAAGCGTTATATGCTCAAACAATCTCATTCAACTTTAGCTTAGAATCATTATTCTATTGACACAAATACCTTTTCCTCTGAGCATAACTGAGAGTATTAAGTTAAAAAAAGAAATAAAGAAACAAGATATTTAATGTAAAAAAGGGGGATTATTTTTGAAAAAATGTTTATAACCATTGAAATTAAAAGGGAGATTATTTTTGAAAAAAATGTTTATAACCATTGAAATTTTTGTGCAGCTTAAATATACATTGTCATGTTGAGGGGAGAGAGGGAAATATTTACTCTTAAGTGAAAGATGCTGACACAGTCAGGGGAATAAATGTGTGTTACATGCTCAAACAATTTCATTTAACTTTATTAAATCCTTTTTCATCTGCTCATGACTGAGATATTGTAATGGACCTGTATGTGTGTGCCTGTGTGAATTTGTAAAAACAAAATGTGCACATTCAGTGAAAAATTGAATTTTTTGTAAAAAAAAACTTAAATAAGTGTAGCTTTTTATGCATCAAACAAAAGATGCTAGAGGGGAGGGTGGATTTAAAATAAAGAAAGAGAGAAAGAAATATTTTCTCTGTTCTTTTCACATTTAACGCATGGATGCTGCAAGTCATAGTTATGTTTGCAAGATTTGATGCCATGCTAAAAGTAAAACAGTTTTGAACACTGAGAAGCTGTGTTCCCATAGTTAAAGTCTCTGCCTAATATGGACTCTTGCATGTCAGAATTTGATACTCAAAAAAACATTTATAAGTACTTTGGTTTATATACATTATATCTTTAAGCAGTATAAACTTTAGATAAATGTTTTTATGTGGCTGTGGGATGTATAGCAATACATGGTGATTGTAATTAATATTTCACGATGTGATTGATGTTGGATGGGAATATGGATAAAAATAACATGATGGTTGGGAGGGAGGGTGGATTTAAAATAAAGAAAGAGAGAAAGAAATATTTTCTCTGTTCTTTTCACATTTAACGCATGGATGCTGCATGTCATAGTTATGTTTTCAAGATTTGATGCCATGCTTAAGTGAAACAGTTTGAACACTGAGAAGCTGTGTTCCCATAGTTAAAAGTCTCTGCCTAATATGGGCTCTTACATGTCTGAATTTGATACTCAAAAAAAACATTTATAAGTACTTTCGTTTGTATACATTATATCTTGTAACAGTATAAACTTTAGATTAATGTTTTTATGTGGCTGTGGGATGTATAGCAATACATGGTGATTGTAATTAATATTTCACGATGTGATTGATGTTGGATGGGAATATGGATAAAATTTGATGCCATTGATGCAAAGATTTGATGCCATGCTAAAAGTGAAACAGTTTTGAACACTGAGAAGCCGTGTTCCCATAGTTAAAAGTCTCTGCCTAATATGGGCTCTTACATGTCTGAATTTGATACTAAAAAAAACATTTATAAGTACTTTCTTTTGTATACATTATATCTTGTAACAGTATAAACTTTAGATTAATGTTTTTATGTGGCTGTGGGATGTATAGCAATACATGGTGATTGTAATTAATATTTCACGATGTGATTGATGGTGGATGGGAATATGGATAAAAATAACATGATGGTTGGGAATGTGGGGGGGGGGGTAACAAAAATATTAAAACTGAGGTTTATTTGAATAACGTTTCTTTTTATTTCATCCCAAAGATCAAATATACAAACACATCCCGAAATCCTTCATTTTTTCACAGCTTTTTTTATTGCAGCTACACTACAGCATCGTGTTCTATCCACTCAGCTTTAGGAAAACCTAACCACTTACCAAGTAACTTATTCCCACGTCGGCGCACTAATTTTTCAATCAGATAGGTATCAGGGTACTGAGTTTTTAATAATTCATGACCATAAACTCCTCCCTGTAGTTCCACTCCATCACTGTCCTGAAGAACATAAGTAACCGGAATTGTATTCCTTATCCTAATAATACGAAATATTTCAGTGCTCCAATTGGGTGTGTACCCTTTCTCCAGTAAGCCCTTATGTCTAGATATTCTGACATAATCTCCGATGTTGAATTTCTTGGCATTCCGCTTCTCTTTACAGAAATTGTAACGACGATACACGGTGAGGAGCAGATCATTGTTGCTGACGTCGACAGGTCGCATTCTGATCGTCGAATGGTAGGTATTGTTGTAGGTATTTGTGATTCCCGGTAGGAGATCAAGCCATTTATGAGAACCTCTAGCCAAAAATTCTCTATGCATCATACCTTTAAGTGTTCGTATTAAACGCTCGACAGCAGCAGCCTTTATGACACTGAATGTACTATAATGATTAATTCTATGTTTAGCCATTAATTGCCTGAAGTGTCTATTGTAAAATTCTTTGCCATTATCCGATTGGATATTCTTTGGTGCCGAATCCAATTGAGCTAATATATTACTCATTGCTTTTGTAACATTAATCCCACTCTTGTCCTTCAGAGGTCTTGCATAAGCCATTTTTGAATAAAAATTAATGGCAATAAGAATGTACTTATAGTTCCTATTTTCTTTTGCATATGGAATCATTTCTATAAGATCTATTTGCAATAAGTCATTAAGACCTTTACTAATTATTTTTCTGCGAAGGAACCTCCGTCTGGCAGGGGAATGTAACTCGCCAGCGATGTTTCGTCTGATCATGCTATTACTTTTGTGGTTTTCAATTCCGTGACGATCTCTTGAATTTCAGATGAATGATTTAAATTTCCAGCCTGCTGCGATGCGATAAGTAATTTGAGTCTATTGACCAGAATGTTAGGGTCAGACCAGTACACATAATCCAGACCCCTATCGGGCACGTGTTCCTTCCATTTCAGACCCAATCCAGTCCTACTAGCAATTAGACCTCGTATTATATTTTTATATTTAATCCCTTGCTCGATCTCAGTCGACCGCTTCTGTTGTATCCCTGTCTGTGAACTAGAGTTTTTTTCAAAATCTGTGAATATGTATCCAGATCATCTTCAGTATACGCTGAACTTCGAGGTACTCGCTTGAATAACAACTCGTACAGCCCAGGGCTAGCCTCATAGGTCTCTTCTCCTATCTGAATAGTGTCGTCTACAAATATAATTCTTTTATTACCTAACTTATAATCACCATCTTCGTAGCGTACACCATAGGTGGCATCCATATCGCTGGCGCTAGCTGTACGAACCTTCTGCAAATACTTTGAGAGATCGTCATCGTCATAATCAGCAGCATCATCATCATCATCATCATCATCTTCTTCTTCTTCTTCTTCTTCTTCTTCTTCTTCTTCTTCTTCTTCTTCTTCTTCTTCTTCTTCTTCTTCTTCTTCTTCTTTAGGATTTTGCTTCTCCTGATTCTTGATTATATTACTTAGAGGATCGGTTACAGGCTGTAGCACCTCGGACATTATACGCTGAGTTTCGAACTTGAGACCCTTTAGGGAACGTAACTTTTCCCTTATTGCCTTACTGTGTCGGGCGATGGATTGTTTGAGTCCGATACCTTCAGCATCCATCTTTATATTGAATGAATATTTAAATATGTGATGTCAATTTATAGGAAATTTTCAGTTCAATACTTAGAATATGCCCATATTTTGCACGATTGGGTGGAGCGGTGAAGGTTAATTTATCACCTATCTGAATGGGTGCTGGATAACTTTCAATAATTTCATCGTTTATTGAAAATATCTTATCTGATCTCGTATTGGGATGGGGTGGAGATATCATACTGCAGTCGATCACCTCTCCATTTAGAGAAGACTTGTAGTATTCAAGTCCTGATGTTAAGGTGTATCTTTGCGAACTTCCTCTGTATGGTTTCGTTTGCAGTTTAATAATGAGCTGTCCCCTCATTTGGTCTAAAATAGGATTTATAACATTCACTTGCGATTTAAGCACACTGACACTATCCATTGTCGAGGTTATGTATTTATCCAGGGAGGACTGACGATTTACTAGAGACTCGATATTTTTGTCTACTGCCGAAGCAATATCATTAGCCATGGAAGATAGAGCTCTGTTTAATGCAGGCTGTGATTAATTTTGTTTCTTAACAACAAATTGTTTAACAAATTTTTTGGTTGCTGCGTCGCTATCGTCCACAGGATCGGCTACCTCCCTGAGTCGTTTCTTTTGAAAAGAAACATTACCGTTCGAATCCTGAATGGGCGTTCTTGCATGTATATAATCTAGCATGTATTTTTTATTTGGAACATCGTCGTCGTCAATTGGAGGCAGTAGTACCTTCATTCTTATCGTGTCCAGAATAACATTGTTTTCGGCATCACGTTTGAATGCATATTTACTTAGAAATTTCATAAGGTTTTCATATTGTGCATCGAGTGAGGTTTGCACATGGTTCCTAAGCATAGCTTCAAAGTCACCCATGTGCTGATATGAAGTCTTTTCGGCGAAAGTTTGCATCCGAGTTTCAATGACAGCCGACACACACATAGTGACACACATAGTGTTTAGTCGTTGCATCAGCGGCTTCTTCAGGATCCTGGATGTTGCACAATCGTTTCTTACTGAACTGATAGTTTCCCGAGCCATCTCGACTTACGATATAGCGGTTAAGCACACCCCTAGAGGGTATGATTCTCCTAGATCCGAATCTATCGATACTCATAGCTGGAATGAATGATGCTGCTTATTTATTCACTCTGATAAAGACGTCAAAACCGTGTCGGTATCGTCCTTCATTCAAAGGAAATTCAGGTATTATAACAACGAAAGGTCTCGTGTTCGATCCCTGATTACTCTCCCACACTTGCTTACACAGCTCTTTAAATTCTGTATAATTCATATCAGTATTTACGTAATCATCATATATATGCTTTAAGTTGAGATTGTCCTGTCTGAAGAGTACTATCATATTTGCATTATCCCTAATTAAGTGTTTGGGTACTTTTGCATATGACTGTGCCAGGTATACTGCATCGACGTTACGATGTCTACCCATGCTGTAATACGATGCTATCTTACCCTGTTTCTCATTGATGACATCATCGAATACAAATATCGAATTTTCCTTAACGTCAGAGGTCGGGAGCACTTTTTCGCCGTCCTCAAAAGTATATACTCCTATATCGGGTATGGTTTTCAGTACTTTGAGCAGATATTGATATTTCGATTGATGTAACGATTTCGAGTAAATGTAGAGATTTTCAAACCTTAGACCATTCTCGTGGATTAACAGATTGAGTAGTACGTTCGTCTTCCCGGCATTGGAGCTTCCCAGTATGAGAGCTCTGACGTTGCTCGGGAAGAGAGATCCATGTCTTCCGACGCGGATGTCATCGTCAAAATCCAGGACTTGTATAGGCAGCGAACACTTTTGCTTCACTACTTCCATCTTGCAACTAAGGTTATAAGCCATATCTATTGATTTTTATTTCATAGTATACGATGAACTCTGGACGAGTTCGGAAGTCTAGCAAAAAAGGTTCTGGAATAATTAATTCATTAATTAACTCTCTTCCTTTTGAGGCTCATTTGCCAGGGTACAGATTCTGCGGTCCTGGAACAAAACTACAAAAGCGTTTACAACAAGGCGTCGAACACCTTAACGGACTGGACACCGCCTGCCGCGAGCACGACTTGGCCTACGCTACACATCGGGACACTGGTTCGAGACATTCGGCTGATAAGGTTCTTATAGAGAAAGCTTGGCAGCGCGTACATTCCGCTGACGCTTCTTTGGGCGAAAAGCTTGCTGCTCGATTTGTAACCGCCATCATGAAGGGAAAGCTAGCCTTAGGTGCAGGGTTGCGTAAGCGTCGAAAGAGGACACTGCCGCCAGTCGCTAGGGGAGGGTTTTTACCCTTAATCCCATTGCTGGCTGCCTTGGGTGCAGCGGGTAGCCTGCCGGGTGTGCTGCTCAGATCGCTACATCTGTGAATAAGAAACGCGCTGCAGATAAGCAGCTGAACGAGATGATTCGTCACCATCCACAGATGGAGGCTTCAGCAAAGGGTAGAGGTCTTAAGCACGGACGCAGGCAACTGAAGAAGAAGAAAAGGATGGCTAAAGGACTCTATTTGCGTCCAAAAAACTCGGGGCGAGGCCTGTACATATCCCGGAAAAAGCGTTAAGCGGAGCAGAGATTGAAGCCTATGCTAAACGTCTACGTATTCCCAATTTTAGAGGTGTGTACATGCTAGATAAACTACCTGCTATACCTAGACATACAGAGAGGATTGTCATTAACTTGGACACTTCGTATAATCCGGGAACTCACTGGGTTGCCATACGCAAGGATGGAAATTTAGCATTTTATTTTGATAGTTTCGGCAATCTGAAGCCTCCGGCGGAGATTGAGTCATATCTCGCAGGAGTCAGAATCATGTATAACAGACAAAGGTATCAAGATTTCGATTCTGTAATTTGCGGGCACTTGTGCTTGCAGTTTCTCTCATAAAACGCTTTAGCTACAGTGTTTGCATGGTCAAAATGAGTTATACTATCACTGTGAGCGGTTCTGATTCCAGCCTCTCTACTTTTCTAAATCCGCCACTCCATCTAGATCCTGATGGTGTTTATGAGATTGCTCTTTTGAATTTTGAGACATTTTACTCGATACCAAATACTGATCAGAGTAATAACCGTTTTCATTTCGTTCGCGATGGAAGGCTGGAGACCATAGTGATTCCGCCTGGCACGTACGAACTGGATGATATAAACAGTTTACTCAAGGAAAGGCTGGAGGTCGGCGATGACTTCATTCTACGCCCCAACAATAACACTATGAAAGCAGAGATTCGATGCCCTTACGCTATCGATTTTACTCAAGAGAAATCGATCGGTTCTATTCTCGGTTTCACCGGGGGACGAATGGTGGAGCCTCATATTCTGACAGAGTCTGATGAACTGGTGAACATCTTTAAGGTTAGCATAATACGCATCGAGTGTAGCCTTGCAAGCGGTTCCTTCATCGACGGCAAAAGCGGTCACTCTCTTTACGAATTCTTCCCATCTGTCCCCCCAGGCTACCACATCTCGCAGGAAACATCCAATCCTATATATCTACCAATCATTGATACAAATCTCATTGATCATCTCAACATTCGAGTGGTAGATCAGAACGGTGATACCCTCGACTTTAGAAACGAGACTATTACCGTGAGACTACACATAAGACGGAATGGGACTAAATTTTAAGAGATCTTGCTATAATAAAAAGCTTATCTCGAGGATGAAGCCTACTCGCTCTTCAGCACGCAAACTGCTAACATCATCTAATCGGAAGTTCCTCGAGAGGTTAGGCTTCAAGGTTCTGTAATGGATGTTTTAGATGTGACGGGAGTTCCAGCATTTGACGATAAGATTAGTAAAGAGGAGGAACACATATTCTTACCTTACAACACATCAGCCCTTGAAGCGAATGATGAAATTCGAATACCATGCCAAGCTGAAGATTTGTACACGCTTCCAAGCAGAAGTTATTTGTACATAGAGGGAACTCTTGCTAAGCCTGAAGGAGGACCCTATTCTTCAAAGCTGAGCAACAATGCCATGGCGTTTCTGTTTGATGAAATTCGATTGGATATGAATGGTACTACTATTGATAGAACTAGAAATCCTGGCATTTCTTCAACCATGCGCAACTATGCAGCTCTCAACATTCTGGATTCCAATCGTTTGCAGAACGCAGGATGGACCCATCCTGGAGACGATGTTGACATCGTGAACGCATCGAATGGTATCTTCAACGCTATCGTCCCTCTTTCGATGCTCTTGGGTTTTGCCGATGATCACAGGGAAGTCATACTTAATAGCAAGTTTGAACTTGTTCTCATTAGATCGAAAAATTCTAATAATTGTATAGTGGGCAATGAACCGACTGTTATTAAACTAACCAGGATCGAATGGAGGATGCCAGTGCTGCGACTTTCCGATGCCGAGAGAGTGGAGAAACTTAAACTCGTCAAGTCGGATCAGCCTCTACACGTGGCCTTTCGAACGATGGACCTTCATACTCAACCTGCAGTACCACAGACTAAAGCTTTCACTTGGAACGTTGCAACAACAACAAAGCTTGAGAAACCTCGATTTGTCATAATTGGTGCACAAATCGACAGATTAAATTACCTCGCTAAAGATAGCTCTCTCTTTGATCATTGTAATATCACAAACCTGAAACTTTATCTCAACAGTGAATGTTATCCCTATCATGACATGAATTTGGATTTCACAAATTCAAAGTTTGCTTCTCTATATGATCAGTATTCTAAATTTCAATACTCTTACTACGGTAAGGAGAATTATCCCCTTTTGAAGAGAAGTGACTTTCTGAAATATGCACCGCTATTTGTTATTGACTGCTCTCACCAAGCTGAGGAGACAGTTACTGAAGCAGTTAACCTCAGATTAGAAGTTCAAGCATCAGCAAACTTTCCTCCACAAACATCATTTTTTTTTTGTTTAATTATTCATGACAAATTGTTCACTTACAAACCTCTAACTCATGTTGTTCAATCTATCATATAGGAAAAATGTTTTATTTTCTTTCTTTGACTGTCAATAAAAAATACATTACCAATTATATGATCTTTTTATTGATTTTAGCATACATCTCCTTAACCTTTTTCCTGATACTCCTACCTGAAATGTCATATGAACAGCCTGATTTATGAGCTTCATGTAATTGAAATAAATGTCTTTCAATGTATGGAATTAGTCTCTTGAGTCCAACTATTGCAGCTATGTCTAGATTTATAATATTTTCGTTTAGACAAGTATTTCTCAAAACTATTTCACTGATTTTATTCATATGCAATATTATATTATAACCATATATTATATTTTCACTGTATGAAACACTTGGGAGCTTACCGTGTCTAAGATATGTTTCAATCACTGACATATTTTCAAGTATTATCACCCAGTCTTCTTTTGTTATGTATACGAATGTCTCGTCAGCTGCTATGATGTATAGGGTGGGGAGTTCGTAGTGGAGCCCTACATTCACATGACAGTTCACACTGATGGAGATGTTGTCAAGCATATACACGCTATTTGGATTCACCTTTCAAGGGCTTTTCTGGAATGGCATCGAATATAAGTACTATAATATTATCAAGAGCAGCGTCGTTCACCTTCTTCTTGCTGACGATCTTCGGTTTGCTCCTCTTCTTATCAGGCTTCTTATCGGACCTGGAGACATATATACAGACGATTAAAAATGAAAAATAAAACATAGCTTGCTCTTTTGCCACTATGTCTGTCTTGTTTATTTGTACTAACCTGCCTTCTTCTTCTTCTTCTTCTTCTTCTTCTTCTTCTTCTTCTTCTTCTTCTTCTTCTTCTTCTTCTTCTTCTTCTTCTTCTTCTTCTACACATTCTTTCTCGTCCATGGGCTGCACGGTTCTTTCAGGCACAGGCTTCGAACGATCCACATCCTGATAGGGTGGCACATCCTCAGCTTCATACATTCTGCAATTACACAGTTTGTATTGTTTTAGTTCTGATACCTCATATAGTAATATCAGTCAAAAATATATTTTTTGCATTATCTTACTTACCCCTTTAACTTATGGTACACATCGCAGTATTCTCCACAACGAAAGAATGTGGTCATTTGATCATGTTGTGAAGGTTCCTTGCAGATGATGCTATGCGTATCACCATTACAATGTTCCTCGTGCTTTTCCAGACAGTGTTGCTTCATCTTCTCGTAATCGGCAAGATTCACCCACCATGCATTGTCGCTCTCGATAGCACTTTTGATTATTTCACTGTTCATCTTGACGGCTCACAAGTAACTGTGCACACAATTCGATCATACTTTCACCCATCAGGCGTGGCTGGATAGGAGACGATTTAAACATGTTCAGTCTTGCATCAAGGTAGGGATGGTGGGGAGGAGGACGTTCTCTGTACACGTGAATAACTTGATGACCTCCTTTTTGTTGACCTTTTTTCGGGCACGGATTGCTCATAAAGCTATAAGAGCAATTTGGATGGAATGGGAAATGATTTGAACATGTTGATTCTTGCACTGGGGAACGGCAGTTTGTGGGGGGGAGGGCGATCTTAGTTTTTTTCTTTTTCAAAGCGAGGATTGTACATGAAGCATATCTTTTCAACTGCCATCTCTCATGATCATACACACAGGCATACGACTTCCTAAGAGATGATGATAATTCTTAATTTTTAACATATTTATGTCATTCCTTACCCACATAAACCGATTTACACACTCCAGCATTGCAATGATTTTCATACAGATTAGCACAATTCTCTTCATTCACATTTCCAAACTTTCCGACCCGAAAAACATATCGTCTCGCCTACTCTAGCATAGGTTTTTTTTTCTACTCCAAAAAAAAACAGCAACAACGATTCCATGGTTCCAAAATCCACCCAAGGGATTCTGAAACAATGTTTCAGGCATCTGCGCATCGCTGTGCTGCCTTCCTCTCGTATAGGGTGTTTCAAAACAACGATACGACTGTTCCAAAATCCGTCAGGGTTTTCTGGAACAATATTTATTCCATTTAAAATGCATTGAACGGTCTTTAAAACAAGCATTCCTGTGCCAGTTCCCGTCTTCACCTACTACTAACGTATATTTCATATTTGTAACAGACGGACAAGTAAACCTTTGTGTAAAAGTTGGTCGTCAGTCAATTTGTTATATAGCAGACGATGTTTTAGTTATAGTAATTGTCCGCCAGGTGAGAACCGACCGCTTGTTGCTGTCCAGAGAGGACTTCACTTGTAATATCTTACACTGGGAAAGAGACTTTATAATTATTCATAATTTTGTGTAACACATTATAATTATATTCTCTATATACAACTTAGATTTAATATTTCTTTGTTGCTTGTAAACGAACCTTAGTGGAAATATATATGGAGGCAATATGGAGTAAACTATTATTTGTGTGTAAGAAGAGAAGTCTTCGAAACCAAACGCTCAGAACACCAACAGGATCCAGGCGCAACTCCCCAACATATGGAAACCACCACGTCCACAACCACACACCTGATGGCCTCAACAACACTCCTCTCGGCTGTAACTGCCGGAGATTATGCCCTCCAATACATACTAAATAACTTGTTAATAAAGACCTACTTCCACCTTGACTACCATCCTTCACTTTCACCTCTACTCCCCAGGCGTCGCTCAGGGCCTTCTGGTCATGTTCGGCCCCTTGGAATCATCCTTTACCCGCCCGCCGTTATTGACTGCCGGCTCTGCATTGTCACCTCTAATAACGGGAGTGCTCAATACGAGATCCTAACAAACCTCTCCAATGCTTTCCCTACTTCTCACCTTCCATCTTTAGTAGTTAGTGAAAAAAAAACCTAAACCACGAACTCATTTCAATTACCACACATCCTGCAGGGATTAATGAAACATAATTGGATAAAGTAATTAAAGTAATTCAGGAAGAATTTGCAGGAACTCAACACGAACTAAAGGCAACCACTGAAAAGCCTAATAATAAATAACAATGTTGGAAACCTTTTTGTTCTTTATTAACTGGCGTTGCACTGTCTACTCCGTGGTATGCCTTATTTGTCCTTATTTTAATTAAAATAAACCTTTACTATTGTAATAATTATTATGTTTGAGAAAGGTTATAGGTAGTTGCCACGTAAAAGCATTAACATTTCATTTACTGGTTTCTCCATCTCTTATGATTTGTGAGTTGTACAAGTCTCACGAATACAGAGATCTTCGTAAAACATTCCGTAACAATTTAAGGTATGTCCATCTTTCATCATGAAGGTATATTGGAACCATTTTTTCTTTCAAAAATATCCGAGAACGCTTCTTGCAAATGTTAGTAAGTGTTGAGGGATATTCTTGTAAATCTACGTCTGATATCCTAGGAAGACGCTGAGTGTTTTACTTTTGGGGTTATGTTGTTTATAGACACATAGACCTTTTAGTAAAGTTGCTCTAACTATTGAAGATATGTACTCAACTATCAATAACTTTA
This sequence comes from Mantis religiosa, assembly GCA_030765055.1. Taxonomy (NCBI): domain Eukaryota; kingdom Metazoa; phylum Arthropoda; class Insecta; order Mantodea; family Mantidae; genus Mantis; species Mantis religiosa. The sequence goes on from JAUKNK010000248.1 coordinate 616,276, forward strand.
CTATTTACAATAACTATTTGTGACCGAGCGGAATGGCACAGGCGGTTTCGTCTGAGGCCCTGGTTCGATTCCCGTGTTCGACCTACCTGACCCATAGTTTTTTTCGCGGTTTTCCCGGGGGAGAATTCTAGGTAGGTTAATTACACTCCCCGAATTTCCTGTCCCTCCATTTCATCTCCATTATTGTTTCATATCATCTCACATCTGGTGGTCTCTTTCAGGGTAGAAGTGTCGGTGGTGCATGGCAGGATTATATGCTCTTAGGAATACCACTTCCTAGTCCGGTAAGTCGGTTGACGATCTCAACGCCTCGGCTGGGACCATTTCGGGAGCGCCAGCCAAGGACTTTTGGGGCTCTGCTGGTGGGCTCTTTGCCGTCCCGCAGTAGGGGAGCGAGTTCGTTGTCCTGGCCTATCGGGGAAAGTCTTTATCCAAGTAAACTGTAGGGATCCTGCCCTCTGTACTATCGCGGCTCCTTGGATCGGTCGCCAGGTTAGGGCGGAATTATGAGTCCTCAGTTGGAATGGCTGACGGTACAGATTCTTGTGGAAGTGCTCCAAGGTCTTTACTATCGCCATTAATTCTCCCGGTTGACGCAGTAGTTCTCTGCCTTAGATCAGCTTGTCCAGTTCCGTCACGTCATCCCTCACGCCGGCCATCTGTTCCTGAAATTTGGCGGCGAGAACCTCGTTCGCCACCTTCATTTCCTTTTCCAGACTGTCGCTCGTTGCTTTCCTTTCTGTGGTTAATTCGGTCTTCATTTGTTCCATCTTCTCGGTGATGTCGTTAGCCGTCTTCATTTCTTTCAGTTCCACTGCCAAGTTGTTATTTGTGGTCTCCAGCTTGGCTGCCAGGCTGTTATTTGCCGTCTTCGTTTCCTTCATCTCGGCGGTCAGATTGTCGTTAGCGTCTTCATTTCTTTCAGTTCCACTGCCAAGTTGTTATTTGTGGTCTTTAGCTACGCGGCCAGGCTGTTATTTGCCGTCTTCGTTTCCTTCAACTCGGTGGTCAGATTGTCGTTAGCGTCTTCATTTCTTTCAGTTCCGCTGACAAGTTGTTATTTGTGGTCTTTAGCTACGCGGCCAGGCTGTTATTTGCCGTCTTCGTTTCCTTCAACTCGGTGGTCAGATTGTCGTTAGACGTCTTCATTTCTTTCAGTTCCGCTGCCAAGTTGTTATTTGTGGTCTTTAGCTTCACGTCCAGGCTGTTATTTGCCGTCTTCGTTTCCTTCAACTTGCTGGTCAGATTGTCGTTAGCCGTCTTCATTTCTTTCATTTTCTGTAAAATCTTTTCCAATACTGTGTACTTGCAGAATATCCCACTCCTGGAACCAGTTGTGACTTTGTGGGTTCGTTGAATTAAAAGTCCAATTTGCCGAAATTCTAAATGTTCTTTATTTGCGTAGAAGCAGAATTACATCACAGGTCACAATCTATAACAACAAAGTCGGTGACAATAACAAACAGCTTACACAACTTCCATTGTTGAAACACTCTTGTTACATGTCTTTACAACAACAATACTCTACAGCTGTTTACTGCTTACTCACGACTCACTCTTGTTACACAACTTTACAATTACACCTTCTTGGCGAGTCGTCGCCTTCTTAGATACCTTATAGACTCTTCCCGAAGAATACACAAACCGAATATTCTATCACCTTCCAGAAGCGTAACGCTATCTGTGCCGGCAGGTCTTTTATCTCGCGCTATCTTTATTCGTTCCGGCATACTCCTTATCTCCAGGCTCTTTGTGTACACAAGCCAGGCTGTCGCGATCGGATTCTCGATGAATGTTCTCGCTATTCAACCTCCATGACTCTTCATAAAGTTCCTACAGATCTTCCTGCTCTGCTAGATGAACCGAAGAGTACAATCACTGTATTTATTTCTACAAGACTGTAAAGTAACCTCTTCAATATAAAAATCTATTCAGTGTTACCTGGTTTCGGTGTACTCATTAATAAATAATACATAACAAGTATGGACATAGTCTGGGCAATATAGATTCTTCAGTTGAATGTATAGTACGTGTGAACTTATGTGTTTGTATTGCACCGTAACCTCTTAGTTATTACAATGTTAACTGTACTGACTAACTGTATACAAAATTGGTTTTACCATCTTATAGTTGTCGCTAAAAGAGCATTGTTGTTAGGCGAAACTAAATAAATTTATCTTAAGAAAAAGATTATATATTGATTTGTATGTCGTTCTCCAATAAACTACAAGCAAATTAAAATAAAGTTCTCTGGCATGAAACACTTAATATAAGGTATTAACATTGTAATAACTCAGAAAATAAAAGAGAAGTTTTAAATAACCTAATGTCTACGAGGTGATGTACAGTTTTAATAACCACCCGGTATTTTTTATACTAGACTGATGAAAATTGTTCAGCATCACCATTGATCCCTCGTGACATAATGCTGGTAGTTTCAGTGATTTGAGTAATTTTGTTTTTATACAGTGAGTGCTAGAAGTAACTGAGAAAATTGAGGCCCGTAGTGTCATCAAGTTCCTGCATTTGAAGGGCATAACTGCCCGGGAAATACATGATGCGATGACGGCTGTTTATGGTAATGATTGCCCATCGCATGACACTATTGTGAGGTGGAGAAGGAATTTTCAAACTGGTCACATGTCCCTGACAGATGAGCCAAGAGCTGGTAGACCGTCAGTTGTCACAGTGAAGAAAGTGGAGTGTTTAATACTGGAAGACAGACGAACAACCATCGAAATGATCATGAATGAGACGCATCTTAGTTATGGTAGTGTGTCTGCACATGTCTAAGGAGTCTGTACGGTGGGTTCCACGTTTGCTAACGCCTTTCCAAAAGCAGAAATGGCGTTACCTTACGAGACAGATGTTGGTGCTCTTGGAGCAGGACAAAGAAGATTTTTTATCGTCTGATAACCATGGATGAATTCTGGATCTGTAAGTATGATCCAGACACAAAAACTATGAACATGGTATGGAACATGCCGATTCCCCTTTCCCAAAAAGGCAAAGGTGCAAACGTCACCTGGGAAGGTCATGCTTTCAGTTTTCTGGGACTGTCATGGAGTATACACTTACACATTACTTTGCCAAGGGTCAAAGCATCACTGGCAGATACTACTGCAATCTTCTGGACAAGTTATGAGCAGCTCTGATTAACAAACGACGCGGTCTGCTCACCAAAGTTGTTCTTCTGTGTGACTGTACCAGTTCATTCTTCTCAAGTTATAGTTGACAAAACAAGGGAATATGGCTTTGAGATCTTACAACATCCGCCTTATCCGCCCGATCTCGCAACAAGTGACTTTTTCTTGTTCACGGAAATGAGAAATCCGTTGCGTGGTCACCGATTTGACAACACGAGTGACGTCATTAATGAAGTGGGAGAGTGGTTTAAAGCGAATTCTGCAGATTTCTACAATCAAGGTATTCGGAAGGTTAAAAACCGCTGGAAACATGTATAAATATGGAAGATGACTACATAGAGTAGAACTAACAAACACATATCAACACAAACCCTCTATCACATATTTCAAAGGGTGATAACTCAAACTTTGACACACCTCCTTGTATGTAGGACAACTTTGAAGATACATGTTTTGTAATCTTATTAAATGTTTCATTCAATGGTTAATTCCCTCAAGAGTTGACGTACACATATTCAAAATGTGTTGGTGCACCATCCTGCTGATACCTCACATAGAAGAACAAATTTCCTAAGAGGTCAGGTACTTCACAGTTAACAAAATGACGAAACATTACAGCAGTAATTATACCTTCATGTCTACCTCTACATCAGGTACTGACATATTTGTTAATTTTAAAGAGACACAAGTAAATAACAAACTACATTAATATTTTATTTGAAGTTTTAAGTCACTTTGGAACTAGAATACCTACACATGGGATTACATTTGGTAATCTATTTCCTTCAAGAGCTCATGACGTGTACTAACTTTTATTTAAACATTCTTTTACTCGTAGTATTACAATTGTATAAAAAGTTGTTTTAATAGAGATTACTTCATTTATTGAAGTAAACCAAAGTGTAAGATGTTTGCATTTAAACTTGTGAGGTTATCCTGTGTGCTCCCCATAAGGAACTCTGTCCACATATTTTGTATATCACAATTTTGAAGACGCTGTTCCACAACAATTTGGAGATCTTGGAGTTATATCTGTGTGTGAGTGTGTGTTGTAACCTATTACACATAAAGTAATCTGTTTTAATCACGTTATTTACACAAAAGATTCCCGAGAAGTATTTCCGTTTCCTCGTTAGACAGTTTTACGACTTAGAGTATAACTTTACATGTGATGTTGCTCCGTTAAGAGGAATATTTTCCATCTTTGAAGGTTTCTGTCATATAAGTGGTCCGTTTTATGGAGGTTTTACTGTATATGTGAAGATTCCTACTGCACGGAGGCCATGATGAACAGAGCATGGTCTAATAACTCAGGCTTATGGTGACTCGTTACTCATTATAAAATTTGTATGACTAAAAGTTGTCACGATCCTAGCGAAGTGTGTAACAAAGAATGTACGAGATATCACCTACTCAGCTGTATAAACAGAGTCAAGTCGTTACTAAACCATACATTCACTTCATTTCATCATATTCAACATCTTACTGCACTCACTTTATCTCAAATATATTTTATGTAGTCGTTAACCATTTCCCAGATATCTTTTATTTGTTTGATTCTCTTTAATACTTAAACTGCTCAAGAATGAAGTTGTAATTAAATTACGTAGCAACTAGCTTTAACATTTCACAATGTTTTGAAGTTTACAGCATCCCCTTGTACATACATGATTGTTAACATCGTAGAAGTGTAACGCCAGCTCAACACATTCGATATTCCATCATCTGTAAATTAATTACAGTTTTAGAGTTATAACGAACGATTTCCTCTTGGAGAAGGGGTACATTGGTAATCTGAACGAGATAAATATATACATTTTGGAAGTGATTATAATGATGCAATTGAACTGAACTGTGAAGCGCTTATTTTTCTTTATTAATATAACTGATTACAAGTTCCAAAAAAATCGTCTTATTGTAATTGCAATTGTAATTGCAACTATGAACAATAAACCCATGCTCAGTTTGAAGAAATGTCTACAGATATAGTTAATTTAGAAGCCTTTCATTCAGAAGCACAGTTAAATGTTACTGCGATATTGCCTCCATATACATTACAGCTATCGCTCTTTTTCAAGGAACAAAGAGCAATTAAATCTAAGCTACCTGTAAGAAACTTAGTTAGAATATATTACACAATTTCATAAACAAATACAAAGATTCTTCCCTAGTGTAAGATATTACAACTGGAGCCCTCTCTGGACAGCAACAAGCGATCGGTTCTCCCCTGGCGGACAATTACTATAACTAAAACATCGTCTGCTATATAACAAATTGACTTACGACCAACCGTTACACAAAGGTTTACTTGTCCGTCTGTTACAAATATGAAGTAAACATTTACGGGGAATAGGGTTGTAGAGTTTGGGATTAGGTTTCAAGCTTCAAAGTTATTTATATGAGCTTTTGACTAGTTCAAAAACAGCAGTGGCATTTCTAAAATGCAAAAGAATTGGAAAATTCAACTAGAGCGAAAAGTATTTGGCAAATCGTTAGCGATAAAAGAAGTGTACAAAATAATAATGTTCTTTAATAGTACAGTTCAAGTAACTTGATATGGCAGCTGAGTAAAGATGCACACTAAATGGAATTGGTCTGCTACCAATTCAGAAAGGAGACTTAGGATGGTTTGTGCACGTACAGTAGTTGATGCTTGTACCATCTATGGCTCCACATGTATAACTCATCCCCACTATCCTTTCGGGATTGGTAACAGACTAATGTCGTGCATTGTGCATCTTTACTCAGCTGCCACCTCTAGTTAGAGTGTATATTATCTTCGTTTTTGTGACTTCACTCCTTGAATGTATCTAAACGAACTACAAATTATAAAGGATATAATTATAAGATTACTGGAAAGACGCATTGAGAAAGTACTGTGAGTGTACTACATTAAATGTAATTGTTATGCAACAGAGAATCCTTTACTTACAGTGAATGTCACCAATAAAGATATTTCAGATGGAAGGTAAGGTAATTGCCAACCGCAAGGGAGTTGCTGCACAGAGATGGCTCCACCGGTCATATTTTATACTGACGAAGTGAATGTACATTTAGTTATGATGATTTAAAACAAATATTCATTGCATTCACAGGAAACAGCTTCTGAAACTACTCAAGGGCATCCAAACAAAATTTTAAACAAAACTACAACCTACCCCCAGCAGATCACTAAAAACCTTACCTGATTCACTTCGCAGGTTAAGCCGCAAAGCGGCTAGGTACTGCGGCAGAAGACACCCGGACGGGAAAAAAGAAAAATTGCCCCGCTCGACTGGGACTACCTCTGGATCGTTCATTCATTTTAATATCATATCTAGTGATATTGCCAATTTCATCTGTACAGTTCACGTAGTATTTGGTGACAGTTTAGACGTTTTTAAATACTTCTATCACATATATAGTTCATAGAGAATATATTACATTCATCTTAGAAATTTGGTAACAAGATTTTGCAATAATAACGCACTTTAAGGCTTCCTAAATAAAACATATGTGTTACAGTCACATGACTTTCTCTACTCATTGTCCTCTTCTGATGCTTACGACATACTATTACAGATAAATATTCTTATAACATGTATTATTACATATATCCTTATTAGTACAACGGTAACAGAAGAGTACAGCATTATTTAACTGATAGTCAAATATTTTATGGAGCAGTTATTATATAATGACCTTGAACTAATGTTCCCTTCTAATAAATTAGCGATGAAAAGGAATGAATGACCTCCAATTTGACCTCCATGTAAGAGCCTATTGCTTATACCCTTTATATTGAACAGCATGACTAGAAGGGTTACTGATAGTGGATATTTAGCCGACTTTTTATTCATGAATTGCGCTGCTCACAGACATTCAGACAGAAGACCACAGAACTTAACAACATATCAGAAATTAAGCAATGACATACCTCGTTTCCGTAAAAGAAGCTCGATTTGTCACTTAAACTGACAAAACACAATCGTATTACACAGTCAACTGTCACAGGTAGTTAACTTGTTCGTTCCAACAAAACAATACACTATCGTCCTCTAGGGAGTAAGTACATAAGAGAGAATGTAAAACCTGTACCGAGATATGACTTTGTTACAAATCTGTATGATCAAATAATGTAGTCAAAATGTTGTAACATTATAAAATAGAAGATTACAAAAATATTGTATGTACTGCCTCCTTCCAGAAACTTAACCTTTACATAAGATAAGTTGTGTAAACCTTTACTTAATTTTAGAGAACTGTGTATTTTGATTTATCACTAATTATTGGATAAAAGTACCTAATGTTTATTATAAAAAACAAAATGTACAACTGTAATATTGTGGAAATAGTTTCAGATTCATTCCGACTAAACTCTCTTTAATTTTATCGAACTTATAAGTCATAACTAGGGAGCGGACATATAAACACTAAAGTGTATGAAATAGGCAGGCAAAAAGGCACTAAAAATGAACAAAATAGGCACTAAACATTTGCTAAGTAAACAATTAGAAATACACAATTTTAGTAAAATGGTTCCTAAAATGCACTATAAATGCATTATAACAAAATGACAATCTTTGCAACATATGCTACAACAAATTCGCTAAACACATACTATTTTGCGGTTCTCTAGACGAAATAGTTCTACATTTATTTCAAATGTCATAAATGGCTCCACACCAAGTTAAAGTAACAGATATTGTCGTATAATGAAAATACATATAAATCCACTTCACTAAGAACCATAATCTACAGAAAGTTGTGAAGTAACTACGTCAAAAAACAGAAACATGCGTTTTGGGGGGGGGGGAAGGGGGGCTAAGTGTGAAAATTGAAATATCTGGAGCTTTTGTTACATTTGTTTCAAATGTATACCATTTATTTTGTGATCGATCAAGAATGGTATAATACCAAGCTTCAGCTTTGAGGAATTAACAGTTTATGTCTAAATTACAGGCGATTTTCAAAATGTGCCACAAGTTGTAATTTTAACAATTAATGTTTGATGTATAAGTTTCTGTACCCGTTTTAACCTATTAATGACCTGCACCTATGTGAAATATTTGTCTTCGCCATATCAACGAAGGGAACAAATAATCATACCTATTTAACAATTTCTATTTTCCAAAGCATTTTCAGTAATAAGTAAGCATTATAATCCTTATCAATACAAATAACAAAAACACAACAAATATAAATGGGTAAAGTTAATATGCAGTTGCCCTTAGAGACATGTTTAGAATTTCATACAGATTAATAGAAAACTGCATCCTGTGTAACACTTTGAAGTTAGGAAAATGTAGAATTTATGGATTCTGAGAAATCTGAGGTTAAAATTACGTAATAGCAGCTACGATACAAGTGTAGGGTTATCTAAACAGTCATGTGACGTTTTCTGTTGTGTCGCTATAAAGAACTTTATATTATAGAAGTATCTTTATATTAATTTTAAGACAAAGTTTGGTATTGTAAGTTTTGAACCAATTTGCACAGATGTGTCTCCATGATAAACACCTTTTTGTATATCAATTGTGCAGCAGTAAGACATTTCTCTTATAAGAAAACTTCACGTTGAAACCAACAAATGCAAAAGCTGTTGTCTCAAATTACAAACAGAATAAATTGGATAAAATGGCAGTTTTAGGCATTAATAAGCAGAATAGACACAGACGTATAAAATAGGCATTTATAGGCAATACAAAAGTAAGAAATTAGGCTAGTAATTGTAGGAAACGCTCTTATAACTAAAAAGACCACGTTTCTGAACAAAGGAGTAAAATAGGCAAATAGGACAAAATCCGCCCCCTAATCATAACTTGTGGATAAGCTTTTAGTACATCACAAGTCAAATATTGTTTATGGCAACCTAATTTATGTAATTAAAGTTGTTTTCAAAATTGTCTGTTGTTCTGTTTCAATGTCCAATATCTTTATATCTTAGAAATGCTAATCTTATTCGTATCAGTTCACAAGAATAACTGTAGAGTTTGTAATTCAGCATGAGCCGAGCCGATTTTTAATATTTGTATCTACAACAATATGAGTAATGAGAAATTTCTGTATATTTCTTTTTTATTTGGAGCGGACGGAATAATGAATCTTAGTGGTAGAGCTGATTGAGGGTAACACGTTAAATGGTTGCAGTAAACGATCAGTTAGTTACACTGATTGACCGCCAGGAGAGATATTCCAGAATTGCCAACCGAACTGAAATTGCTGTCCAGAGATGGCGCCACAGGTCATATTCTATACTGAGAAAGAATATCTGTAATTATTTACCAAGTTTTATAACACTCTGCAAGTATGTTCTCTACATCGAGCTTCGATTTAATTGTACTTTATTACTAAAGACAAACAATTGCTTCAGTAAACACAGAGATACTTTCGAAAACAAATAAGTAATACTGTATAAGGAAGGAAGTCTCCTTAATGATGTATATTTTGCCTGGTTCTGTTTGTACAAGGTTCCCCGTGAGATTACTTCACGAGGCTTCATCCCTCCGATATGTGGAGGATGAAATTAGACGCTGGGCGACAAAATTCTTCGAGGGTTTGCCCCAACATCAGAGCGCCCTAGTCAGATCCCTTGGGGATTATGTTCCTCGTGAGCGTCGCTATAAGCGATACCGGTTACCCCGCATGTCTTGCGGTCACTACCGGTAACCACATAATCTCCATTCCAGCCTAAAATTAAATTTCAGCTACTCCAAAATTGTTATTATGGAATATTCAAAATTATACATACCTTCTTCCTAGTTTATTAACTAACCCACCAGCGGTGCTCGCTGTCCGTAGCACCCGGTTCATCATTCCCTGAGGAGCAAAAAGCTACCTCCCTACAATAACCCCACTTAAATTACACCCGTCATTCTGCAACATCCACATCCCGCCACTACGTGGTTAAGCTCTTCCCAGAGCAGGTACACGATTTGACCACCCTTCGGGCTGTTCCAAACAGCCTGCCAGATTTGTGCTGCTGCTGCTTGGAAATATTGTGGAATTCCAATTTTGTGTTATGCGCCTTACATTTTGTTGGAACTTGTATCTTTATTAATCATTATTAACAACAGAAAATTAATACAATTGCTGCTTATGAATTGAGTTTATAAGCGATACCAATGCACCTCAAGTGTGAGAGGAAATCGTTGGTAATTATCGAATAGCTGCGTTGAACTTACAGGACTTCTTATTCTTCTTTTAAGCCGTTTTTATTTGTGCTTTATTACAATGGAAATATACGTTGTTAATATAATTTTCCTTGTACGAAAAAAAGGAGAATATAATAGGTACGTAACCTTTTAGAAATGTATGGAAAGTTAAGAATCAGAGTGAAAAATTCAATGCCACAGCGGGGATTTGAACCACGGATCTTCTGGCTTGCGTCCAGCCGCCCTAACAATTGAGCTACTATGGCCAACGCGCCGACATGACATTAAATTCTACAACTAAAACGTGTTTTGTTAGAGCGGCTGGACGGAGACCAGAAGATCCGTGGTTCAAATCCCGGCTATGGCATTGAATTTTTCACTCCGACTCTACCTTTCCATACTTTAACCTGCACACGGCCAGTGTGAAAGAAGAATTAATTTCTTTTAGCGATGATTAAATATTTTAAAGGTGATCGCCCCATAACGGCTTTCAAATGTGACTGTCTTTGTTCAGCTTAGCGATAAAAAGTTATAAAGTTTTACATTTGATAAATATATACTTATAGAAAAATTCAAACAAATAACAAGAAATACGCCACAAATGCTTCAATCACAAAAATTATATTTCAGTTTATTGTTTGTTTTATCGAGATCTCTGTATTGGAGCATCAAGATTTTGTCTGTCTCTTACAGTTTACCATTATGGTAATGTCCTAGGAATAGAGACACTTCTAACTACATTCACAGTTGAATCAAGATTTTAATTTCAATTGTTTTGTAAATATCTTAAGCATGTCGTACATTCATAGAACTCCTTGAAATTTTTTTCAGAAAAACTTTGAAAATGCTCCATATATAAGATGTCTGGGGTCGAGATTTCCCTGAATATTTACGTGTCACATCCTCTAAATATACTGAGTATTTAGCCGACTTTTGTTGTAAGAGCTTTGCTGTTGACAGATACAGAAATAAATAAATAAAAAGTGTGGTTGTGTATCTTGACTTTAAGTGATAGTCAAATGTTTAAAGAGCTAATCAGTATATGTCCGGACTAAACCAAGTAATGTATTGCTTTCGGAGAAAACTGTAAATATTGGTAAATACAAACAATTAACAAGGATTGTGTCTTACATACATCCTGTGTTTTAACAACATCTACATTTTTGTTTATTAACATTTTCCCTGTCTCTTAGAGATGTAAAGGAACATTCAGAATAAAGAGAACTTACCAACACATTAACAAAATATACAAAATATGCATTTCATTGGTTATGAAAGTCTATTAAACATTTGGCAAATAAATTAAAATTGTTGGAAATATTTTTGTGCAACTAAACAGTTTCAATATATATTTTACACAAAGTGTAGTGTGAAGTACAGTAAGTGTATTTTCTACTTATTATGTACTTGGTACAGACAAAAAAAGTAATTTATTTCATTCACTGTTCATTCTGTTTACTAACATATTTAGTTACTTTATTGCTTAACATTTATCATTTTAAATTTATCATTCATCATTTTGGATGTTTGAACTTAATCCGCATTATTTTTATTATTCATCCACATATTTATTTTTATTTCTCCCTGTCACATTTAAATCTGCAAATATAATTATAATCATCTTTGATAGATTGAGACAACATGAAAAATTCAATGCTATGGCTGGGATTTGAACCACGGATCTGCTGGTTTCGTCCAGTCACTCTAACCCATTGTGCTACCATGGCCAGCATGCCATCCTGACATTAACCAGGAGATCCGTGGTTCAAATTTTGTCCATGGCTATTGAGTTTTTCATGTCGACTCTATCTATCATAAAGCTTAGCCTATATGTAACTAGTATGAGGAAATTACTAATTTCCATTAATTAACTAAAATAATCATTTTGTTGATGTTATTTAACGTCTTTTGTAACACCTTTCTTTTGTTTTTCCTTCCTCTGGACCATATACTCGTATTACTTTATTGTAACCTTTCTGTATTTTAAATCACATCATTATTATTCTTTCATTAATAAATGTATAAGATGTGATTATCCTTCTACACTTCATATCTAACATTACAGCAATCCTTGCTTTTTCATATTCTATGTCTACTCTACTATAGAAAGACATGTAGTTGCTTAGTTTCCTTTTAGTTTCTGTCAATACTGTTATAATTATTTGCTTTTGTTTTAACTTCACTTACGCTCATATTCCTTTTAAACTTATAACTACTACTGAAAGACGAAAACGAATAACAAGAAATATCTAACAAATGCTTCGCTACACAAAAAATATATGTAATATTGTTTGTTTATTTGAGATTTGTAATTCAAGCAAATGATTTTGTAAGTCTCTTACTATTTACCACATTCCCAGATGAATCAATATACACATTTCATTTATCTTGACAACACCCACAACAGATGTCTCTGTAAAGATCTTTTTACAAGATTGAAGATATTAACGCTTCCTTGCATGTATATACTGTCGATCCTAATATTCTTTGTATGCAATTGTGCCTTATTTGCAACAAATAATGTAATTCACAAAATAAACAGTAGACAAAAGTATAATATCCATCATCCCAGTGCTAAACTTTCTTGCTTCCAGAAAGATGTGTATTATGAAACTATCAAAATATTTGGCACACTTCCTAATGTTCTTAAAAAAATAATAATTTCGGTGCTTTTGAAAACGCTGTTAGAGAGTACCTTTGCTCAAAATCGTTTAATTCTGTACAAGATTATCTGAATGACAAATTAACCTGATAGTGCTTCTGTAGTTCTGTAAGTGGTATCTAACAAATCATTACCAATAAACATTTGATGCATTTTGAAAATTTAGTTTAATGTGCATATATATACTTAAGAAATAAGAATGGTATCCTTTGCAAAAAGGTTGAGACGTACTGGCACAACCCTAATGTTCTTAAAGAAAAAAACTAATAATTTCGGTGCTCTTAAAAAATCTGTTAGAGAGTACCTTTGCTCAAAATCTTTTTATTCTGTACAAGATTATCTGAATGACAAATTTTCGTGATAATGCTTCTGTAGCTCTATAAGTAGTATCGAACTGTTCCAATGACAAATCATTACTAATAAATCTTTGATGAATGTTGAACGTTTATTTTTAATGTATATGTATTTAAGAAATAACAAGAATGGTATCCATTGCAAAAAGGTTGAGACGTACTGGCATAAGCCAAGTGAAAGCTGAATTAAAAAAAGTGTTTGATTTTTATCATATCTAATTATCTCTGCTCTGTTTTCCATAATGTTGTTCATATTGCCTGTATACTATAATATGTGTCTTATGTTAACTTTTGTACATATATATGCTATTAAACTTTATACCTCTAGACATGTTCAATGTTCTCAGCCTTTTCTGGCTACAAGTGAACCTACTGAACGCAAGTCAATCTGATCTAATCTAAAACCTGCACCGAGATCTGACTTTGGTAAAACTATGTATGATCAAATCATGTAGTCTAAATAATTATAAATAGAAGTTGACAAGAATATTAGACGAACTTCCTACCTCCACAAACTTAACCTTCACATAAGTTACAGCGTGATACCTGATTCTTAATTTTAGGAAAAACATTTTTTTTCTATTAAACTGTAATGTATTGTTGACACTAACTAATATTTAATATAAAAATCAAAATGTAAAATTGTAATATTCTGGAAATACTTTCAGATTGGTTCCGACCAAAATCTTCCCAATTTTCCTTAACTTTTAAGTCATAATAGGCGGACAAGCTTTTAGTACATAAAAAATTAAATATTTTGAAAAAAAGCTAATTTATAGCAACCGAATGTATCTAATTAAGGATTTGCGAAGCCCTCTGTGGTTCTACTTCAATATCTAACGTTTTAAGTGCCTGCAGGAGACAATCTGTTAGTTACAGTGACTGTCGCCAGGAGAGAAATTGCAGATGTGCGAACCGAACTGGAATCGCTGCCTAGAGATGGCGCCACAAGTAATATCTTATACTAAGTTGAAGTATGCATATTTAATTACAAAATTTTATAACACGCTTTAGTGTGCTCCTTCCATAAATGTAGAATTTAAGTGTTCTTTATTGCGTTAAAAGAAACAGCAACTTTATTGAATACTGCGATAGTTTTAAAGAAATAAGTAATGTTCTGTAAGCAAGGAGGTCTTCAGAAGAATTTACATTTTGAGTGTCTTTTCCTTTGTAACGTATAAACAAATCCCATTATACCAAACATTCTTTTCTATTTCATTGGAACCTGTGTCTATCATGATCAGTATACTCAGAAATGATCTTTAGAACTTCACTTGAGGCATTAGCGCAATTAGTGTTTGCGAGAAGACTTGATAATCGATATCAGAATAACTCAAGTTTGAGAGGTTCGTTGTTGATTATCGAAATACTGCATAAATTCACAGAATATCTTAGTTTTATAAAGATTTATTTACGTGCCTTATGACGATATTTAAAGTTTGTGTCTAATACAATACTTGTGTTACTGTATGTAGTAGAGATGGTACACTACTGAACTCTCAGATGTATACCTGACAGTTGACTGATCAACTATTTGAAGTAAGTTATCAATCTTATCCCTACAAACTAGAACTATTATATCTGCTCAACTATCAATAACTTTACTATTAGTGTGATAACAATAACAAATGTAAGATGTACTGAGTCACATACATTTTAAACGGAATAGATATTTTTATACCCAATTGTCTACAAAATATGCGTTGAACAACTAGAATACATTTTTCTTGTGCAAGTTGGAATTTTTAAATTAAACTTTTCAACTCATTAACTTTTTGGAAGTCTTCTAGTAGATGCAGGTTCTTGCTAATTTTTCTAAGAGTTGTGAATTATATTACGAAAATATAGGCATATATTATTTTACGAGGGCTGTTCAATAAAGAATGAACATAATTGTTTTAAAGACATAACTTTTCCCAATAAAATTCAATCTTATTATTTTCTGTTAGCTTAATGTGAAACAAACATGCCGTAGTAGTTTCAATGTTGGTACTCCTGTTTCCCGCCTGTGAGAAACAGGCAAGTTCAGACATGTTCAGTATCGCCTACCGCTGCAATGGAGGTAACATGCAGTTAAAGTTGATGTTAGAGGAAGATCGGGAGTTTCTTTCAAACGTAATCACTGCTGATGAACCTTGGCTACATCATTTTTATCCTGAGAGCAAATAGCAAAGGTCAGTGTGGAAATCTTCTTTATCACCAGCCCCCCAAAAAACAAAAGTGGCTGCCTCTGCTGGGAAAGTTATAGTCATTTCATTCTTTGATATTCATGGAATGGTTTATCAGCATGTTGTACCTGCACACACGTCAGTAACTGGACAATACTGCAGGGATGTCTTGAAAACATTGTAAGTCCATATCAGACGCAAAAGACCACATTTCCGTGAAGCAGGCTGGATGCTGCACCACGATAATGCGCGGCCGCATATTGCCAATGTTGTTGCAGAATATCTTGCAAAAATGAACGTGAAGTGCATCCCTCACCCTCCCTATACTCGATATTTAGCCACATGTGACTTTTTTCTATTCCTTAATCAGAAGAAACGTCTTCGCGGGAGGCATAATCCATCAGCAGAAGCAGTGGTGAAGACTGCGGAAGGTGATTTTAAAGGATCTCTCAAAGAATGATGTCCAGCATGTCTTTGAAGACTGGCAGAAACGCTGTGACAAGTACATTACATTCAGGGGAGACAATTTTGAGAAGGGCCATCAAAATTATGAGGGTGAGTAAAGGTACGTTGTCAAAAAAAAAAAAAAAAAAAAGTTGTGATCATTCTTTATTGAACAGTCCGCGTACTTTCCAGCACCGGCATATGATCAGAATTAGTGGATAAAGTATCCTTTCCAGAAAAAGTGACATAAGCAGCAGCACTGTTAGCGTTTCGGAAAAAGAACAGGGAAAACTAATGCAGTGACTTAACAGCAAAGGATGGAAGTTTGTATATCAGAAAGAGACTTACCAATGTAGAAATTGACTTAAGAGTAAAAATAACCGACGTTTAGCCCAGCTTAACTGAGCTTGTTCAAACAAAAACAGTTGCATTGTTCACAATACATTCCAATTAATAATGTTTCAAGGTTTTTCCACATAAACTGATTCTTTTTACTAACTTTGCTGAAATGGTCAAATGTTTGATCCAGAACATCATGAGTAATCTTTTTATATGTACAAATGAAAAATAATTTCATGTTTATAACATATTGTGTCTAATGTTATTAATCCTTGGGTAATCCAAAGAATGTGATATTTCAAAATTGACTGACGTAAGGCTATAATTAAATGAAAGTCTAGTTGGGAAAAGTTGTTTAAAATTTACTTCAAATTGAAAAAATAATGAATTTTAACAAATAAGGCTTAATATATATATACATTTATTTTGTTTAACTTTAATTTTTTAATTTATTATTAATATACAAGAAAATATCTTAAATTATACATACTTAGACTTTGTGGGTTCGAAGAATTAAAAGTCCAAGTTACAGAAATTCAAAATGTTCCTTATTTCCGTAGAAACACACTTTGTTCAAGCCTTACAGTAGCAGAACTACGTAATATACACAAATACAATCTTCCAAAGTCTCCGTACAGAAACAAAAGAGTTCACATTCAAAGCACAGTTGTACGCACACGCAGTTCCATTTTGACTCTCTCTCTCTCTCTCTCTCTCTCTCTCTCTCTCTCTCTCTCTCTCTCTCTCTCTCTCTCTCTCTCTCTCTCTCTCTCTCTCTCTCTCCATCTCTCTCTCTCTCTCTCTCTCTCTCTCTCTCTCTCTCTCTCTCTCTCTCTCTCTCTCTCTCTCTCCACCAGCTAGTCCGGCTTCTTTCTATACATCTACTGATTCTTCTAGACGTTTGTGGAATGTTCTGTAACAAACAAGACGGCACCAGGTGAAACAGGAAATTTCCAGTCATCTAATTTTATCTGTTTCGGTAAACATTTAACTCCGTGATCCATTATCTGTCCCTTTGTGTGCGCTGACCGCCAGTTGCAACAATGGGTTCGCGTCACTATTTAGTCTGTCTTAATTCTTTATAATGTTCTTTAAGTTGTAAATCATTACTTATGTGCAAACTTTCAGTAAACAAAAATTCAAATTCGTTAAAACACAGAATTTATGTGAACTTATTTTATTGAATTTTCCATTTTCAAAGACTTAGAAGCTTGCAGTTTAATTGTCCAATACATTTATATCTTAAAAATGCTAATCCTATTCCGGTAAGTACACAATAATAACTGTAATTGTAAAGGCAGAATGAGCTGACATTTAACCATGTCCTTCTTGTATGTTGTAGAGTAAAGTAAATATTTGTTTTTAATTTGGAGCAAATGGAAAACCAAGCATTAGTGAATGTGCGGATTGAGGAATGACAGAGAATGTCGCGCATTAAAGGCATTTGTTACATAGCAAACGATGCCTTTCTTATAATAATTGTCAGTGAAGAGAAATAGCAAACAAAAGCAATCGTGCCGAGAGCTGGCTCCACTGGTAATATCCTATACTGAGAAAGAAAGTATTGAATTATTTTCGAAGTTTTATAGCATACTACAGTCGTTTTGTTTTACATACAGCTAGGATTTCACTGTACTTTGTTGTGCTAAAATAAACAGAAGCTACAACTGACACTGTGATTATGTCAAATGAATAAGTTACTATATGAAAGAAAGAAAGTCTTCTAATATAAGTATATGATAAAGCATTTTGCTATCTTTTAAGTATGTTTAACTGTGCAATTACCAGAAATACACTAAGTTTTGTTGTAACTTGTGTACTACAATAATAACTAACACATTTTTGTTTTGTTTCTGACGAATATATTATGAGCCATAAGATTTTAAAGCAATGTGAGAAGACTTCATAAACATTTCCAATGTATCACATATTTGAGAAGTTAAGTCAGTTATTGGGATTAACTTACTGATGATTATCTATGACTCGCATCACCTTCTTATAAAACTTTATTTATTCGTGTACTTCATATTTATCGAAATATAATCATCATTATTCATTTTCTTTTGAGTTCAAGCGAAAAGAGGGAAACAGTGATCTTTTAGCGATACTAAAATATTTTAAAACTGGTCACTACGTAAGGGCTTTGAAATCAGACTATTTGTGTGTTGCTTGGCTATAAAAAATAAATATGGCTTTCTATTTGACAAATATGTATGATTATTATTCAAATATTCAAGCAAATAACAACAAATATCTACTAAATACTTCACATAACAACAAGTAGGTATATTTCATATCAGTTCTTTGTTTTTATTGAAATCTCTATATTCCGACGTCCATTAATGATACACAAATAAATGATAAGTACATGAGTAAATAAATAAACTAAAAATGTGTTTGAGTACCTGAAGGTATACAGTAGACTTTATGTATTAGTCAAATATTTAAAGTACTAGTCACTATGTGTTAGCGTTATCACGTCCAGGGCAAAACAAATGACATATTGCTATCTGAGAAATGTGTAAATATTGTAAAATACAAACAATTAACAAGGATTGTGTGTTACATACATCCTGTGTTTTAACAAGATCTACATCTTTGACTGTCATTTGTCTATTTATGAGAGTATACAAAAGTCGTTCACGGTAAAGAGAACACATTCACAGAATATTTAACATAGACATTTTATTTTTCATCTATTTTAATATAGTAATTTAATGAAGTAATTGGAGCTATTTCTGGGAAAATAAAGCATTTTGTATTTTCTACCTGCTATGTACTTGGTACACACAACAAAAGTAATTTACTTCATTCACTGTTTATTCTGTTTACTAACATATTTAGTTACTTTATTACTCAAAATTCATCATTTTAAATTATTTTTAATTTCTTAATATGGTAATGTCAATAACAAATTTAACCTGTCCATTTTTTGTAGTATTTGTTGATGACTTTAGACTGTTTCTACATTCCTCACAATGCAATTGAGAATTATGTTTTAAATATATGAGAATTAGTTACACATATTTCACATTTACACTACTTACACACTATTAGCATATATTCAAATGTAGTATAGTTGAGGTACAACAGCAAGTTGACTGAGTGACAACATCTTTTATCAAATTCTTCCTTGTTGTACTAGATACACTATTATGTATGATCCAGACCTTTAACACTTCAACGTTCAATCGATTAACTCGTAAATGTAATTAGTGACTTTCAAACTCCTTGTTCTTCTAGTTCAGTTATCTAACATTTACTTTTCTAAAAGGGTAATGCTACTCTTGTACATTTGTAACATTTACCAATGTCCTTGTATCTGTAAATAGTGATTATGTTAAATTTGAAGTACATGGAAGAATAAACTCTAGAGCAAAGTTGGATTGAGAAAGTACTGTAAATGTAACACATTAAATGCATTTGTTGGATCTATTAGTTATAGTGATGTCCGCCAGGAGCGCATTTTAATTAGAAGTTCATGAAACTAGACCGAACGGCAATAGCTGTCCAGAGATGGCACTGTTGGTCATTTCTGATACTGACGGAGAACATGTGTAATTATATACAACGTTTTAAAGTATATTACAATTATCTTCTTCGCATACAGCTTTTATATTATAAATCCTTATTAATTGAAATAAACGACAGCCTCAAGAAATACACAGGCAATAGGAAAGTAATAACTAACACTAGGAGAGAAGGGAAGTCTTCGATAATGTATATATCTCTACAATTTTCGCATGTGTGATAGGCTTCCTAAAGGAAGTAATGCCGTCCCTCTCGAATAAATGCGAGGTGACGAGGAGGAAGAGCCGCTTTGTTTTCAAGGCGACAAACATAGAGGACTACCAGCTGCTCCTCAGGGCACTCGAGGGGAAGAAGATCCCCTACTTTACCTTCGGCCTGGACAAGGCACGAGACCTAAAAAGGGTGATCAGAGGATTACCAGTGGACACACCGGTAAGCGAGATCACCGATGACCTCACCCGACAGGGTATAACACCGCATCCCTCTCTATATAGTGATAGTAGAGCGGTCCAACGACCCGGAGGCAAAGATAGATAGCGTCAAAACTATTTGTTACCTCCGGGTAAAGGTCGAGGCCGTCAGGAGTTCTGGCGGCCCTCCTCAGTGCCACCATTGTCTGGGGTTTAACCACTCCAGCAGGTTTTGCCGCAGAATGCAGCGTTGCCTGCGTTGTGGAGGACCTCATGACAAGGAGGCGTGTCCGAGGTCGCTTACCGATGCGCCCACTTGCGCAAACTGCAAAGGTGAGCATATTGCCTGCTATGGCGGCTGCCCAACAAGGAAGGCGGTTATAGCTGCCAGAAGACCGGCACAGGAAAGAACACTTCAAAGAGCGCCAGCCAGGGAAGAGACCAGGGCTCTCCCTTCCTCAGTCTCCAAGGCTACGACATCCAGCAGGCAGCCACCAAATGAAGACCGTCAGCAGGTTGAACGGCGCCCATCTTTTGCTGAAGTTGTGCAAAGATCCTCTGACACCCCAAAACAGTCTCGTGGGAAAACACAAACACCCACACAGAAACACAAACAGACACGGGCCCCAGCCCCAAGAAGCCCAGCTTCCAAACCAGACCTCAATGAGAGGAGACTATCTCGCCAACCCGAGAACCCGACTGTGGTGGTGGCGCATAGCGAACCTATGCCCCCTAGACAGTTGAGGGACGAAAGGGCTCGAGGTAGGCCTGCTCCCCTTAGGTCATCCTCCCCAGCCAACACCAACATAGTGCCCTCTACCATAAGCTCCACCCAACTAACGGCTTCCCGGGATCTCACGGAGATGTTTAGGTGGTTGCAGAATTTGCTGCAATCACATGGACAAAAGATCTCTGAGATCTTAGTGAAGTTCTTCTGTGCCTCAGACCCGGCAAGCAAGATGCTGGCTGCAATGGAGGGACTTGCCCTACTGTCAACTGGTATCCAGCAATCACAGAATGGCGAATCGAACTAGGTCTCGTACCTCTTTTCGCTTCGCATTCTGGAATGCGTGTGGCATGGTTGATCAGGGGGGCGAGCTATTGCAGTTCGCTCGAGCAAATGCCCTAGACGTCATCTTAGTCAGCGAAACGCATCTCCGTCCAGACACCCGTTTCCGCATCCCGGGCTACATTTGCCATCGCACGGATCGCCAAGGCCGCCCTGGCGGTGGTACAGCGGTACTTGTCCGGCAAAATGTAGTCCACAAACCTATCCAGCTCCCTCCTCTTCAAACCCTAGAGGCCACGGCAATCTGTCTTGACCTTGGCGGAACTGAGGTCCAAGTGGTCTCTGTGTATCACCCCCCCCAACCGGCAGTTCGTTCCAAACGACTATCTATCTATCCTAAACTTACACCCAAGTGCTATCATGGCCGGGGACTTCAATGCAAAACATCAGCGTTGGCATTGTGGTCGTCGGGCAGATGCAAGAGGCAATCAAATCATTCGCCTAATAGATGGAGACCCACAGCTTCAAGTGCAGGGTCCCTGGCAACCAACGCACTACCCGCGAGGTGGAGGACTGCCATCAGTCATTGACTTCGCAATCACAAAGCATTTTCCATTTCATCTCACTCTTACGTCACTAAACGCACTTCATTCTGACCATAATCCGGTGCTGACAGAAATCAACACTAGGGTTGCCAGTCATGACACCTCGCTTCAAACGCGAGAAGTCGATTGGGAAGGCGTAAGGAGCTGCCTCCGCACTTCCATTCCACCGAACCCAAAAGTTACAAACATCCCGGACATTGAGAGGGCAATCTCATCATTCACTTCTATCCTGACGCGAACTGCAAAAAATCTAACAGTTCATGGACCTGCACCTCTTCATCCAGACGTTCTTCCTTTAGACATCACCCTTCTTATCCGCCGCTCCTGGGCGGCACGGAGACTGTACCAGCGACACCGCACGCCACATAATCGCGCGCTCTTACGACGTTTACGTCGACTGGTCAGAGTCCGACTGCGTGAGCACAAGGTGCAAGCGTGGGAGGACACAATGGCCAGACTGCGCGTTGAAAATGGCGACGTGTGGCGTATCGCCAGGACCCTCAGGAATCGCAAAGGTCAATACACCTCACCCATCCATGGCACCCAAGGCCTCGCCTATGAACCCCAAGCCAAAGCAAATGCGTTCGCTGACTATCTTGAACGCACTCTATGTCCGAGAGAGGACCCCCAGGACGACATCTTTTCCGAACGCGTTCGTAGGGAGGTACGCCGATTTTTTCGACGTCCTCCCGAGGACGCGGAACGACTTCCCGTCATTCGCCCCAGTGAAGTCCAGGGCGTACTCAAACGCCTCAAACCAAACAAGGCGGCGGGGCCGGACGGGCTGACACCCCTCATGCTTCGTCACCTTCCCTTCAATGCCGTTCTTTTCCTAACCAGGATTTTCAATATGTGCATCACCTTGGGGCACTTTCCTCGCGAGTGGAGAGAGGCTCGGGTGATATGTATATTGAAGCCTGGGAAGGATCCTGTACATCGTTCCAGCTACCGATCCATAAGCCTCCTTTCTACCCTCCCGAAGGTATTCGAGAGGTTAATCCTAACCCGAATGACTCCCATCTTGGGAGATGTTCAAGCTATTCCTGACCACCAGTTCGGATTTCGTCCTGGGCACTCGACTACCCAACAGCTGCTACGTGTGGTGGAGACAGCGGCCCTGGGTTTCCAGGAACGCGCCTTCACGGCAGTGGTATCTTTGGATGTCGAAAAGGCCTTCTCCACGACATGGCATGCCGGTCTGATCTTCAAACTTATCCAACTGGGGCTACCTACACAGCTAATCAACATCCTACACAGCTTTCTCAGGCACAGATCATTTAAAGTCACAGTAGCGGGGAAAACATCTACACTGAGACCCGTGAGAGGCGGAGTCCCCGAAGGCTCTGTACTATCCCCCACACTATTTAGTGTTTTCATGGCAGATTTTCCAACTCAACCACAGGTCGAAATGGCACAATATGCTGACGACGTGTTGTTGTTCTGCAAAAACAGACATATACTCAGAGCCTTCAACCCAATTCAGAGACACCTCCGTCTCACACAAGAATGGTGCAGGCGTTGGCGGATGTCCGTAAATCCGGACAAAAGCCACGCCATTCTTTTTACGAGGCGCCACACCCCCGCTGACCGACCAAACTTCCACTTCAGGGGCCGAAGGATAGAGTGGACTAATTCCATCAAGTACCTGGGCGTTCAACTTGATAGAGGCCTAACTTTCCGCGGACACATCAGGGAACTATCGGCACGGGTGCAGGGGGCTATTGCCTCTCTGTACCCAATGCTGGGTTCTCGCTCGATGCCAGTCCGCTTAAAGCTACACCTCTTTCGAGCGCTGATAATCCCACTCATGTTGTACACCTGTGAAATCTGGGGCATGGCTGCCGATAGCTGGATAGCATACCTTCAGCGTGCACAGAATAGAGGACTCCGATCCATCTATTCCGTGGGCCGTTCTTTTCCCGTGAGGTTACTTCACGAAGCTTCCCTTCTCCCATACGTGGAGGACGAAATTAGACGCCGGGCAACAAAATTTTACGATAAAATTCCTGCTCATAGAAGCGCCCTGGTTCGGTCTCTAGGAGACTACGACGCTGCGAGCCGCCGATTCAGGCTTTACCGGGTACCCCGTATGGCTTGCGGGCATCCGAGGTAACAAAGGAGTTAATCCTTACAGCAGCATAAGCTAAATTACAAATCTCCAAAAGAGCTGTTTGGCTACTAAATTTACCCCATTTTAGAAAAATAAAACACCAGGGTGTAAACAAAAAAGCGGTTTGGCATCCTGTACAAAATTAAAGAGGAGCAAAAAGCTACCTCAACAAAATTTTCTTCAACAAAAAATATCACATCATCCTACAAACATCAAAATTAACAACCTGCGGTCAGACCCAAAACCTGGGTGGGTACGCAGCAAAAACCTTCTGGCTGTTAACAGCCTGTCAGTACACGACTTGGACTTGGTGTGATTTATAGGTTCATTGGTTATTTGCAATTTTGATGGAACTTTTATAACAATCAACACTTTTGAACATGTCTCTATTCCTGATTCAACAATGTTCGAGAGTGTATCATAACGTGGGTACATGTTTGTAGGTATTTCCAATCCATTTCATGTTTGGGAGGAAATGTTGGCCTTATTTCTCAACCCTTACTGATCTGTCAGCAATATTTACATGTTCTTGAGCTGGTCGCTATGTAATGATCTTGAATTATTATATCTGCTCAGCTACCAATAAGTGTGTAATAACAGTAAGAACTGTATTTTGTCTTGAGTAACAGAATTTTTAAGTGTAATAGTACAAATGCAGTATAAAAATCATTCTTTGCTATTTGTATATCTTTTAACTTGTTTTCAACCCATTATCTCTCTTTTAAAGTGTTCCATGAAATGTAGTTTCTCTAATTATTCTAATTTATCAATTACATTCCCAAAACATTACCTACTAAACCGCTTAGACAAATATATTATCTTTTGAAACATTTTGTATTGGTCTGCATTTATATACATTGCAATTTACGTTTAAAACACTATAATTTTTACAACAAGTTTTAAAATTATTTCTTTTTAAGTGGTTGTTAAATAAGGTGATATTGTGACTTTGTGGGTTCGTGACATTAAACGTCCAGGTTACAAACATTAAAAATTCCTCTTTATTTACGTAGAAACCAATCTGACAGTCCCGAATTACGTCACGTACATATACAACTTGCAAGGTCATCGACTACAAAAGAGTTCACTTTTACAGCTGTTCACGCGCACCGACTGACTGACTCTGGCGGGCGGCGGCTCTCTTTTTATAGCTTACTCACTTTTCCGGAATGTTCTCAGACAATCAGGATGGCGCTACAAATCCGTCTCCTTCCCTCCCCCTCCGTTTCGGCGATCATTTATCTCCGCACTGCAGGGCCCGTCTCTTTGAACTGTTCGCCCGCGCCGCCTCGAATCATAATGCGTTCGTGTGTTATTCTTGGATAAATTACACGGATATTTTTAAAAATGCCTCTCGTGGAACTTGTCATATAAGATAGTAAAATACACAGCTAAAGTTTTAATAACCCAGTAAAAGAAAGAAACGTAACACTGAAGTTTAATATAACCTAATGCTTATATGGGACAGCTTAGACGATACATGTTCTCTAATCCTATAAAATGTTATATTTATTGGTTAATTCCCTCAATAAAGATATAGATATTCGAATGTGGTGGTACACCATCCTGCTGATACTTGACATAGAAGGACAAATTTCCCAAGAGGTCAGGTACTTCACAGTTAACAAAATGACAATACATTACAGCAGTAATTATACCTTCATGTCTACCTTTACATCAGCTACTGACATATTTGATAATTTTATAGAGACACAACTAAATAACAAACTACATTCATATTGTATTTGAAGTTTTAACTCACTTTGGAACTAGAATACCTTCACATGGGATTACATTTGGTAATCTATTTCCTGCCAGAGCTCATGACGTGTACTAACTTTAATTTAAACATTCTTTTACTCGTAGTATTACAGTTTTATAAAAACATGTTTAAATAGAGATTACTTCATTTATTGAACTAAACCAAAGTATAAAAGAAGTGTAAGATGTTTGCATTTAAACTTGTGAGGTTATCCTGTGTGCTCCCCATAAGGAACTCTGTCCACATATTTTGTATATCACAATTTTTAAGACGCTGTTCCACAACAATTTGGAGATCTTGGAGTTATATCTGTGTGTGCGTGTGTGTTGTAGCCCATTACACATAAAGTAATCCGTTTTAATCACGTTATTTTAACAAAAGGTTCCCGAGAAGTATTTCCGATTCCCCGTTAGACAGTTTTACGACTTAGAGTATAACTTTATATGTGAAGTTGCTCTGTTACGATAATTATTTTCCGTTTTTCCAGGTTTCCTTAATATTCCTGGTCCGTTTTAGGGAGGTTTTACTGTATATGATAAGATTTCTACTGCACGAAGGCCATGATGAGCAGAGCTTGGACTAATAACTCAGCTTATGGCGACTCGTTACTCATTATAAAATTTGTATGACTAAAAGTTGTCATGATCCGAGCGAAGTGTGTAACAAAGAATGTAGGAGATATCACCTACTCAGCTGTATAAACAGAGTCAAGTCGTTACTAAACCATACATTCACTTCATTTCATCATATTCAACATCTTACTGCACTCACTTTATCTCAAATATATTTTAAGGAGTCGTTAACCATTTCGGAGATATCTTTTATTTGTTTGAATCTCTTCAATACTTAAACTGCTCAAGAAGGAAGTTGTAATTAAATTACGTAGCAACTAGATTCATCATTTCACAATGTTTTAAAGTTTACTGCATTCCCTTGTACCTATATTATTGTTAACATCGTAGAAGTGTAACGCCAGTTCAACACATTCGATATTCCATCATTTGTAAATTAATTACAGTTTTAGAGTTATAACGAACCATTTCCTCTTGGATTTCAAGTATATTGGCCATAGTAATGAGGGAAAGCATTTGAAATGTGTTACTATGGTGTAAATAAACTGGCAATTGTGAATGATGAATAGATAAGTTTCTTATTGTATTTATTAGTATAGATGGATACAAATTCTCACAAAACCATTTTGCAATTTACCAATGCATAATGAACAATAAACCCATGCTCAGTTTGAGAAAATACCTGCACATCTAGTTAATTTAGAAGGCTTTCTTTCAGAAGTACAGTAAATGGTCTGCTCGATATTGCCTACATATATATTATAGCTACCGTTCTTTTTCAAGGAATAAAGAACAATTAAAACAAAGTTATAGGTAAATAATGTAGTTAGAATGTATTACACAATTTCGTAAATAATTCCAGAGTCTCTTTCCCGGTGAAAGATATGACAAGTGGAGGCATCTCTGGACAGCAACAAGCGGTCTGTTCTCCCCTGGCGGACAATTACTATAATTAAAACATCGTCTGCTATATAACAAATTGACTCACGGCCAACCGTTACACAAAGGTTTATGATTCAACTAATACGATATCAGTTCAATACTTGTACTCAAGTATAATAGTAACATACTACTGTCGTAATGATCAACAATGAGCTTAGAGACAGCAGTTTACAATGTTTAGAGACAATATTTCTTTTTAAGATATGACTATACAATGAAATACTCCATTATGTATAATTTTGTAATTCCAAAGTAGTGACTTCAAGTAGAGAAGGAGTTCTTCAAATCAAGAAACCGTACACAATATTTAGCTTCTCTGTTTATTATTATGTGTATTGTGATTTACAAATGTAATAAAATATATATAAAACATATTAAAGTAAGGTATATTAATTTAAATTTCGTTTGCTCAATTTAGTTGAAAATTTTGCTCTTAATATTGTATTAATGCATCTTGCCACAATCTCCGGTTGTTTTTATTTTCATATCACATTTGGGCAGCTCCCTTTCTCTCTCTACAAACTGTTTACGTAATAACCACGTAAAACCTGCAATGTAAAACCTGTACCCAGATCTGACTTTGGTACAAATCTGTATGTTCAAATCATGTAGTCAAAATGTTGTAACATTATAAAACAGAAGTTGACAAAAATATGCAAATTTCCACCTTCAGAAATTTAAACTTTATATAACTAAACTGCCATAGCCTTTTATTATTTTTTGGAATCTATTATCTTTCTATTGACCTCTAGTAATTTGATAAAGCTAACTAATGTTTAATATAGAAAACAAAATGCACAACTCTAATATTCTACAAATAGGTTCAGATTCATTAAAGTAAAATCTTGTTATAAAGGATAATATCTGGAAGTTTATTTAGTTAAGGATTTTGAATTCTTTTTGATCTACTTCAATATCCAATAACTTTAAATCTTAAACACGTTACTGCTACTCTTGTAAACTAGTAAGATTAACACCAGAACTTAAATGAGCTAACACAATTTTCAACATCTAATTATGGCTTCTCGTATCTTCACCAGATTTCATAATGAAACCTCTTCTGTGCACCTCTGTTTGCAGCAGATGGAGTAATGAGTTAGTGTTTGGGCGGATTCAGCGTGTAACACGTAAAATGGCAGCAGGCTATCTGTTAATTACAGTGATTCTCCGCCAGGAGAGAGTTTACAGAACAACCAACCGAACTGGAATCGTTGTCCATAGATGGCTCCACAAGTAATATCTTGTACTGCGAATGAATGGGTGTAATTATTTACCAATTTTGATGACACACTAAAAATATGTTCCTTACATAAAGCTAAGGTTTAATTTTTCTTTATTTCCTTAAAACAAACAACAGCTTCAGTGATTAAACAGATAATTTTGAAAAAAATAAATAATGCTCTGTGAGAAAGTAAGTCTCCTAAAGTGTATATATCTCGACTGTTTTTGTATCTAGAAAGCATCAAACATTTCAAATTGTTTCTATGGTTAGTTTTGTTGGAACTTGAAGCTATAACGATCACAAGACTTGGATCTGTGTGTTCCTTAAGAATATTATTTGAGTGTGAGAAGACTTGATGAGCAGTATGCCTCAAGTTTGAGACGAAGTCGTTGGTAAGAAATACTACTGCGTTGATCTCACAAAACGTTTTAGATCTCTTTATAATCCCTTAAATATGATTATTATTTTCCTCGCAAGAAAAGTAAGAGAATGCAGTCCAGTTCAACCGCTTCTTGCTCAGCTTAATGAAAATATTTTAGCTTAATATTTAAGGAATTTATTCTTATTGAACAATTCAAACAAATAATAAGAAACACCTCGCAAGTGCTTTCAAGATTTTTACTGCATTTGCATTGTAAATGTTTTAAGGGCACTGTATATCCATAGAAATCCTAAAAACAATTTTTAAGCAAATCTCTGAGATTGCTCCTTGTATAAGAGATCTGAAATCTAGATTTCCCTGAATATTTACGTGTCACATCCTTTAAATATACTGAGTATTTAGCCGACTTTTGTTGTAAGAGCTTTGCTGTTGACAGATACAGAAATAAATAAATAAAAAAGTGTGGTTGTGTATCTTGACTTTAAGTGACAGTCAAATGTTTAAAGAGCTAATCAGTATATGTCCGTGCTAAACCAAGTAATGTATTGCTTTCGGAGAAAACTGTAAATATTGGTAAATAGAAACAATTAACAAGGATTGTGTCTTACATACATCCTGTGTTTTAACAACGTCTACATTTTTGTTTATTAACATTTTGTCTGTCTCTTAGAAATATAAAGGAACATTCAGAATGAAGACAACTTACCAGGACATTCACAAAATATTCAAGTTATCCATTTTACTCGACGTCACACTATCTTACATATTTGGTAGTTTAATAAACATTGTTACCAGCATTTTTGAGAAACTAAACAATTTCAATAAATATTTTACACAAAGTGTAGTGTAAAGTACATTAATTGTATTTTCTACTTATTATGTACTTGGTACAGACAACAAAAGTAATTTACTTCATTCACTGTTAATTCTGTTTACTAACAAATTTAGTTGCTTTATTACACAAGATTCATCATTTTGGATATTTGAACTTAATCCACATTAATTTTATTATTTATCCACATTATTATTATTTCCCCTGTGACATTTAAATCTGTAAATATAAATATAATCATATTTGATAGATTGAGTCAACATGTAAAATTCAATGGTTAGGCGGGATTTGAACCACGGATCTCCAGGTTTCAGTCCAGTTACTCTAACTCATTAAGCTACCATGGCCAATGTACCCTCCTGATAGTAACCAGGAGATCCGTGGTTTAAATCCCGGTCCTGAAACTGAATTTTTCATGTTGATTCTATCAAAAATCTTAGCCTATATAAGGCTAGTGTGAAGAAATTGTCAATTTCCATCAATTAACTGAGATAGCTGATTTTATGTAACATCTGTGACACTTTCTTTTGTTTTTCCTTCCTCTGGACCATATACTCGTATTACTGTAATGTAACCTTTCTGTATTTTAAGTCACATCATTATTATTCTTTCATTTATAAATGGATATGATGTGATTATCCTTCTCCACTTCATATCTAACATTATAGCAATCCTTGCTTTTTCATATTCTATGTCTACTCTACTAAAGAAAGACATGTAGTTGCTCAGTTTCCTTTTAGTTTCTGTCAATACTGCTATACTTATTTTCTTTTGTATTAACCTCTCTCACTCTCGTATTCCTTTTAAATTTATAACTAATATTGAAAGACTAATATAAATAACAAGAAATATCTAACAAATGCTTCACTACACAACAAATATATTTAATATCGTTTG
The DNA here is from genome assembly GCA_030765055.1 of Mantis religiosa. Classification (NCBI taxonomy): domain Eukaryota; kingdom Metazoa; phylum Arthropoda; class Insecta; order Mantodea; family Mantidae; genus Mantis; species Mantis religiosa. Next base: position 646,795 of record JAUKNK010000248.1, read on the forward strand.
TTTAATTGAGACCTGTCATTGCAACAAATGTTTTTGTAAGTCTCTTACTATTTACCACATTCCCAGATGATTCAAATATACATTTAATTTTTCTTGACAATATTTTGAAGAGACTACCAAGTCTGTGTTAACACGAGCATGGTCTTTAGGTGTTACGGACTGTCACTAGTTGACTACAGGAAAACATCTGAGTAATACAACATATACAATCAATTATATTTAAATAATACATGTTAAAAATCCAAGATCAAATCATTTTATTGTAAAAGATAAGATTTTATAATTATTTCTTTACCACATTAATTTTTTCAAGCAGTTCCATTTGATGCAATTTTCACTAATTCCTTCTAAACTGTATCTTTTAATTTCTAAAATACAGACAGTATTTTATATTTTGGAAGGTATTTGAACTTGTAACTTTAAATAAGAGGTTTTAAAATATTTGTCTTTATTTAAATAAGTAAAAGAATTTAGAACTCTAAACCGATATCTGTGCTAAAAGCAGAAAATGGCAAGAGATGTAAAAAAGCTGTTTTAAAATTGCGTGGTATTGAGCTTTTATCTGAAATTCTAATAATTTAGAAACCAAAAGGAAATATCGCACTAACATTTAAAATAGGACAACTTGGAACTAAGTTCTTATCTAAATGCTCTGTAAATCTTATAAAATGTCAGTTTTAGCCGTTAATTAGCGCAACAGTTGATGTACAGACACTGAAATAGTGGTTAAGCGCCATTCTAGTGATATCTCACATAAAAGGACAAATTTTCCAAGTAGTCACATACTTCACAGTCAACAAAATGACAATATGATTCCCCAGTAATGTACCTTCATATCTACCTCTACATCAGATACTGACATATTTGTTAATGTTAAAGAGACATAAATAAGTAACCAACTAAAACAAACTACATTTATATTGTACATAAAGTGTTAAGGAGGCTTTGGAACTGGAACACATACTCATGTGACTTCATTTGTTACTTTATTTATTCTCAGATTACATGAGCTGTACTAACTTTAATAGAAACATCCAATTATAATTAAGATTCGTTTAAGAAACGCTGTTTTAATATAGGTAACTTCGTTTATTGAGGGAAACAAAAAATATAAAATAAGTGAATCGTCTTTCCACTTAAAATTTTGAGGTTATTCCACATCAGCCGAAGAAGGAGCTCAGTGAATATATTTTGTAGATCAGAATTATTAATTCCTCTGATTCAAAACAATTTTGGAGACCTTGGAGTTTGGTGCTTTCCATTCACTTAACAAATATTCTATCTGAAACAGTTTATGTAACCCTCCATAAACCTAACACCATTTCATATGATGTGTTTTATATGTAGGGAGGGTAACTACCTTGTTGTAAAAGTTGTTTTGCTCTTAATTATTATACGGAATAATTTTATTAGATTTATTAAAGACAATGTTTAAATGATGTTAATTGATCAGTCCATGTTCTCATCATTTACAAAGTAGTTCATTGAGCGATTCCTAGCAGGGCGGCAATTAGGTAATTATATCTAACAATATACCAACTAAACGACAATAGCAAATCGGTATTACAGCAGCAGATAGTGCAGATTCAGATGTAGGTAAACATATACCAGAGTCATGTAAAAATTCAATAATCACTAACAACTGAATAGACAAGGCAATTAACCTATCTATCTTAATGAGCTAATAATTATGTAACATATTTAAATGCTATTTTACTATTTATAGAGATAATTTTTTAAAATAAGCCAATATTACCTTATAACTCGACAAATACATAGTTCTAATGATAACCACCAGACAACGCTGTGATCTGCTCTAAACATAGAGAAAGTATTGTATTACACCAAACATTTGATAACAAGATTTTACTGTCAAAACTAGTTTTGAGACTTGTTAAATAAAGCATATGTGTTACGTTTACATGAATTTCTCTACTCATTGTCTTATTTACTTCATGTTATTTGAGATAAATATTTATATAAAATGTCTTATTACATATATCCTTGTAAGTACAAAGGCAATAGGACGATTCAGCAGTGTTTAAGTGATAGTGAAATATTAAATGAACCAGTCTTTATGTGAAATAACATTCCCTTTATATGAACAAGAGGAAGACAAAAGACAAACCTCCCATTTGAGCTTTTGGAAGATGTAAACCAATAGCAAAGGGTTACTAGAAAATAGTTAACTCTACAAAGCATTTATTTGATGACATTTGCATATTTCATAGTGGTATACAGTATTTTGTTTTATAATAGTTGATCTGTCTGTTGTGTATTAACAGTTAAATAAAAGTCTATTAGTAATGAAGAGATCTTCTGAGGCTATGACAGAAATGTTTGGTTTATCAATTATTGTTTGCGCCATTATGGTCATTTGTTCCGGCGGGCGCATGAATATTTCACTTGGCGCCGTTAATGCGGCCAGCCAATCATGTGACTCGCCAAGGCGCAAAAAAGAGGCTTCTTCTTCCTTTTAGAGTTACAGACATTTTGCGACATGTGATGTGCTTCGTTGTGTGGCTGCGTGCAGCTTGTTGTTGCAATGAAAGAACCGTTTTAGTTTATCTCAAATATTAAATGTATTGTTGTCTTCTTCATGATTATTCACATATGAAATGTAGCGTGTTCAATAAATTTATCTAGTGATATGAATACAGCTCTACCGAGTACAGTCCACAAAATCAGTTTCCTTGGTTACAGCTAAAATCAAGGTGGTCCTCCGCATTAAATTAAGCAGGAAACGAACAATTATACAATTATAGCAGCCATAGTCCTTGAAATATGTACAGCAACTTCTTTAGTGTTTCTAATCCAACTAATATGTCATTACTTCAATACCTTGTCTCAAGTATAATAGTAACATACTATTGTCATAATGTTCAGCAATGAGCTTAGAAACAGCAGTTTACAAAGTTTGGAGACGATATTTGCTTTTAAGATATGATTATACAATTAAATACTCCATTAGGTATCATTTTTTATTTCCAAAATAGAACTTTGAAGTGGAAAAGGAGTTCCTCAAACCACACACAATATTTACCTTTACTGTTTATTATTATGACTGTGGATATCTACAAATGTAATAAAATGTATTTAAACATGTTAAATTAAAATATATTAACTTGAATTTTGTTTCATCAATATGTTTAATTACTTTTCTCTTAGTTACTCAAGTTTTATTTTCATATTACATTTGACCACTTGCCTTTCTCTCTCTTCAAACTGTTTACTTAACAATCTCGTGGTAGGGAATGTAAAACCTCTACTGAGATTTGACTTTGTTACAAATCTGTATGATCAAATCATGTTATCAAAATGTAATGCCATTATAAAATAGAAGTTGACAAAAATATTTAGTGAACTTCCAACTTCCCGGAACTTAATCGTTACAGAACATAAATTGTGAAAATTGTTATTGTTTCTAGCAAAATATTTCTATCGAGTTATCTCTCACTATTTGATATTATGTATAACGTGTTTTAATGAAAAGAAAATGTATATCTGTAATCTTCTGGAATACTAGTCCTATTCTTGTAGATTCTTAACAACATTGCAATTTGAAGGGCAGCATAAGCTGTCACAATTTTTAAAATGTTATGCTATAATTTAATGGAACTAACTACTGTAGATGTTTATTTTACTTTTGGAGGAAATGGAGAGATAATTGCAAGGGAAGAGTGGGTTGGAAAAGTACTGTGAGTGTAATGCACACTAAACGTATTAGCTCTACAACAGACAATGTTTTAGTTATAGTGATTGTCCACCAGGAGAGAAATTTGTTGGAGACAACCGAACTCGAGTTGCTGATCAGAGATGGCGCCACCGGTAATATCTTCTTCTGAAGATGTAAATCATTAATTATTTAGAAATATTTATAACACATTGTCAAAATGTGCTTTATATACAACTTAGGTTTACTTGCTGTATATCACGTTAAACAAACAATGGCTGGACTGAATTTACGACAATATTGAAGGAATAAATTATTATGTCCTAGAAAGGAATGCTTCTAAATTGAGTATAGCTATAGGTTTCTGGCATTTATGAAACTATTTCATTTCCTATCATTGTAGTTAATTGGCGTTTGTTGGAATTTTCATTTCGTTATAATAGTAATATTATTGGATATACATGTGTTCTTAACTCACGGGAAGCATACGATTTAACATTGCAGGAAGTTTATCACAAATCTTCCTACACGTGATGGTCTGAGCTTGGGATTTACCCGTTGAATCAGTTAAAGATTCTGAGTGTCTAGCCAACACTTGTCTCGCGGGGACAACCACGTCCTCCTTCAAGATAACCCTGCACATGGGGCGCAGATAACCAGCAGGCACTCTTCGGGTTTCCGCGGAATCACCCCTTATCCACTGAGCCGCAGGAACTTCCTACCGTTGCCTCGTCGCTCCTGAGGTCATCCAATCCCAGTATCACCTCCTCAGCCACCTTCGCGACGAACACTCACAGACGTACGCACTCCTTCCCAAGGTCAACTTCAGTAGGGTCTCCTTCTCCATAGACAAGGTGTCACCCGATGCCGTCACAAGCTGGTATGGTCGGCTCGTCTTCCTCGTCGGCAAACCATTGGCCACATCAGCTCTGATGATGGTCACGGCTGCCCCGGGGTCTACGAGCACGCGGCAGTGCTTCCCTCTCACGCAAACGTCCGCTATGATGCTGTCATCTATACGACGGTTGACGGCACCCAGTGTCACTCGAGGGGATGGTGATGATGGCACCGACGGGCCCCTCTCCACGCCGGCGCTTACTCGTTTCCCGGCTGTCCTTCCTGGTGTGGACAGTCTCTCTCGAGATGCCACGGCTGTCCCCACCCGCAACACAGGCCACTAGGTCTTCGCCGACGTCCCCCGACTGGTCTTTGGTCACCCGTGTAGCGGACACCCGTCGTTCTTGACGTCGGGGTAGCCGTCACCTTGGCCACCTCCATCCTTAATGCTGCCGTTAGTTCCTCGTGGATAGTTTTGTAATCGCCGAGCATTAGGCGCTAACGAGTCTCCGTGTCTTGTACCCGTCGACAAAAGTGTTGGTAGCCTCAGGGGATACGAAATCTGGTTGGAGGTCGACTAGGGCTTTGACAGCCAGCTGCTCGATTGTCAGGGCGAACTTCTGCAGCGTCTCCCCTGGCATCTGTGGATCCTTTTCAAATCTTTTTCATATCTTGAAGAAAATAATAATATATGGCAACTTAATTTAATTAACGAACTTTTAAGCCTTCTGTTATTCTTTTCCAATGGCTAATCTTAAAAATGCTAATCCTACTCCAGTAAATTTGTAAAAATAGCATTAATTTAAAATACAGAATGAGCTGATCCTATTTTTAGCATTTAACTAGAGCCTCCTTGTATCTACAACAAAATGGGTAATGCTAAACAAAACTTCTTTTGTACATTTTTTTTCGAGCACACATAATAATCCTTAGTGGTAGGGCGGACTAAGAGTGTAACACGTTAAATGCCTGCAGCACACGATCTCTTAGTTTCACTGATTGTCCGCCAGGAGAGAAATTCTTGAACTACCAAACGAACTGGAACCGCTGTCGAGAGATGGCGCCACAGGTAATATCGTTTACTAAGAAGGAATATGCGTAATTATTTACTAAATATTTTAACACCCTTCAGGTTATTTGCTTTACATAACCTTTGTATTTTATATTTTTCCGTTATTAGCTCATAAAAAAACAACAGCTTGAGTGAATACGGGGATAATTTAAAAAAGAGTAATGTTGTATTAGAAAGGAAGCTTTCAAATATTTGTATATTCCGCCCGTTTTTATTTGCATTTTAGGGACACTCAGATATTATCAATCAGTCAGTTCTAGTATCAAATTTTGTTGGAACTTGTATATGTAATAAAAGAGTATAAGCCAAAGAGTTGTAACGTAATTGTTGTTTGTGAGAAGACTGGATAGGCAGTTCTAGTATAGCTCAAGTTTGAGATGAAATCGTTGGTGATTATTCAAATACTTGCTGCGCTAAAATCACATGACATTTCTATCCTTCTTACTTACGTATTTCGGTACTTTATGTTAATATTCCTGTTCTTGCAAGAAAACAAGAGAATGTAGACAGTAGGTTACCTTTTAGCTTTAGTTAAACATTTTAAAGCTGGACGTTTGGTAATTGATTAGAAATCTGGTTATATTTGTATAGTTTAGTGATTAACAATTAATTATAACCTTTCACTTGAATCCTAGAGCTGTAGAAAAATGGAAACAAAAAACAAGAAATACTTCGCAAAAACTTTATTCCACAAAAACTATTTAGAATGTTGTCTTTGTAAAAACAAATGAAATATGTTTAAGCTTGACAATGTTTTTTAAGATGTACACAGGTAGATTTTATTTAGTATTTACAGTTTACTAGTTATGTAGATGTATTCGAGAATGAACAGTACTTCCCTATAGGGAAGTATGAGTCTGGCAGCATTTTTTAACAAATCTTCCTGTTGTATCTTTCGAAGATAAACATAAATATTAAGTTTAGCATTTCCACAAAGTTTGTTTTTAAGTTATACTTTCAGCACACACATATAGATGCTCCTTTTAACCAAAACATATTTATAATCTGTGTCTTACGCATTCCTGTTGGAACTTTCATGTGCAATTTTGGTAAAATACTTATTGTAAATATGTACCATATTTTTGAAATATTGCACAATAATAAAATAGGAGTTGAGGAACAATCATTGGATGCAACTTCCCAAGGAAACAACCCTTTGCATACTCATACTCGCAAGGGTTGCAGAAACAATTGTTTACATAATCCTAATTTTGACGACCTTTTCCTCTTCTTCCCTTTTAAATATTTTTAGTCTTTCTTTGTAACACCTGATCAAGGAAACATTTGTATCAATAACACACAAATCTTAGTTCTTGTAATAGTCTCAGAAGTTCTATTTATTCTGACTGTATTCTGTACAATTTTATTTAAATTGTAGTTCATAAGATACACACAAGGTTCTTAGGATACAAAAATTGAGAGTTAAAGAGTGTAATTCATGTAAACTTATTTTTTCACTAACGATCTTCGAGATATTCTTTTCTTATAGTTCAGTTTTCCAACACCATTATATCATAAAAGCTCTAATCCTGTCTCTGAGCTTGTCAAAAGCTAATAGCAATGACTTTGTAATATTAAAGCTAACACTATGTTTAAATATTTAACTATATTGCAGCTGTATGTACAACAAAGTGAGTAATGGAACAACTTCTTAAACGTATATTTCATATTTGTAACAGACGGACAAGTAAACCTTTGTGTAACGGTTGGTCGTGAGTCAATTTGTTATATAACAGACTATGTTTTAGTTATAGTAATTGTCCGCCAGGGGAGAACCGTTCGCTTATTGCTGTCCAGAGAGGGCTCCACTTGTAATATTTTACACTGGGGAAGAGACTTTGTGATTATTAACAATGTTGTGTAAGACATAGTAATTATTTTCTTTAAATACACCTTAGAATTAACTGTTGTTTGCTGTTAATAAACGAAGCTTAGCCAAAATAGATATGGAGGTAATATCGAGTAAACAATTAATTGTGCGTGAGAAAAGAAGTCTCCTAAACTAACTATATGACTAGGAATTTCGGCTGACTGTACCATTGACTTCTTTCTAATGCCATTTTATTACACCACAAACGTTTTTTGGAACGTATACAAGGCAATTAAATTGATGCAGCAACAACTTGGAGGAATATATCAGGAAGTAAAGGCAGTCACTAAAAGGAGGAAAGTCTAATAATAAATAACAATATTGTTAACCATTCTGTTCTTAGTCGCGAATATGATGGACTGCCGTTACACTGTCTACTCCTAGTCTCGCCTTATTTATCTTCAACTTTAATTGAAGTAAACCTTTGCAATTTAATAATTACTATGTGGGTTTAAGGTTACACGTAGTAGCCATGTTAATCTGGTAGCCTATGGTTTGTCATTTATACAAAAGTCTCACGAATAAAGAGATCTTCCGACGACATTCCGGAATAAGTTATGTCCATCATTCAACACGAAAGTACTTGAGTGAATGTAAAGTATAAGTAGAGAATGTAAACCCTGTACCGAGATCTGACTTTGGTACAAATCTGTTTGATCAAATCATGTAGTCAAAATGTTGTATCATTATAAAATAAAAGTTGACAAAAATATACAAAGTCCCACCTTCAGAAATTTAACGTTTACATGAACTAAATTGACACAGCTTTTCTTATTTTTTGGAAAGTATTATTTTTTTATTTGACATCTAATGATTTGATAAAGCCAACTAATATTTAATATAGAAAACAAAATGCACAACTCTAATACTCTACAAATAGGTTCAGATTCACTGAAAAACAAATCTTGTATTAAAGGATAATATGTGGAAGTTTATTTAGTTAAGGAATTGGAATCGTTTTGTTCTTCTATGTCAATATCCAATAACTTTAAATCTTAAACACGTTAATGTTACTCTTGTACTCTAGTAAAAATAGCACCAGAACTTAACTGAGCTGACACAATTTTTAACATTTAATTATGGCTTCTCGTATCTTCAACAAAATTTATAATGAAACCTAGTCTGTACACATTTTTGTTTTTTTGCAGCAGATGGAATAATAAAACTTAGTGTTAGGGCGGATTGAGAGTGTAACACGTTAAATGTCTGCAGGCGATCTGTTAGTTATAGTGATTGTCCACCAGGAGAGAGTTTCCTGAATTGCAACCGAACTGGAATTTCTGTCCATAGATGGCTCCACAGGTAATATATTGTACTGCGAATGATTGGATGTAATTATTTACCAATTTTGATAATACACTTTAAATATGTTCCTTGCATAAAACTAAGGTTTAATTTGTCTTTATTTCCTTAAAATAAACAACGGCTTCAATGATTACACGGATACTTTCGAAACAACTAAATAATGCTCCGTGAGAAAGGAAGTCTCCTAAAGCGTATATATCTTGAAAGGTTTTTGCATGTAGAAAGCTTTAAACATATCAAATTGTACATGCATATTATGAGTTTTGTTGGAACTTGAACCTATAACAATCACAAAGCTTGGATCTGTGTGTTCCTTAATATTTTTTGAGTGTGAGGAGACTTGATAAGCAGTATGCCTCAAGTTTGAGAGGAAGTCGTTGGTAAGAAATACTTGCTGCGTTCATCTCACAAGACTTTTTAGAGCTTTTTATAAGCCATTATATATTATTACTTTCTTTGCAAGAAAATAGGAGAATACAGTAACGTTAAATCGCTCCGTAATAGCCTTCAACTTTGACTTTCTTTACACAGTTCAACGATAAAATATTTTAGCTTTAAATTTAAGAAATTTATGCTTATTGAACAATTCAAACAAATGACAAGAAATACCTCGCAAATACTTTACTCCACATAAAGTGTTTTACAATTTATTGTTTCTTTTATCGAGGTCTCTATATTGGAGCAGTAAGATTTTGTCTGTCTCTTACAGTTTACCATTATGCTAATATGCTTGGAATAGAGAGGGCTTCTGACTACATTAACAGTTGAATAAAGTTGTTTACTTAATTTCAATTTAAATTAATTTAAGCTTGCTGTATTTTCATAGAAATCCTTGAAAATACTTTTGACAAGATGTTGGAAGATGCTCCATGTATAAGAGGTCCGGGTTCCAGATTTCCCTGAATATTTAAGTGTCACATCCTTTAAATATACTGAGTATTTAGCCGACTTTTGTTGTAAGAGATTTGCTGTTGACAGATACAAATATAAATAAATAAAAAGTGTGGTTGTGTATCTTGACTTTAAGTGATAGTCAAATGTTTAAAGAACTAATCAGTATATGTCCGAACTAAACCAAGTAGGTAATGTATTGCTTTCGGCGAAAACTGTAAATGTTGGTAAATACAAACAATTAACAAGGATTGTGTCTTACATACATCCTGTGTTTTAACAACATCTACATTTTTGTTTACTAACATTTTCTCTATGCCTTAGCGATATAAAAGAGCATTCAGAATGAAGAGAACTTACCAACACATTACCAAAATAGTCAAGATATGCAATTCATTTGTCATCACGTCAAAAATGTTTGGTAAATTCTTTGAGGCATTGTTTAAAAAAAAACTAAACATTTTTAATAAATATTTTACTCAAAGTGTAGTGTGCAGTACAGTAAGTGTATTTTCTACTTATTATGTACTTGGTACAGACAACAAAAGTAATTTACTTCATCCACTGTTCATTCTGTTTACTAACATATTTATTTACTTTATTACTCAACGTTCATCATTTTAAATTAATCAATCATTTTGTATATTTTAACTTAATAAACATTATTTTTATTATTTAAGCACATTATTTATGTTTATTTCTCCATGTGTAATTTAAATCATCAAATAAAGGTATAATCATCTTTTATACATTGAGTCAACATGAAAAATTCAATGCCATGGGCGTGAATTGAACCACAGATCTCAAGGCGTACGTCCAGTTTCTCCAAGCCATTGAGCTACCATTGCCAACGTGCCGTCCTGACATTAACCAGGAGACCCGCGGTTCAAATCCTGGCATGGCACTGAGTTTTTCCTGTCGACACTATCAAAAGCCTATATAAGACTAGTATGAGGATAATGCTAATTTCCATCTATTAACTAAGTTCTTAAGATCCTTGCTGATGTAATGTAACATCTACTGTACCACCTTTCTTTTGTTTTTCCATCCTCTGGACCATATACTCGTATTACAGTAATGTAACCTTTCTGTATTTTAAATCACATCATTATTATTCTTTCATTAATAAATGTATATGATGTAATTATTATTCTTATTTATTTATGTGATTATTATTCTGCACTTCATGTCAGACATTATAGCAATCCTTGACTTTTCATATTCTATGTCTACTCTAATATAGAAAAACGTGTAGTTGCTCAGTTTCCTCTTAGTTTCTGTCAATACTGCTATATTTATTTGCTTTTGTTTTAACTTCTTCACACTCACATTCCTTTTAAACTTATAACTAATATTGAAACATTAAAACAAATAACATGAAATATCTAACAAATATTTCACTACACAAAAGTATGTTTAATATTGTTTGATTTATTGAGATCTGTAATTCCAATATATGATTTTGTAAGTCTCTTACTGTTATCATATTCCCAGATGATTCAAAATACACATTTCATTTATTATTGCGTGGTATTGAGCATTTGATATCAGATAATAACACTCTGATCTAAGATTCTAACAACTCAGAAAACAAAAGAGATATCACACTGACGTTTAACATAACCTAGTGTTGGTATAGGACAACACTGAGAGTAAGTTCTTATCTAAATGCTCTGTAAATTTTATAAAATGTCAGCTTTAGTAGTTAATTATCTCAACAGTTGATGTACAGATAATGAGAGTATGGTTAAGTACCATCCTGGTGATATCTCACATAGAAGTACAAATTTCCCAAGTTCACAGTTAACAAAATGACAATATGATTCACCAGTAATGTACCTTCATATCTACCTATACATCAGATACTGACATATTTGTTAATGTTAAAGAGACATAAATAAGTAACCAACAAAAACAAACATCCATATTCTACATGAAGTGTTAAGGAGGCCTTGGAACTGGAACACATACTCGTGTGACTTCATTTGTTACTGAAACATGGACTTAATTGTTATCATATTCTATCTCTCAAAAGAACATATTTCGACAAAGCAATTAAAGGGATGCAGGAACATCTTGGAGGAATTTATCAGGAACTAAAGGCAATCACTGACGTTACACTGTCTGCTCCTTGACACGCCTTATTTATCTTCATTGTAAATGGAATAAACCTTAGAAAATTAATAATTACTATGTCGGTGTAACGTTAACCTGGTAGTGTGTAACATATTGAGAATTTATTTTCGACATTTTTAATCTCCTATGGTTTCTCATTTATACAAACGTCACTGCAATATAGAGATCTTCCGACGACATTCCGGAATAAGTTATGTCCATCATTCAACATGAAAGTATTTGAGTGAATGTAAAACCTGTACCGAGATCTGACTTTGGTACAAATCTGTATGATCAAATCATGTAGTCAAAATTTTGTAACATTATAAAATAGAAGTTGACAAAAATATACAAACTCCCACCTTCAGAAATTTAACTTTTATATAAATTAAATTGACACAGCCTTTTCTTATTTTTTGGAAAGTATTAGTTTTTTATTTGACCTCTAATGATTTGATACAGCTAACTAATATTTAATATAGAAAACAAAATGCACAACTCTAATATTCTACAAATAGGTTGTTATAAAGAATAATTTGCGGAAATTTATTTAGTTAAGGATTTTGAATTCTTTTTTTCCACTTCAATATCCAATAACTTTAAATCTTAAACACTTTACTCCTACTCTTGTAAACTAGTAAGAATAACTCCAGAACTTAAATGAGCTGACCCAATTTTTAACATTTAACTACGGCTTCAACAAATTTCATAATGAAACTTCTTCTGTACACTTCTTTTCTTCTCAGCAGATGGAATAAAAAGTTTAAGTGTTAGGGCGGATTCAGAGTGTAACACATTAAATGTCTGCAGACGATCTGTTAGTTATAGTGATTGTCCGCCAGGAGTTTCCAGAACTGCTAACCGAACTGGAATCGCTGTCCATAGATGGCTCCACAGGTAATATCTTGTACTGCGAATGAATGGATGTAATTATTCACCAATTTTGATAACACAGATTCAATGTGTTCCTCTCGTAAATCTAAGGTTTAATTTGTCTTTATTTTCTTGAAACAAACAACAGCTTCAGTGATTACACGGATGCTTTCGAAGAAGTAAATAATGCTCTGTGAGAAGGGAAGTCTCCTAAAGTGTTTATATCTTGACCGGCAAAAGCATCTAGAAAGCATTAAACATTTCAAATTTACATCCTTTATGTTCGGTTTTGTTCGAACTTATCTATAACGATCACAAAACTTGGATCTGTGTGTTCCTTTAGAATATTATTTGACTATGAGAAGTCTTGATAAGCAGGACGCCTCAAGTTTGAGAGGAAGTCGTTAGAAAGAAATACTTGCTGCGTTGATCTCACAAGACTTTCTAGATCTCTTTCTAAACTCTTATACATCATTATTAATTTCCTTGTGAGAGAAATAGGAGAATACAGTCGTTCCGTAATAGCCTACAAATTTGACTTTCATTGCACAGCTTAACGATAAAATATTTTGGATTTATATTTAAGAAATTTATAGATATTGAACAATTCGAACAAATGACAAGAAATAACTCGCAAATGCTTTACTTTAAATAAAGTAAATTTGTATTTTTCGTTTGTGTGTTATTTTTTTTTTTTCACCGAGTTCCCTATATTGGAGCAGTAAGATTTTGTCTGTCTTCTATAGTTTAGCATTATGATAATGTCCTAGGAATGGAGACACTTCCGACTACATTCACAGTTAAATAAAAGTTTTTGAAAACACTTTTCAGAAAATCTTCGAAAATGCTCCATGTATAATAGGTCTGGGGTCGAGATTTCCCTGAATATTTACGTGTCACATCCTTTAAATATACTGAGTATTTAGCCGTACACTACATACTATCAACATCCTAAACTCTTGAGCGCTTATTATTCATCGTCCGATGTGCCTCAACGTTTGAGGAACTAAATAAAAATAAAAAAAGTGTTGAATGCACTGCACCCGTTGGCAGCACTGATGACTTTTTTTTTAAATTTACGTCCTCCAACGTTAAGTCATATCGGCCGATGAATGGAATGGGTGAAATGATGCTCAAATTAGCCCAGGGTCCATAGAGCTTAGAGTTACCCGACATTCCTCTTGAAGGATAAGGGAAAACCCCGGAAAAACCCTTATCCAGGTAACCCACCTTGACCGAGATTCTAACTCGGGACCTCTTGAACGTGAGGCAGACATGCTACCACCACGATACCGAGGCGGGCAGCACTGATGAAGCAACCATAATAACAACAAGGAAGATTATGGATGTATGAAATTCTGTCTCATCTTACTGTACAAGTTTCTGGAGCAATTTCTATGCACATTCATTCTAAATCTATCTTAAACGAACATAAAAAATAACAAAATGGCAGAAATGGAGCAATGATTTTCCTAGTTTCCGGAAAAGAAGCTCGATTTGTCACTTAGTCTGACAAAACACAATCGTATTACACAGTCAACTGTCTCAGGTAGTGAACTTGTTCGTCCCAACAAAACAATACACTATCGTCCTCTAGGGAGTAAGTACATAAGAGAGAATGTAAAACCTGTACCGAGATCTGACTTTGGTACAAATATGTATGATTAAATCATGTAGTAAAAATATTGTAACATAAAGGTTGACAAAAATATTGTACGAACTTCTTACTTCCATAAACTTAACCTTTACATAAGATAAGTTGTGAAAACCTTTATTTAATTTTTGAGAACTCTGTATTTCGATTTATCACTAATTATTGGATTAAAGCACCTGTTGTTTAATATAAAAACAAAATGTACAACTGTAATATTGTGCAAATAGTCTCAGATTCATTCCGACTAAACTCTCTTTAATTTTCTCGAACTTATAATTCATAACTAGGAAGCGGATTTATAAACACTAAAGTGTATGAAATAGGCAGGCAAAAAGGCACTAAAAATGAACAAAATAGTCACTAGACATTTGCTAAGTAAACAATTAGAAATACACAATTTTAGTAAAATGGTTCCTAAAATGCACTATAAATGCATTATAACAAAATGACAATCATCGCAACATATGCTACAACAAATTCGCTAAACACATACTATTTTGCTGTTCCCTAGACGAAATAGTTCTACATTTATTCCAAATGTCATAAATGGCTCCACAGCAAGTTAAAGTAACAGATATTGTCATATAATGAAAATACATATAAATCCACTTCACTAAGAACCATAATCTACAGAAAGGTGTGAAGTAACTACGTCAAAAAGCAGAAACATGCGTTTTAGGGGGGGGGGGGGCTAAGGGTGAAAATTGAAATTTCTGAAGCTTTTGTTAGATTTGTTTCAAATGTATACCATTTATTTTGTGATCGATCAAGAATGGAATAATACCAAGTTTCAGCTTTGAGCAATTAACAGTTTATGTCTAAATTACAGGCGATTTTCAAAATGTCCCACATGTTGTAATTTTAACAATTAGTGCTTGTCGTAAAAGTTTCTGTACTCGTTTTAATCTATAAATGACCTGTACCTATGTGAAATATTTGTCTTCGCCATATCAACGAAGGGAACAAATAATCATACCTATTTAACAATTTCATTAACTGTTCATTCTGTTTACTAACATATTTAGTTAACTTTATTACTCAACATTCATCACTTTAAATTATTTTTAATTTGTTAATATGGTAATGTGAATGTCAAAGATAACGTGTACAGTTTTTGTAGTATTTGTTGATTACTTTAGACGGTTTCTACTTTTTCTAACACGTACATAGCACATAGAGAATGTATTGTATTACACCAAACATTTGATAACAAGATTTTACTGTCAAAAGTAATTTTTAGACTTGCTAAATAAAACATATAAGTTACTTTTACATGCCTTTTTCTACTCATTGTGTTATTCTCATATCTACTTCATGTTATTAGAGATAAATATTTATGTAAGTGTGTTATTACATATATCATTGTAGGTACAAGTGCAATAGGACAATATAGCAGTGTTTAAGTATAGTCAAATATCTATGAAACAGTCGTCAGGTGATGACTTTGAAATAACATTCTGTTTCCGTAAGCAGGACTGGAAAACAGAAGAACGACGTCCCATTTGGAGAAAGTGTAAGTTCTGGATAATATAAACAAATAACAAGAAATATCTCGTAAATGATTAACTCTACAAAAATTTATTTGATGTAATTTCCATGTTTCATTGTAGTCTGCAGTTTTTTTGTTTTTTGTTTTTTAAGTGTTGATCTATCTCTAGTTGTATAGCAATTATACAAAGGTCTACTACTAATAAAGAGGAATCCTCTGAATGTTTCCATTATTTATTGGTCAACCCATCATCAAATTATATGAAATTATTGAAAGCTCCTAACTAGCGAATGTATGACAAAACATATATACACTAAAGCAGAAAGATCAGACCAGGATTTTGGATTTTTAATTTTTGGCCAACCATTGATAGTTCTTATTTCGCCAACAGATGCCACTAGAGTAGTTTCCCCAGTCAACGACGTCTAAAGTACTAAGAATAAATTGGACATACACTGAAGATAATAGCAAGTCCTTAGTTCTTGAAACATATTCAGGTGCAGTTTAGTGATTATAAATATGAGACAAAACTTGTGCAGTACATGGCATTAAGATATTAGTATATTTATAACAAAACCAGAGGTCCTTTGGACTTAAAATTCTTTTGAAAGTCTTCACTGAACACATTTAGAATGTTGTCTTTCTAAAAACAAATGAAATACGAGGGCTGTTCAATAAAGAATGATCATAATTTTTTTACGGTTACAATTTTTCGCACTAAAATACAATCTTATTATACTCTGTTAGCATAATGTGAAACAAACACGCCGTAGTAGTTTCATTGTTTGTACTACTGGTTCCCGCCATTGAGAGCAAGGCAAGTTCAGACATGTTCAGTATCGTCTACCGCTGCAGTGGAGGTAACATGCAGATAAAGTTGATGTTAGAAGAAGATCCTGAGTTTCTTTCAAACGTATTCACTGCTGATGAAACTCGGCTACATCATTTTGATCCTGAGAGCAAACTGCAAAGCTCAGTGTGGAAACCTCCTTCATCACCAACCCCCAAAAACAAAAGTGGTTGCTTCTGCTAGAAAAGTAATGATCATCTCATTCTTTGATATTCATGGAATGGTTTATCAGCATGTTGTACCTGCACACACATCAGTAACTGGACAATACAATAGGGATGTCCTTAAAACATTGCAAGTCCATATCAGGCGCAAAAGACCACATTGCCGTGAAGCAGGCTGGATGCTGCACCACGATAAAGCGTGGCCGCATATTGCGAATGTTGTTGCTGAATATCTTGCAAAAATCAACGTGAAGTGCATCCCTCACCTTCGCTATAGTCCGGATTTAGCCCCAAGTGAGTTTTTTTCAATTCCCTAACTTGAATAAACGCCTTCGTGGGGGGTATTATCCATCATCAAAAGCAGTGGTGAAGGCTGCGGAGGCGATTTTGAAGGATCTCTTAAAAATGGTTTCCAGCATGTCTTTGAAGATTGGCAGTAACGCTGGAACAAGTACATCGCATCCAGGGATGACTATTTTGAGAAGGACCATCAAAATTGTGAGGATGAGTAAGGGTACGTTGTCAAAAATGTGATCTTTCTTCATTGAGCAGCCGTCGTATGTTTAAGTTAGACAATGTGTTTTAAGATGTACAGAGGAAGATTTTATCTAGTATTTACAGTTATGTACATGTCTTCGAGAATGAACAGCACTTCTGTATAAGGTAGTCGGAGGTTGGTAGCATTTGTTAACGTATCTTTCTGTTGTATCTTAGGAATATAAACATAAATATCAAGATTGGTATTTCCCAAAGTTTGTTTTTAAGTTATACTTTTAGAACACACATATATATGGTCCTTCTGACCAAAACATGTTTGTATTCAGCCTCTTGCGCATTCCTGCTGGAACTTTGGTATCCAATTTTGGTACAATACAGTACTACCTCCACTTACTGTAAATGTGTACCATATTTTGGGAATATTACAGGAGTTGAGCAAAATTCATTGGATGCAACTTCCCAATTACAGAAACAACCCTTTGCATAATCATAAT
The DNA here is from genome assembly GCA_030765055.1 of Mantis religiosa. Lineage (NCBI taxonomy): Eukaryota > Metazoa > Arthropoda > Insecta > Mantodea > Mantidae > Mantis > Mantis religiosa. The sequence goes on from JAUKNK010000248.1 coordinate 664,580, forward strand.
ATTGACGAACTTTTTCTCTTCTTCACGTTTTAAATATTTTCAGCATTTCTTTGTAACATTTGATCAAGGAAACAAATGCTACATTTATTTATATAAAACACAAAACTGAATTCTTGTAATAGTCCCTGAACTTCTATTTATTCTGACTGAATCCTGTACAATTTTCTTTAAATTGTAGTTGATCAGATACAGACAAGTACTTAGGACATAAAATAGAGATATCGTTAAAGAGTGTTGTTTATGTAAACTGATATTTTCATTAACGATTTTCGAAATATTCTGCAATTATAAACCAGTTTTCAGTTTCTCGGTTTAGGTTTGCAAATGTTTTATATCTTAAAAACTCTAATCCTGTCTCTGATCTTGTCAAAAGCTAATAGCAATGACTTTGTAATATTAAAGCTAACACTATGTTCAAATATTTAACTATATTGCTGCTGTATGTACAACAAAGCGAGTAATGGAACAACTCCTTAAACGTATATTTCATATTTGTAACAGATGGACAAGTAAACCTTTGTGTAACGGTTGGTCGTGAGTCAATTTGTTATTAAGCAGACGATGTTTTAGTTATAGTAATTGTCCGCTAGGGGAGAACCGACCGCTTGTTGCTGTCCAGAGAGGGCTCCACCAGTAATATCTTACACTGAGAAAGAGACCTTGTGTTTATTAACAATGTTGTGTGAGATATTGTAAATATTTTGTTTACATACACCTTAGATTTAGCTGTTGCTTGTTGCCAGTAAACGAAGCTTAGCCGAAATATATACGGAGGTAATATCGAGTAAACAATTAATTGTGTGTCGGAAAAGAAATCTTCTAAACCAACTATATCACTAGGAATTCTGGCTAATTGGACTATCGTCTTAATCCTAATTGCATTTTATCGCACAACAAAAGTTTTGTTGGAACTTATTTAGACAAAGCAATTAAGGCGATGCAGCAACAACTTGGAGCAATTTATGTGGAATTAATTGGTAGCACTAAAAGTTGGAGAGCCTAATAATAAATAGCTATGATGTAAACCTTTGTGTTCTTCAGTCGCGAATATGTTGAACTGACGTTACACTGTCTACTCCTAGTCACGCCTTATTTATCTCCAAATTTAATTGGAATAAACCTTAGCAATTCACTTATTACTATGTCGATGTAAGGTTAATCAGGTAGACATGTAAAATTTTAAGAATTTACTTTCAAACTTTTTAATCTCCTATAGTTTGTCATATATACAAAAGTCACACGAATATAGAGATCTTCCGACGACATTCCGGAATAAGTTATGTCCATCATTCAACATGAAAATATTTGAGTGAATGTAAAGTATAAGAAGTGCATTTAAAACCTGTAAGGAGATCTGACTTTGGTACAATTCTGTATGATCAAAACATGTAGTCAAAATGTTGTAACACTATAAAGTAAAAGTTGACAAAAATATACAAACTCCCACCTTCAGAAGTTTAACTTTTACTTAAACTAAACTGACACAGCCTTTTCTTATATTTTGTAAAGTATTATTTTTTTAATTGACATCTAACGATTTGATAAAGCTCACTAATATTTAAATATAAAAAAATGCACAACTAATATTTTATAAATAGATTCAGATTTATTTATGGGTCAATTCTTGTTATAAAGAATAATATGTGGAAGTTTATTTAGTTAAGGATTTTGAATCGTTTTGTTCTTCTATGCCAATAACCAATAACTTTAAATCTTAAACACGTTAATGTTACTCTTGTAAACTAGTTAGAATAGAACCAGAAATTAACTGAGCTGACACAATTTTTAACATTTAATTATGGCTTCTCATATCTTCAACAAATTTCATAATGAAACTTCTTCTGTACACTTCTTTTCTTTCTGTTCTTTTATTCAGCAGATATAATAATAAATCTTAGTGTTAGGGCGGATTGAGAGTGTAACACGTTAAAATTCTGCAGGCGATCTGTTAGTTACAGTGATTGTCCGCCAGGAGAGAGTTTCCAGAACAGCTAACCGAACTGGAATCGCTGTCCACAGATGGCTCCATAGGTAATATCTTGTACTGCGAAAGAATGCATGTAATTATTTACCAATTTTGATAACACACTTTAAATATATTACTCTCATAAAGCTAAGGTTTAATTTGTCTGTATTTTCTTAAAACAAGCAAAAGCTCCAGTAATTACACGGTTGCTTTCGAAAAAGTAAATAAAGCTCTGTGAGAAAGGAAGTCTCCTAAAGTGTATATATCTTGACCGGTTTTTGCATCTAGATAGCAATTGATCCTTAAATTACACCCGTCATTCTGCAACATCCACATCCCGCCACTACGTGGTTAAGCTCTTCCCAGAGCAGGTACACGTTTTGACCACCCTTCGGGCTGTTCCTAACAGCCTGCCAGATTTGTGTCTGTCTGTCTGTCTAGATAGCATACCACATTTCAAGTTGTGGACTTTTTCTGTTCAGTTTTGTTGGAACTTGAACCTATAACGATCACAAAACTTGGATCTGTGTGTTCCTTAAGAATATTATTTGAGTGTGAGAAGACTTGATAAACAGTATGCCTCAAGTTTGAGAGGAAGTCGTTGGTAAGAAATACTTGCTGCGTTGATCTCACAAGACCTTTTAGATATCTTTATTAACCTTTAAACATTATTATTATTATTTTCCTTGCAAGAAAAATATGAGAATACAGTTCAGTTCAAAACGCTCCATAATGTCCTTCAAATTTGACTTTCTCTGCACAGCTTAATGATAAAATATTTTAGCTTTATATTTAGGAAATTTATACTTATTGAATAACTCAAACAAATAACAAGAAATACCTCGCAAATGCTTTACTACACAAAAATTATATTTCGATTTATCTTTTATGTTATAGAGATCTCTATATTGGAGGAGTAAGATTTTGTCTGTCTCTTACATTTTACAATTATGGTAATGTACTAGGAATGGAGACACTTCTGATTACATTCACAGTTGAATAAAGAATTTTATAACACCTACATGGAAAACAATTTAAAGATGCGGTACATGCGATTTTTTAGAAAAGCTTTGAAGATGTTCCTTGTATAAGAGGTCTGGGGTCGAGATTTCGCTGAATATTCACGTGTCACATCCTTTAAATATACTGAGTATTTAGCCGACTCTTGATGTCAGAGCTTTGCTGTTGACAGATACAGAAATAAATAAATAAAAAGTGTGGTTGTGTATCTTGACTTTAAGTGATAGTCAAATGTTTAAAGAGCTAATCAGTATATGTCCGGGCTAAACCAAGTAATGTATTGCTTTCGGAGAAAACTGTAAATATTGGAAAATACAAACAATTAACAAGGATCGTGTCTTGCATACATCCTGTGTTTTAACAACATCTACATTTTTGTTTATTCACATTTTGTCTGTCTCTTAGAGATATAAAGGAATTTTCAGAATGAGGAGAACTTACGAAGACATTCACAAAATATTCAAGTTATCCATTTTACTCGACGTCACACTGTCTCACATATTTGGTAGTTTAATAAACATTGTTACAAGCATTTTTGAGAAACTAAACATTTTATACAAATATTTTATATAAAGTGTTGTGTGAAGAACAGTAATTGTATTTTCTACTTATTATGTAATTGCTACAAAGAACATATTAAGTTTACTAACATATTAAGTTACTTTATTACTCAACATTCATCATTTTCAATTAATCATTCATCAGCAATCATTCATCATTTTTGATATTTGAACTTAATCCACATTAATTTTATTATTTATCCACATAATTTATTTTTATTTCTCCCTGTGGCATTTGAATCAGCAAATATAAATATAATCATTTTTGATAAAAATCATGTGTCCAGTCGCTCTAACCCATTGAGCTGCGATGGCCAACTTGCCATCCAGACATTAACCAAAAGATCCGAGGTTCAAATCCCGGCCATGGCACTGAATTTTTCATGTTGACTCAATCTATCAAAGTCCTTTACCTATATACGGCTAGTGTGAGGAAGTTATTAATTTCCATCAATTAACTAAAATAATCATCTTTGTTTATTTTCTGTAACATCTTCTGTAACACTTTCTTTTGTTTTTCCTTCCTCTGGACCATATACTCGTATTACTGTAATGTAACCTTTCTGTATTTTAAATCATATCATTATTATTCTTTCATTAATAAATGTATATGATGTGATTATCCTTCTCCACTTCATATCAAACATTATAGCAATCCTTGCTTTTTCATATTCTATGTCTACTCTACTATAGAAAGACATGTAGTTGTTCAGTTTCCTTTTAGTTTCTGTCAATAATGCTATATTTATTTGCATTTGTTTTAACTTCTCTCATACTCATATTCCTTTTAAACTTATAACTACTACTGAAAGACTAAAACAAATAACAAGAAATATCTAACAAATGCTCCACTACTCAACAAATATATTTAATATTGTCTGTTTTATTGAGATATGTATTTCCAGCTTTTGATTTTGTAAGACTCTTACTGTTTATCACATTCCCCGATGATTCAAGATACACATTTCATTTTTCTTGACAATATTTTTAAAAGACTACCAAGTCTGTGTTAACACGAACATGGTCTTTGGGTGTTATGGACTGCCAATACTCGACTAAACATCTAAGTAATACAACATATACAATCAATTATATTTACATCATACATGTTACAAATCCAAGATGAAATCATTTTATTATAAAATATAAGATTTTATAATTATTTCTTTACCACATTAGTTTCTTCAAGCACTTCCATTTGATGCAATTTTCACTAAATCTTTCTAAAGTGTATGCTTTAATTTCTAAACTACAGACAGTGAAAGCTCTCTTATAAATGTTTCATCTTTTGGAAGGTGTTTGAACTTGTAACTTTAAATAATAGGTTTTGAAATATTCCTTTTTATTTAAATAAGTCAAATAATTTAGAACTCTAAACTGATATCTGCGCTAAAAGCAGAAAATGACATGAGATGTAAAGAAGCTGTTTTGAAAATTGCGTGGTATTGAGCTTTTGATCTGAGATTCTAATTACTTAGAAAACAAAAAAGAAATATCACACTAACCTTTAAAATGAACTAGTGTTGGTATAGGACAACTTGGAACTAAGTTCTTATCTAAATGCTTTGTAAACTTTATAAAATGTCAGTTTTAGCCGATAATTAGCCCAACAGCTGATGTACAGACACGGAAACAGTGGTTAAGCGCCATTCTGGTCATATCTCACATAAAACGACAAATTTCCCAAGTAGTCACATACTTCACAGTTAGCAAAATGACAATATGATTCACCATTAATGTACCTTCATATCTACCTCTACATCAGATACTGACATATTTGTTAATGTTAAAGAGATATAAATAAGTAACCAACAAAAACAAACTACATTCATATTGTACATGAAGTGTTAAGGTGGCTTTGGAACTAGAACACATACTCATGTGACTTCATTTGTTACTTTATTTACTCCCAGATTACATGAGCTGTACTAACTTTAATGTAAACACGCAATATGAATTAAAATTAATTTAAGAAGCGCTGTTTTAATATAGGTAAGTTCGTTTATTGAGGCAAACTAAAATATAAAATAAGTGAATCATGTTTCCCTTTACAATTTTGAGGTTATTCTACTAAAGCGCAATAAGGAACTCTGTGAAACCATTTTGCATATCAAAATTTTAATTCCTCTGATTCAAAACAATTTGGAGATCTTGGAGTTTGGGGTTTTTCCATTTACTTAACAAATATTCTATCTGAAACAGTTCATGTAATCATCTATAAATCTAATAGTATTTCATATGATGCGTTTTATATGTAAGGAGGGTAATTATGTTGTTCCAAAAGTTGTTTTGTTCTCAATTATTATACCTAACAATATTATTAGATTTATTAAACAAACTGTGTACATAACGTCAATAGCTAAGTACATATACTCATCATTTACAAAATAATTCAATGAGCGAGTCGTATCAGGTCAGGAAATCAGGTAATTATATCTAACAATATACTAACTAAATGACAATAGAACATCAGTATTACAGCAGATACTGTAAATTCAGATGTAGGTAAAGGTATACCAGAGTAACGTACAAAATCAAAAATCAATAACAATGGAATAGACAAGGCAATTAACATATCATTTTTGAATAATAATTATGTAACATATTTAAATACCATTTTACTATTTATAGAGATAATGATTTAAGCGAAACAAATATTGTCTTATTCTCATATCTTCTTCATGTTATTAGAGATAAATATTTATATAAAATGTCTTATCACATATATCCTTGTAAGTACAAAGGCAATAGGGTAGGCAATGATAGTGAAATGTTTTATGTGCCAGCCGTTATGTGATGACTTTCAAATAGTATTCTACTGATATAAACAAGAGAGGAAAACAAAAGAACAACCTTGTATTTGAGAAAAGTATAACTATTGGAAATTCAAACAAATACCAAGGAATGTCTCGTAAATGGTTATCTCTAGGAAAATTTATTTGATGTAATTTGTATATTTCAATGTAGTCTACAGCATTTTATTTTCGTAAGTGTTGGTCTATCTCTAGTTGTTTAACAGTTAGACAAAGGTCTATTAGTAATGAAGAGGACTTTTCAGAATTTTCCATGAAATTATATCTAATTATTGAAGTCTGCTAACTTGTCAGTTGTACTAAAGATATGACAAAACATATAAACATTAAAGCACAAAGATTACTCCATAATTTTGGATGTTCCAACTCTGATCAACCATTGGTAGTTCACTATTTCCCCAACAGATGCCTGTAGTTTAGATTCCCTAGCCAAGAACATCAAAAGCACCAAGAATTAGTTGCACATACACTAAAGATAGGAACAATTCCTCGAAGGAAGTTCAGGTAGGGTTTAGTTTGTAATGCTTATCCTTTTAATCAAACTTAAGTTTATTAATTACTAATATATCACTGTTGATAATAATCTTACTTAAATGTAATGTAACACTTTTGCAATAATTTTCAAAAATTTATTTATTTTCTATATTTATTTTCAGTATATGATTATACAATGATGTACTGCAGTAAGTCATTCTTTGTATTCATAAGAAGGTCTTTCTAGTAAAGAAAGAGTTGTTTAAATAAACAAACTATACCAAATATTTTTTTTCTGTTTAATATTATGACTATTGTTATTTACAAATGTAATAAAAGTCATGTATAAACATGTTAAAATAAAGTATGTTAAGTTGAAATGTATTACATCATTTTCTTTCACAATTTTTCCCTTAATTTTGTATCATTCCTTTTAGCAATAATTTCCGGGAGTTTTACTTTTATATCACATTTTAGCAGTTCCTTTCTAATAAAAGATCGCTGTAAACCTCTATAGTGGTATCATCTACAGCAGAACTTCCATCTGAACTACAGAAATTGCTACATTGTCAGAGCTAACAATACTTACAACTTTGTTTTACTTTAGTGCTTCCCTCATCTGTGTTGTCTACTCTATTTTTTCTGTACCTCTTCAAACATGTAAGGTAAAATACATAAATTAGATATATGTTTGATTAGTACGTAATTAAAATACTTATTAACTGTTGTACAGAGTAAAAAATGTATGTGACATAAATGAAATGATATATACGTTTTTGTAGAGTAAGACTTTGTTAGTTGTAATGAGTACTGACGTGTGTACTGTGTCACTGACCATTTCTGTATTGATGTTACAAGATTAGATGTACGTCCTAGTCTACACATAAATATGTACACTACATACCATCAACATATTAGTTAACATATTTATAACAAAAAACAAACGATCTTTGGACTCAAAAATACATTACGAAGTCTTCACTGAACACATTTAGAATGTTGTCTTTCTAAAAACAAATGAAATATGTTTAAGTTTGACAATGTGTTTTAAGATGTACACAGGAAGATTTTATCTAGTATTTGCAGTTTACTAATTATGTAGATGTCTTCGAGAATGAACAGTACTTCTGTATAGGGTAGTCTGAGGTTAGCAGCATTTGTTAATAAATCTTCCTGTTGTATCTTTAGAAGATGAACTCAAATATCAGGATTGGCGTTTCCCCAAAATTTGCATTTTAAGTTAAAAACTTAAACTTAAACTTAACTTAAACTCTTCACTAGGGTTGCCAGATTTCCAAGGTTAAAAAGGAGTCATTTTTAAGACTTTTTGAAGCTAAGAAGGTTAAATTGTTAAACACATACTATACTGAATACATAAACATTAAGTTATGCGCATTATTATCTTTCCAAGTGCTCTTCAATCTCACAGGCTACATTTAAGTGTATTTTACTGACCCCTTCGCACTTCTTAATAAATCCACGTCACATTTTGCAGAATTAAAACATTTTAAACAGGATTTGTTCTCATAGTTCACTGCCAACTGAAGCTCTGCCTTGATTAAATCTGTTTCTTGCATCAGTCCACTTACTTTTCAAGAATAAAAAGATAAACCTAACACAAGCAGTTGAACCAAGGATGCTAAATAAAAATGCTACCACTTTGGCTTACATTCTTTTCTTCAGTACCCGAGCATGACAATTCTGTGCAAAATATTTGCTGCATAATCAGCATCTTTATTCACACTGCTGCAGAGATAGTCCCGATGACTGCTGAACTCCTCGTACAGGTCATCAATGGAAATATGTTCTCTGAGGTGGACAGTTATATGACTTTTTCAAAATCTTGGAATTCAATTCTTTCCTGTAAAGAAAATGCTGTAACTGATGCATAGGGATTGTCATTTGTCACATCATAACTTTCCTATAGGTACTGAATCTTATTACTATAAAAGCTGTTCAGGTCTGCAATAACCTTAGACAATTCATTAATGAGTTATTTTGTCTTGCTTCCAAAAGATTGCTTCATCTCCTTATATGACTCTAGTATAGTTAAGTCTGACTTTTCCAGTATTTTAGTTACCATTTACAGCTGACTTACAAAATATTAAAATATATTTCACGCAGTACCGCATCCTCTGGGTCATCTCATGAAAATATTAGTTAATCATTTCGCACAGTTTGGAATGCTACTGAAATAACTCTTAATCACTTCCCAATTCTGAAGCAGTCGTGAAATGGCTGATGTTAATGAGAGCCACCTAGTTGGAACATGCCCCAAAGTGTCAGTCCACTCCAAATTCACAAATTCGAAGAATCATTTTAATTCTTCCTTTCCTTTGGCAGAGACAGAAGTGGTTATAAATCTTTATAATTAAATTTTTGACATCGATCACCATTTTTCAAGCAATAATCTCCGCACTTATATTTATTCTAGCTGAATTCTGTACAATTTTCTTTAAATTGTAATTCATGAGATACAGAGAAGGACTTAGGACATAATTTATGTAAATTCCTATTATTGCTAGCGATTTTCGACATAATCTTTGCTCATTATTCAGTTTTTCATTGCTTTTATATCTTAAAGGCTTTAATCCTGTTTCTGAACTTGTCAAAAGCTAATAGTAATGACTTTGTAATATTAAGGCTAACACTATGTTTAAATATTTAACTATATTGCTGTTGTATGTACAACAAAGTGAGTAATGGAGCAACTCCTTAAACGAATATTTCATATTTGTAACAGACGGGGTGAGTGAATGTGTAGTGTTTTAGGGCCCGTCGACAACAAGGTCATTTGGGCCCGAAGTCAACTCTAAAAACTAAAAGCTACACAAAGTTAAACAGTATGATAAAATAAAAACACTCAACTATTAAAAGCACATAAAAAACTCATCCCAGTACTAAAAATTTAAAATCTCTAAAATTAATAAATATAAAATACAAGTCAGACTTGTTTATTAAAACCGATTTTAAAAACAAACCGCAGAGCCTTATCCACGGCCACTGGGTCGTCCCCTAAAATACCGTGCAAGTTAGTCCTTAGGCCCAAAGACTGGCGAACGCGGGCGTACTGCGGGCAATCCAGCAATATATGCCGAACAGTGAGGCGTACTGCACACGGAGCACACACAGGGGCCGGTTCCCCTCTTAACAGGTGGCCATGAGTAGCTCGTGTGTGCCCAATTCTCAGCCGGGTGAGTATCACCTCGGCCCGCCGGTTATCCCTGCAGGAAGTTGGTCAGGGTTGTACGCTTTCCTTTATTGCCCGGAGTTGTGTGCCTTCCAAAGCTGTCCAGGATTGCTGCCAAGCAGATAGGAGTTGGCGACGGAAGAAACGTTGCACATCCTGGTATGGCACCGTAGTTGTTAAACTCCGGGGCAAACGGCAAGCGGACTTAGCAGCCGCGTCCGCCTCCTCGTTCCCGGAAATCCCAAAATGGCTTGGGGTCCAAGTAAAAACAAAATTGTATCCGTGACTGAGCATTTGCGAGATCTGGGCCTGTATTTTTAAAACAAGGGTGTGGGCGACAGTGTGCTGTTGCAAGGCCTGAAGAGCACTTAGAGAGTCAGTGCAGACAATAAAAGAGCCAGGAGCTAACTTGCAGATAAAAAGGAGCAAATAGAAGATGGCATACAGCTCTGCGGAGAAAACTGAAGTGGAGTCCAGAAGGCGAAATTTATGAGCCTCACCGTTAATGAAGAACGCGCAACCCGTAGCGCTACCTAACTGAGAACCGTCTGTAAAGACCGGAACATAGTTAGGGTAACGGCCCAGTAGTTCGGCAAAAAGTTGTTGGAACACCGAACGTGGAGTAGCGAGTCTAGAGTTGTTTGAAAGAGCGAGATCGAACCGCGCACGATTGAACTGCCATGCAGGATAAGGGCTGATGGACGACCTCTCCACGTGAGGCATTCGGAGGCCATGTGAATATAGGAGATCCCGAAATCTTATTCCAATGGGGTGTGTCCGAGATCCAGGGCGCATATAACGGTGGACTAAATCTGGACAGAGAACTGGTTTAAAACAAGGGGCAAACCTTATTGTAACGGTAGGTCGTCAGTCAATTTGTTTTATAGCAGACGATGTTTTAGTTATAGTAATTGTCCTCCAGGAGAGAACCGACCGCTTGTTGCTGTCCAGAGAGGGCTCCACTTGTAATATCTTACAGTACGAACGAATATTTGAAATTACTAACAATGCTGTACAGAACATTGTAATCATGCTGTTTATATATAGCTTATGTTTAATTTTTGTTTATTGTGTATAAAGGAATGTTAGCCGCAATATATATGGAGGCAATATCGAATGAACAATTAATTGTCTGTCAGAAGAGAATTCTCTTAAATTAACTATAACATTGGGTATTTCGATTATTTTAATGGTACCACTTTCGTCAGACTCCAGACGCTGCAGAACAAGGCACTACGCATCATCTACGATACAGGCTGGAGATTCCCGGCTCATATCCTACATGAGCACTCCCAGATCCCGTACATTGTCGATGTCATTCGCGAGAGGGCACGATCAATGTACGAGAAAATCCAAATTCACCCCAACCCTTTAGTGAACTCCCTGGGAAGGTATGACCCGAGAGATCAAAGGCGCTTGCCGTCCTTCAGACTGCCGAGAGACGTCCTGGGACCCCTTGGGTAACCCAAGGAAAACCCCAGATGTCTCTGGGAACAACTTCTACGCCAAAGGACAAGCGCTACACAACCCGTATCCAAAACGGGGCAAAAAACTAATTCGTGTCTCCCAAAAAGGGAGAACGATTAAGTACAGCTGCCCACGACAAAGAGGGGCAACCCATTCCAAACCTCTCCAAAATTTCAAACAGTAAACAAATTCAAACACCCCAGCAGAACATGGATCTACTAGTTCATTTCGCAGGTTAAGCCGCAAAGCGGCTAGGTACTGCGGCATATGACACCCGGACGGGGAAAGCCCCGCCCGACTAGGACTACCTCTGGACCTCTGGATTTTAATGGTTGATTCCAGTACTAATTACTATGTTAAAAATGCAATTAAAGCAATACAGGATGGAAGAACTTGCAAGAATTTAACAGGAAGTGAAGCTCTGCCATCTCAAACTGACGTTACACTGCCTAATCCGTGTCACGGCCTATTGATTTTTATTTCATTTGGAGTAATCCTTACGATTTAATGAATTATTATGTCAGTGACAGGTTACATCTAGTATCCATGTAAAATCATTAAGATTTCATTTTAAAATTTGTTCATCTCTTATGGTTTGTCAGTTATACAAATGACACTCGAATATAGAAATCTTACGACGACATTCCACAACAATTTAATTTTAAGGTTTGTCCATCATGAAAGTATTTTAGAACCATTTTTGAGAAAGCTAATTTTTTAAAACGCTCCATGTAAATGTTTGTAAATTTTGAGGGATATTGTTGTAAATCTACGTCTGGCATTCTGGGAAAATACTGAGTGTATTAATTTTGAGGTTATGTTATTTAGGATTGGCATAGCGGACGAATCGGAATGGAACATTCAATTGCAGTACATAATGTAATCATAAGAACAAAATAACACATTTCTACACTTGTATATTCATATCTTTATGTATCTCACACATATTTTCTACATATGAATTGCTTCTCTCCCACAGCGCTAGCCCAAAAGAGACTGTGGTATTATCCTTCACTTTTCCTAGACTCTTGAGCGCATATTATTCATCGTCCGATGTACCTCAACATTTGAAAATCTAAATAGAATTAAAAAAAAGTGTTGAATACACTTCGCCCTTTGGCAGCACTGATGAAATAACCATAATAACAACAAGAAGGATTATGGATGTATAAAAGTCTGTCTCTTCTTACTGCACAAGTTTCTGGAGCAATTTCTATGCACATTCATTCTAAATCTACCTTAAACGAACATAAAAAATAACAAAATGGCAGAAATGGAGCAATGTCATATCTAGTTTCCGTAAGAGAAGCTCGATTTGTCACTTAGACTGACAAAACACAATCGTATTACATAGTCAACTGTCTCAGGTAGTTAACTTGTTCTTTGCAACAAAACAATACACTATCGTCCTCTAGGGAGTAAGTACATAAAAGAGAATGTAAAACCTGTAACGAGATATGACTTTGGTACAAATCTGTATGATCAAATTATGTAATCAAAATGTTGTAACATTATAAAATAGAAGTTGACAAAAATACTGTATGTACTTCCTCCTTCCAGAAACTTAACCTCTACATAAGATAAGTTGTGAAAACCTTTACTTAATTTTTGAGAACTATGTCTTTAGATTTATCACTAATTATTGGATTAAAGCACCTAATGTTTAATATAAAAAAATCAAAATGTACAACTGTAATATTGTGGAAATAGTCTCAAATTCATTCCGACTAAACTCTCTTTAATTTTCTCGAACTTATAAGTCATAACTAGTGAGCGGATTTATACACACTAAAGTGTATGAAATAGGCAGGCAGAAAGGCACTAAAAATGAACAAAATAGGCACTAAACATTCGCTAAGTAAACAATTAGAAATACACAATTTAGTAAAATGGTTCCTAAAATGCACTATAAATGCATTATAACAAAATGACAATCATCACAACATATGCTGCAACAAATTCGCTAAACACATACTATTTTGCGGTTCCCTAGACGAAATAGTTCTACATTTATTCCAAATGTCATAAATGGCTCCACAGCAAGCTAAAGTAACAGATATTGTCGTATAATGAAAATATATATAAATCCACTTCACTAAGAACCATAATCTACAGAAAGGTGAGAAGTAACTACGTCAAAAAGCAGAAACATGCGTTTAAGGGGGGGGGGAGCAGGGGGGGGCTAAGGTTGAAAATTGAAATATCTGGAGCTTTTGTTAGATTTGTTTTAAATGTATAACATTTATTTTGTGATCGATCAAGAATGGAATAATACCAAGTTTCAGCTTTGAGGAATTAACAGTTTATGTCTAAATTACAGGCGATTTTCAAAGTGTGCCACAAGTTGTAATTTTAACAATTAATGCTTGGCGTATAAGTTTCTGCACTCGTTTTAACATATTAATGACCTGAACCTATGTGAAATATTTGTCTTCGCCATATCAACGAAGGGAACAAATAATCATACCTATTTAACAATTTTTATTTTCCTAAGCATTTTCAGTAATAAGTAAGCATTATAATTCTTTTCAATACAAATAACAAAAACACAACAAATGTAAATGGGTACACTTAATATGCAGTTGTCCTTACAGACATATTTAGAATTTCATACAAATTAATAGAAAACTGCATCCTGTGTAACACTTTGAAGTTAGGAAAATGTAGAAAATATGGAACCTGAGAAATCTGAGGTTAAAATTACGTAATGGCAGCTACGATACAAGTGTAAGGTTATTTAAATAGTCTTGTGACGTTTTCTGTAATGCCGCTGTAAAGAACTTTATATTATAGAAGTATGTTTATATTAATTTTAAGACAGACTTTGGTATTGTAAGTTTCGGGCAATTTGCACAGATGTGTCTCCATGATAAACACCTTTTTGTATATCGAATGTGCAGCAGTAAGAAGTCTCTCTTCCCCGAAAACTTAACGTTAAAACCAACAAATGCAAAAGCTGTTGTCACAAATTACAAACAGAATAAATTGACTAAAATGGCTGATTTAGGCATTAATAAGCAGAATAGACACACACGCATAAAATAGGCATTTATGGGCACTATAAAACTAAGACATTAGGCTAATAATTGTAGGAAACGTTCGTATAACTTAAAAGGCTACGTTTCTGAACAAAGGACTAAAATAGGCAAATAGGACAAAATCCGCCCTCTAATCATAACTTGTGGATAAGCTTTTAGTACATCAAAAGTCAAATATTGTTTATGGCAACCTAATTTATGTAATTAAAGATTTTTTCTAAATTTTCAGTTGTTCTGTTTCAATGTCCAATATCTCTATATCTTAGAAATGCTAATCTTATTCGTATCAGTTCACAAGAATAACAGTAGAGTTTGTAGTTCAGCATGAGCTGAGCCGATTTTTAATATTTGTATCTACAACAATATGAGTAATGTGATATTCCTGTATTTCTTCTTTATTTAGAGCGGATGGAATAATGTCACATTACATTTTGTTGGAACTGGTATCTTTCTTAATCATTATTTACAATAGAAATTTAATACAATTGCTGCTTATTAATAGAATTTATAAGCGATATCAATGCACTTCAAGTGTGAGAGGAAATCGTTGGTAATTATCGAAAAGCTGCGTTGAACTTACAGGACTTCTTATTCTTCTTTTAAGCCGTTTTTATTTGTGCTTTATTACAATGGAAATATACGTTGTTAATATAATTTTCCTTGTACGAAAAAAGGAGAATATAATAGCAACCTAACCTTTTAAAGATCTATGGAAAGTTAAGAGTCAGAGTGAAAAATTCAATGCCTCGGTCAGGATTTGAACCACGGATCTTCAGGATTGCGTTCAACCGCCCTAACCATTGAGCTACTATGGCCAACGCGCCGACATGACATTAAATTCTACAACTAAAATGCATTTTGTTAGAGTGGCTGGACGGAGACCAGAAAATCCGTGGTTCAAATCCCGGCTATGGCATTGAATTTTTCACTCCGACTCTACCTTTCCATACTTTAGCCTGCACACGGCCAGTGTGAAAGAAGAATTAATTTCTTTTAGCGATGGTTAAAGATTTTAAAGGTGATCGCCCCATAACGGCTTTCAAATTTGACTTTCTTTGTATAGCCTAGCGATAAAAAAACTATAAAGCTTTACACTTGATAAATATATGCTTTTAGAAAAATTCAAAGAATAACAAGAAATACTTCACAAATGCTTTAACCCACAAAAAAGTATATTTAATTTATTTTTTGTTTTTATCGAGATCTGTACATTGGAGCAGTAAGATTTCGTCTGTCTCTTACAGTTTACCATTATGGTAATGTCCTAGGAATAGAGACGCCTCTGACGCTTCATAGTTGAATAAAGATTTCAATTTCACTTGTTTTGCAAATATCTTAAGGATGCCGTACATTCATAGAAATCCTTGAACATTTTTTTCAGGAAATCTTTGAAAATGCTCCATATATAAGATGTCTGGGGTGGAGATTTCCCTGAATATTTATGTGTCATATTCTTTAAATATACTGAGTATTTAGTCGACTTTTGTTGTAAGAACTTTGCTGTTGGCAGATACAGAAATAAATAAATAAAAAGTGTGGTTGTGTATCTTGACTTTAAGTGATAGTCAAATGTTTAAAGAGCTAATCAGTATATGTCCGGGATAAACCAAGTAATGTATTGCTTTCAGAGAAAACTGTAAATATTGGTAAATACAAACAATTAACAAGGATTGTGTCTTACATACGTCCTGCGTTTTAACAACATCTACATTTTTGTTTATTAATATTTTTATGTCTCTTAGAGATATAAAGGAACATTCAGAACGAAGAGAACTTACGAAGATATTATTAAAATATTTAAGATATGCCCTTCATTTGTCATTAATTCACATTTCATTTTTCATAAGTTAGTGAAAATCGTCACAGTTAGTCTATAACAATAAAAAATACTGATAAATATTTTATATAAACTGTAGTGTGAAGTAAAGTAAGTGGATTTTCTACTTATTATGTACTTGGTACAGACAACAAAAGTAATTTACTTCATTCACTGTTTACTCTGTTTACTAACATATTTAGTTAACTTTATTACTCAACATTCATCACTTTAAATTATTTTTAATTTGTTAATATGGTAATGTGAATGTCAAAGATAACGTGTACAGTTTTTGTAGTATTTGTTGATTACTTTAGACTGTTTCTACTTTTTCTAACACGTACATAGCACATAGAGAATGTATTGTATTACACCAAACATTTGATAACAAGATTTTACTGTCAAAAGTAATTTTTAGACTTGCTAAATAAAACATATAAGTTACTTTTACATGCCTTTTTCTACTCATTGTCTTATTCTCATATCTACTTCATGTTATTAGAGATAAATATTTATGTAAGTGTGTTATTACATATATCATTGTAGGTACAAGTGCAATAGCACAATATAGCAGTGTTTAAGTATAGTCAAATATCTATGAAACAGTCGTCAGGTGATGACTTTGAAATAACATTCTGTTTCCGTAAACAGGACTGGAAAACAGAAGAACGACGTCCCATTTGGAGAAAGTGTAAGTTCTGGAGAATATAAACAAATAGCAAGAAATATATTGTAAATGGTTAACTCTACAAAAATTTATTTGATGTAATTTCCATGTTTCATTGCAGTCTGCAGTTTTTTTGTTTTTTAAGTGTTGATCTATGTCTAGTTGTATAGCAATTATACAAAGGTCTATTACTAATAAAGAGGAATCCTCTGAATGTTCCCAGTATTTTTTGGTCAACTGATCTTCCTAACTTGCTAGCTCTACTAAATGAATGACAAAACATATATACACTAAAGCAGAAAAATCAGACCAGGGTTTTGGATTTTTAATTTCTGGCCAACCATTTATAGTTCTTATTTCGCAAACAGATGCCACTAGATTAGATTCCCCAGTCAACAACGTCTAAAGCACCAATAATATGTTGGACGTACACTGAGGATAGGAACAAGTCCTTAGTCCTTGAAACATATTCAGGTACAGTTTACTTTGTAACGTTTAATGATTATAAATATGAGACAAAACTTGTGCGGTACATGGCATTAAGATATTAGTATATATTGGACTTAAAGTTCTTTAGAAAGTCTTCACTGAACACATTTAGAATGTTCTCTTTCTAAAAACAAATGAAATACGAGGGCTGTCCAATAAAGAATGATCATAATTTTTTTACGGTTACAATTTTTCCCACTAAAATACGATCTTATTATACTCTGTTAGCATAATGTGAAACATGCGCGCCGTAGTAGTTTCATTGTTGGTACCACTGGTTCCCGTCTGTGAGAACCAGGCAAGTTCAGACATGTTCAGTATCGCCTACCGCTGCTATGGAGATAACATGCAGATAAAGTTGATGTTAGAAGAAGATCCTGAGTTCTTTCAAACGTATTCACTGCTGATGAAACTTGACTACATCTTTTTGATCCTGAGAGCAAACTGCAAAGCTTAGCGTGGAAATCTCCTTCATCACCAACCCCCAAAAACAAAAGTAGTTGCTTCTGCTAGGAAAGTTATGATCATCTCATTCTCTTATATTCATGGAATGGTTTATCAGCATGTTGTACCTGCACACACATCAGTAACTGGACAATACTACAGGGATGTCCTGAAAACATTGCAAGCCCATATCAGGCGCAAAAGACCACATTTCCGTGAAGCAGGCTGGATGCTGCATCACGATAATGCGTGGCCGCACATTGCGAATGTTGTTGCTGAATATCTTGCAAAAATCAATGTGAAGTGCATCCCTCACCCTTCCTATAGTCCGGATTTAGCCCCATGTGACGTTTTTCTATTCCCGAACTAGAAGAAACGTCTTCGTGGGAGACATTATCCATCATCAAAAGCAGTGGTGAATGCTGCGGAGTTGATTTTAAAGGATCTCTCACATAACGTTTTCCAGCATGTCTTTGAAGACTGGCAGAAAGCTGGGACAAGTACATCGCATTCCGGGGAGACAGTTTTGAGAAGAACCATCAAAATTGTGAGGATGAGTAAAGGTACGTTGTCAAAAAAATTGTGATCCTTCTTTATTGGAATATAAACACAAATATCAAGATTGGCATTTCCCAAAGTTTGTTTTTAAGTTATACTTTTAGCACACACATATACATGGTCCTTTTAACCAAAACATATTTGTATTCAGTCTCTTACACATTCCTGCTGGAACTTTGGTATCCAATTTTGGTACAATACAATACTACCTCCACTTACTGTAAATATGTACCATATTTTGGGAATATTACAGCAGTTGAGCAAAATTCATGGATGCAACTTCCTAATTACAGAAACAACCCTTTGCATAATCATAATATTGACGAACTTTTTCTCTTCTTTCAGTTTTAAATATTTTCAGCCTTTCTTTGTAACATTTGATCAAGGAAACAAATGCTACATTTATTTATATAAATCACAAAACTAAATTCTCGTAATAGTCCCTGAACTTCTATTTATTCTTACTGAATTCTGTACAATTTTCTTTAAATTGTAGTTGATCAGATACAGACAAGTACTTAGGACATAAAATAGAGATATCGTTAAAGAGTGTTATTTATGTAAACTTAATTTTTCATTAACGATTTTCGAGATATTCTGCAATTATACATCAGTTTTCAGTTTCTAAGTTTAGGTTTGCAAATGTTTTATATCTTAAAAACTCTAATCCTGTCTCTGAGCTTGTCAAAATCTAATAGCAATGACTTTGTAATATTAAAGCTAACACTATGTTTAAATATTTAACTATATTGCTGCTGTATGTACAACAAAGTGAGTAATGGAACAACTCCTTAAACGTATATTTCATATTTGTAACAGACGGACAAGTAAACCTTTGTGTAACTATTGGTCCTCAGTCAATTTGTTATATAGCAGACGATGTTTTAGTTATAGTAATTGTCCGCCTGGGGAGAACCGACCGCTTGTAGCTGTCCAGAGAGCGCTCCACCTGTAATATCTTACACTGAGAAAGAGACCTTGTGTTTATTAACAATGTTGTGTAAGATATTGTAATTATATTCTTTACATACACCTTAGATTTAACTGTTGTTTGTTGCCAGTAAACGAAGCTTAGCCGAGATATATACGGAGGTAATATCGAGTAAACAATTCATTGTGTGTCGGAAAAGTCATCTTCCAATTTATGTAGAATTTATGGAATTCGAGAAATCTGATGATTTGGCTACCATGAAGAGCTACGGTTATCTCCCTTCTTTTCATCTACATTATTTTAAACCACCAACCTGCAAAACGCCACATTTCCTGTCATTAAGTGGTTAAGTCCGTGTAGGACAGGTACACGAATGACACACATCGTGCTGACCCTCAGTAAGCCGCCAGCTGCTTAAATGAATGAATCTGATGTTAAAATTACGTAATAGCAGCTACGACACAAGTGTAAGGTTATCTAAACAGTCATGTGACATTTTCTGTAATGTCGCTTCAAAAGAACTTTATATTATAGATGTATGTTTATATTAATTTTAAGGCAAACTTTGGTATTGTAAGTTTTGGGACAATTTGCACAGATGTGTCTCCATGATAAACACCCTTTTGTGTATCGAATGTGCAGCATTAAGAAGTCTCTCTTCCCCGAAAACTTCATGTTGAAACAAACAAATGCAAAAGCTGTTGTCACAAATTACAAACAGAGTAAATTGGCTAAAATTGCAGTTTTAGGCATTAATAAGCAGAATAGACACAGACGTATAAAATAGGCATTTATAGGCAATACAAAAGTAAGAAATTAAGCTAATAATTGTAGGAAACGTTCGTATAACTTAAAAGGCTACGTTTCTGAACAAAGGACTGAAATAGGCAAATAGGGCAAAATCCGCCCGCTAGTCATGACTTGTGGATAAGCTTTTAGTACATCAAAAGTCAAATATTGTTTATGGCAACTTAATTTATGTAATTAAAGACTTTTCCAAACCTTCTGTTGTTCTGTTTCAATGTCCAATATCTTTATATCTTAGAAATGCTAATCTTATTCGTATCAGTTCACAAGAATAACAGTCGAGTTTGTAATTCAGCATGAGTTAAGCCGATTTTTAATATTTGTATCTACAACAATATGAGTAATGAGACATTTCTGTATACTTCTTTTTTATCTGGAGCGGACGGAATAATGAGTCTTAGTGGTAGAGCTGATTGAGGGTAACACGTTAAATGGTTGCAATAAACGATCAGTTAGTTACACTGATTGTCCGCCGGGAGAGATATTCCAGAACAGCCAACCGAACTGAAATCGCTATCCAGAGATGGCGCAACAGGTAATATCTTATACTGCGAATGAATATCTGTAATTATTTATCAAGTTTTATAACGCTATGCAGGTATGTTCCTTACATCGAGCTTCGATTTAATTGTACTTTATTACTTAAAACAAACAGTTGCTTCAGTAAACACAGAGATACTTTCGAAGACAAATGAGTAATCCTGAATAAAAAAGGAAATCTCCTTAAGGATGAATATTTTGCCTGATTTTTCATCTAGGAAATATTGAGGAATAACATTCTTGTGTCATGCATCTTACATTTTGTTGGAATTTGTATCTTTATAAATCATTATTATCAATAGAAATTTAATCCAATTGCTGCTAATGAATTGAGTTTATATGCGATACCAATGCACCTCAAATTTGAGAGGAAATCGTTGGTAATTATCGAAAAGCTGCGTTGGACTTACAGGACTTTTTATTCTTCTTTTAAACCGTTTTTATATGTACTTTATGTCAATGTAAATATACGTTGTTAATATCATTTTCCTTGCACGAAAAAAGGAGAATATAATAGGTACCTAGCCTTTTAGAGATGTATGGAAAGTTAAGAGTCGGAGTGAAAAATTCAATGCCGCAGCCGGGATTTGAACCACGGATCTCCAGGTTTGCGTGCACCTGCCCTACTATGGCCAACGCGCCGACATGACATTAAATTCTACAACTAAAACGTATTTTGTTAGAGTGGCTGTACGGAGACCAGAAGATCCGTGGTTCAAATCCCGGCTATGGCATTGAATTTTTCACTTGACTCTACCTTTCCATACTTTAGCCTGCACACGGCCAGTGTAAAAGAACAATTAATTTCTTTGAGCGATGGTTAAACATTTTAAAGATGATCCCACCATAACGGCTTTCAAATTTGACTTTCTTTGTATAGCCCAGCGAGTTATAAAGCTTCACATTTGATAAATATATACTTATTGAAATAATTAAAAAAACTTGCAATACGTCGCAAATGCTTTATTCCACAAAAATTACATTTCAGTTTATCGAGATGTATCGATCTCTGTATCGAGATCTCTGTATTCGAGCAGTAAGATTTTGTCTCTTACAGTTTACCATTATCGTAATGTCATAGGAATGGAGACACTTCTGACTACGTTAACAGTTCTGACAGAAAGTGTGTGTTTTATCAAGACAATCATCTTCTGTTTTACCGTTAGTCAGTTCTACTTATATCACATTAATTCAAATGACTTCTGACAACATGGAGAGAGCATTTATAATGGACACGAACGTTTTAAAGATATAACATTTGAATATTAATTATTAGGGTCAATTTGTAGAAAATCAATATTGTCGGAAACAATTCAAGTAAATGTTAGTAAGTTTCGAGGGATATTGTTGAAAATATACATTGTAGTAAGGTAAAAGACACGGGAGGTGAGTGACCGTATAGCAATAATGTCATTTGGTCTCCTTTGTCACGGACACATCTTGGTGTTTACAACTTAATCAAGTATTTTGTGTTTATCTCTATGGTCAATATAATTTAGCAAATGTGTAGTTTATGTATTATTAAACTGAACTGTATTATTATGTATTATGTATTATTAAACTGTGTACTATAATAATAACTAACACATTTTTGCTGTTTCTGACGAATATCTTATGAGCCATACGATTTTAAAGCAATGTGAGAAGACTTCAAAACATTTCCAATGTATCACAAATTTGAGAAGTTAAGTCAGTTATTGTGATTAACTTACTGATGATTATCTGAGTATCTTTACCCATGTACTTCATATTTATCGAAATATAATCGTCATTACTCATTTTCTTTTGAGTGCAAGCGAAAAGAGGGAAACACTGATCTTTTAGCGACAGTTAAATATTTTAAAGCTGGTCGCTACGTAACGGCTTTGAAATTAGATTGTATTTGTTTCTAGCTTAGCCATAAAAAATAAACATGGCTTTCAAAAGTGTATGATTGTTATCTTTTATTTGCTTGATTCTCTTCAATACTTAAACTGCTCAAGAATGAAGTAATTAAATTACGTAGCAACTAGATTTAACATTTCACAATGTTTTGAAGTTTACTGCATTCCCTTGTACCTACATGATTATTAACATCGTAGAAGAGTCTTGCCAGTTCAGCACATTCTATATTCCATCATCTGTAAATTAATTACAGTTTTAGTGTTATTACGAACGATTTCCTCTTGGAATTGAGATATATTGGTCATAGTAATGAGGAAAATATAAAGCATTTGAAGTGTGTTACTATGGTGTAAATAAACTGGCATTTGTGAATGAAGAATAGAAAAGTTTCTTATTGTATTTATTAGTATTGATGGATACAAATTCCCACAAAACTATTTTGCAATATACCAAAGTATAATGAACAATAAACCTATGCTCAGCTTGAGAAAATACCTACACAGCTAGTTAATTTAGAAGGATTTCTTTCAGAAGCACTGTAAATAGTTTCCTCGATATGGCCTTCATATAAGTTATAGCTACCGTTCTTTTCAAAGAACAAAGAACAATTAAAACTAAAATATATGTAAATAACATAGAATTTATTACACAATTTCGTAAATAATAAGAAAGTTTCTTTCCTAGTGTAAGATATTACAGGTGGAACCCTCTCTGGACAGCAACAAGCGGTCGGTTCTCCCCTGGCGGACAATTACTAAAACTAAAACATCGTCTGCTATATAACAAATTTACTTAGAGAAGGAGTTCTTCAAATCAAGAAGCCATACACAATATTTAGCTTTACCTTTTATTATTATGTCTATTGTGATTTATAAATGTAGTAATATGGTAAAGTATATTAATTTGAATTTTGTTACATCACTTTAGTTAAGTATTTTACTCTTAATATTGTATTAATACTTTTTGCCATAATCTCCAGTTGTTTTATTTTCATATCACATTTGAGCAGCTTCCTTTCTCTCTCTACAAACTGTTTACTTAATAACCACATGTTATGTAATGTAAAGCCTGTAATGAGATATGACTTTGGTACAAATCTGTATGTTCAAATCATGTAGCCAAACTGTTGTACCATTATAAAATAGAAGTTGACAAAAATATATACAACCTTCCTAACTCCAATGACTTAACTTTACATAAGACAAATTGTGAAAGCCTTTCCTTATTTTTTGGAATAAATTGTTTTTCTATTAACCTCAAAAAATGCCTAAAAAAATGCCTAATGGTGGATACAAAAACATTATGTACAACTGTAATATTGTAGAAATATTCTAAGGTTCATTCTATGTCAAATCTTGTTAAAAATTATAATACAACTTTATTTAATTAATAATTTTGAAGCCTACTCTTGTTCCATTTCAATATCCAAAACTTTATATCTTAAAAATGCCAATCCTGCTCTTGTAAATTTGTAATAATAGTACTACAATTTAAAAAACAGCATGAGCTGACCCCATTCTTAGTATTTAACTACGTCCTTCTCATATCTAGAACAAAATGTGTAATGAAACTGTTTCTGTTATTTTTTTTAATTTGGAGCAGACAGAATATTCATCTTAGTGTTAGGACCGATTGAGAGTGTAACACGTTGTCTCCAGGAAACGATCTGTTAGTTATAGTGATTGTCCACCAGGAGAGAAATTCCGGAACTGCCAACCGAATTGGAATCGCTGTCCAGAGATGGCACAACAAGTAATATCTTATACTAGGGAGAAATATCTGTAGTTATTTACCATGTTTTACAAAATATAGTAAGACGGTACTCCACATTAAGCTTTGACGTAATTGTTCTTTATGGCTTTAAAACAAGTAGTAGCTTTAGCGAACACAGCGCTAATTTCGAAGAAATAAATAATGCTGTGTAAGAGAGGAAGTCATCTACGACATGTACATTTGGTCCATTTTTCATCTAAGAGGTATACAAACTTGCACTAAGATAGCCCATCATAAAAACTTTTGTTGGAACTTGTGTCGATCAATTTAGTTCAAAATGATTTTAACATAACAGTTTGTTATAAGATTTGATAAGTCAAACTGGTGTACCTCAAGTTTGAGAGGAAATTGTTGTTAAGTATTGAAATACTTCCTGCAATGAAGTCGGGTGACTTTTTGGCTCTTACTACAAAACCTTATTTATTTACGTACTCTATGTCAATTGAAATACACGCTGTAGTAATTTCGAATGAATATCAAATGTGCACATTTATGCAAAGTGTTTAGGTTTTGTATCTTTTACTGCATTAAGGACTTCTATCTTTTACTATTCCTTTGTTATTATTTTCTCTGCAAGAAAATAGGAGAATACAGTAGGTAGCTAAGCGTACAGCGATAGTTAAATATTTTAAAACTAGTTACTACGTAATGACCTTCATATTTGACTTGTGTTGCATAGATTATCGATAAAAGCTCAGTTATAGAAAATTCAAATACCAAGAACTATCTAGCAAACGCTTTACATACAAAAAGTATATTTCAGTTTATCGTTTGGTTTATCGAGATCTCTATATTGTAGCAGTAAGATTTTGTTTGTCTCTTACAGCTTACTATTATGGTAATGTCCTAGGAATTGCGGGACTTTCGTCTATATTCCCAAATGAACCAAGATTTTTATTTAATTTACATTCAAAAATACTTTAAAGATATGTTCTCAGAAATCCTTGAAACAGTTTTTGAGAAAATGTTGAAAATGTTTCATGTATAAGAGGTCTGGGATCGAGATTTCCCTGAATATTTACGTGTCACGTCCTTTAAATATACTGAGTATTTTGCCGACTTTTGTTGTAAGAGCCCTGTGACTGACAAAGTACATTAACTGACTTTGTTATACAGGAGCCGTTGTAGTTATAGTAATTGTCCGCCAGGGGAGCTTTGGTTGACTACCGACTGCTTGTTTCTGTCCACAGAGAGCTGTACGTGTAATATTTTATACTGATGAAGGAGATTTGTAATTATCTACAAGGTCTTATAACACATTGTAACTAAGTTGTTTTAATGGAACTCTGATATAATTGTTGTTTATTTACTGAATACGAACGGTAGCCATAATGTCTATGAAGACAATATCAAGTAAATAATTAATGTTGTGTAGGAGTGAAAGTCTTCTAAACTAACTACATCTCAAGGTATTTCCCTCAATTGAAATGCGGTCTTGTCGATAGTGTGTGTGGTGATTCAGAATCTAAGTATAGATTTTGTTGGAACATTTGCCCAATTATAATAACCAACTATAATTGTAATGAACAATAACACGTTTCGGAACCGTTGAGGTGGTTACTCCTCAATGTCGTAATACCCACACGATTTTATCGCAATGTTTCGTTTGTCAGTAGACTTTATTATGTCCCATATGTTTCAAATTCGAGAGATATTCTTCCTCAAAGCTCAATAACTGTAATTAATTTACAGGTTAATATCGGATATGTGGCGCTCACATTACTTTCTCTACTCCTTTTAAACGTTTATTGATCCATCTCCCTCACGTTAATTGGGACAAACATTCCATTGTTATTGTTATGTAGGTACAAGGGAATACGGGAACAGAGTACACTTTAAGTGATTGTGAAATATTATATATAAAGTTTTATAGCAAATTCCAATTATCTTTATTACGTAGAGTTTATATTTAATTGCTATTTATTGCTTTGAAATACACGGCAGCCTCAACGAATACAGCGGGTATATCTCACAAATAAATAACTGCGGATGAGAAAGGAGGATTTCTAAAGTGTGTATATCTGTGAATACGAACGTTAGCCATAATGTATATGGAGACCATAATGGATAAAACATTTTTGTTGTCAAGTACAGGAAGTCTTCTATACTAATCTCATCTCAAGGTGTTTCCCATAATAGTGTTTAGGGTTTGTTCAGAATTTATAAATCGATTTTGATCGAAGTTTTATCCAATTATGGAGAATAATACGTTTAGGTGATTGTCAAATATTTGAATGTTGGTTATTATGTTATTATATTGTAAATGTATCTTCTATACTTGACGACAAAAACTTACCAACGATCTCAGTTTTGAACAGATTAAGTATTGAAGAATTCAAATAAGAAATATCTCGGAAATGACACACTCTACCAAAATATATATCTGACAGAAAGTCTGTGTTTCACCAAGATCATCATCTTCTGTTCAGTAAGATTTTGTCTGTTTTTACGGTTTGTCACTTTTACTTATATCACATTAATGGAAATGACTTCTGACAACATTGCTGGGAATTTTAAAATTTACACGTCATTCGTAATGATAATATTTTAAAGATATGACATTTTAATAAGAATATTTAGTCATTTTTATAAAATCAACATTTTTATAAAACGTCACGTAAATGATAGGAGGTGTTGAGGGGTATTGTTGAAAATATACATTGTAGGAAGGTAAAAGTCACGAGAGGTGAGTGAACGTGTCATTTGGTCTCCTTTGTCACGGACACATCTTGGTGTTTACAACTTAATCAAGTATTTTGTGTTTATTTCTATGGTCAATATAATTTAGGAAATGTGTAGTTTATGTGTTATTAAACTGAACTACATGTATATATACCCCTTCCTTTCACTGCTAATATCCATTAACAAGTCATACTATGTGATTGTTCATTTTGTAATGAAATTGATTTCTATATTTCATTTAATATTAGATTTCCTCAATAAGAGACGTCACAATGTTCAGGTTACCTTCAGTTCCAGTAGGAGTGTGTGTGTGTATATGTGTGTGTGTGCGTGCGTGTGTGTGTGTGTGTGTGTGTGTGTGTGTGTGTGTGTGTGTGTGTGTGTGTGTGTGTGTGTGTGTGTGTGTGTGTGTGTGTGTGTGAAAACCAAAACTTAATAAAAATTCGGATTGACAAATGATAGTTAATGTAGCACATTAAATCAATTTGTTATATAGAAGACAATCTCTACTTATAGTAATTGTCAACAAGGAGATATTACAAAACAAAGGAATTGCTGTCGAGAGATGGCTCAACTGGTAATATTTCATACTGAGCAAGAAAACGCTGAATTATTTACAAAGTTTCATAACATACGACAATCGATTTCTTAACCTACAACTAGGATTTAATTATTCTTTATGTGTTAAAGTAAACAGGGGCTACAGCTAACACAGAGATTAACATAAATGAGTAAGTTATTGTGTGCTAGAAGGTAAGCCTTCTGAGATAAGTATATCATAACACTGTTTCGCGTGTTTATAACATTATTTAGTCTGTAATTCATGAAGATATACATTAAGTTTTGTTGGAAGTTGATGTAAAATTAACAAACATATCTGGAACTGTTCACTCACATGAACTTCGCATCTTCCACATGATTTTAAAGCATTGTTGCAAAACAAACATTTCTAATGTACCTCATATTTGACTGTCTAAACAACTATGCACTTTGTGGAAATCACGAATTTTCATAGTCTTGTTATAAACCCTTATTTATCTGTGTACTTCATGTTTAACGAAATATACGTTGTTATTATTCTTTTAGTTTTGTATGCAAGGGGGAAACAGTAACCTTTTAGCAATAGTTAAATGATTTAAAGCTGGTCGCTAGGTAACAGCCTTGAAAATCGGTTTTCTTTTTGTGGCTTAACGACAAAAATTTATATAACTTTACATTTGAGAAATGTTTAATTGTTATTGAAATATTGAAACAAATAACAAGAAATATCTCTCAAGTGCTTCACTGTACATAAAGTAAGTGTATTTCATATTATTTGGTTGTTTAATCGAGATATTTATATTCCAGCATCCTTTATCATACAAACATATATGATGAGAGCTTGAGTAAATAAATAAACTAAAAATATACTTTAGTACCTTTAGGAATACAGTAAACTTCAAGAATTAGATTAATGTTTAAAGAACTAGTCACTATGTGTCAGCTTCAGCATGTCCAGGACAAAACAAATGACGTATTGCTATCTGAGAAATGTGTAAATATTGTAAAATACAAACAATTAACAAGGATTGTTTCAGAAGTAGCTCACTTCATAAAAGAATTGTGTGTTATATACATCCTGTGTTTTAACAAAATCTACATTTTGACTGTCATTTGTCTATTTCTGAATGTTATATAAATCGTTCAGAGTAAAGAGAACTTAGTAACACATTCACAGAATATTTAATATTACATTTTACAAAGCATTTAAAGCATTTTAATATAGTCATTTAATGAAATAATAAAATATTTGTGAAGAAATAAACAGTTTCAAAAACTATTTTACATAAAGTGATGTCTTAAGTACAGTAAGTGTATTTTCTACTTATTATGTACCTGGTACAGACAACAAAAGTCATTTACTTCATTCTCTGTTCATTCTGTTTACTAAAATATTTAGTTAATTTATTACTCAACATTCATCATTTTAAATTACTTTTAATCTGTTAATATGGTAATGTCAATCACAAATTTAACGTGTACAGTTTTTGTAGTATTTGTTGATTACTTTAGACTGTTTCTACTTTTTCTAACACGTACATAGCACATAGAGAATGTATTGTATTACACCAAACATTTGATAAGATTTTACTGTCAAAACTAATTTTGAGACTTGCTAAATAAAACATATGTGTTACATTTACATGACTTTCTCTACTCATTGTCTTATTACATATATCATTTTAAGTACAAAGGTAACAGGACAATAGAGCAGTATTTAAGTTGTAGTCAAATACTTTATTTATCAGTCGTTATGTGAAAAAGGATTTCCTTTAAATAAACAAGAGAGAAAAACAAAGAATTACGTCCCATTTAACTTATTGTAAAATTTAAACCAATAGCAAAGAGCAACTTGCAAATGGCTAACTCTACAAAAGCTGTCTAAGCTCCATGGAACCAGGACTCATTTGAGCATCATTTCAGCCATTTCCTTCATCGTCCAATATGACTAAATTTGGAGGACGTAAATTAAAAGAAAATAAAAAGCTAATTTGTAGACAACAAAAGAAATATACAAAGTTGGATACACCGGACGGTTACCTGCTCCTCACACACGTCCGTTCTAGACGATAGTTGCTCACATAGAGAGCGAAAACTTACTATCATGAAGAGAGAGGAGATGTCACGTGACATGACGTCACAGATAGCTAGTCAAGAGAAAGTTTTAACGTATTTAAACAGTCACTTGTGACAAAATATTATACAATGTATTCAATGATTGACTACTTTATAAAATTGCACGTAGGAGCTTAATCCTCATTATCTTTATCCGTTTTTTAAAACATTTCTTATAAAGAGGAAATGGTGCGAAGTAAATTGTGTGAAAGATAATGTTTAACAATTCAGAGAACTTAAAATGCGCATGTTTAATTGGTTAATGCCAGCATAACATGACAATAGTGGAGAATTCCTTGAAAAGTATTACAAATAGGAAAAAAAGCTTTTTTTTTTGGAAATTAATTATTCTTTTACCCTAGCTGTGTGTAGGACGCAATATGAAAGGGTAGAACTCCTAGTGCTTTACCGGGAGAAACACGAGTCAGTTGGAGAATTTTATGTCATGTTGGCACGTTGGCCGTGGTAACTCAAATGGTTAGAGCGGCTGGACGGAAACCAGTAGATCCGTGGTTCAAATCCCGGCTATGGCATTGATTTTTTCAGTCTGGCTCTACCCCTTCATAAAGATGTTTCTTATTATTCTTTTAATTTTACGTTCTTTTATGTCCATATAATGTACGCTGGGACTGACAGGGTAAATTAAAGACTTCTAATTATCGAAAGGCAAACACTGAAAAATTCGGACAACTAACAAGAAACAAATTGAAGATTGTTCACTCCACAACAGATGCATTTAATTTTGTATTTAGCGATCTTTTGAGCAAAATACAAAATACAAAAAGTCTCAAAATACATTTAACAGATGTATTTAACAGTGGATTCTTGCAGCCCTACATTTACAGTGCAACGATATTACGTCTATCCTTGACTGTTTACCATTTAGGGAAACGTCATGCAGAATGAGGAAGGCATTCCCAGATAACTGAAGATGTGCATTTGTTTGTCATTAAAATATACGAGGGTGGGTGAAAAAGTAAAGTCTGCTATTTTGTTTCTCTTTTAATTGCCAAGAAAATTGAATCCAATTTACATAGCTTAAAAACTACAACATTGACCATTAATTTGTCTCTACTCAATATAATCTCCGTCCTTTTCCACAGTTTTGGTCCATCTTTAAACTAGGGCATGTATTCAAGTGTGGTAAAATATACGGTCTTCCTTCCTAAGCCATTGACGCACGGACGTTTTCAGAGCCTCTTCGTCTTCAAAATGAATCCCACGTTGAGCTTCCTTTAGAGGCCCAAACAGATGGAAGTCTGACTGTGCCAGATCAGGGCTGTATGGGGGGTGAGGTACGACTTGCCATCCCAATTCCTCAATTTCTGCAGTGGTGTAACGGATGGTGTGTGGTCTTGTACTGTCATGCAAAAGAAGAACATCCGCCATAGTTTTTGTTGGGCGAACTCGTCGAAGGTGTGCTTTCAGCTTTTTGACAGTTCTGATCTATCGGAAATAATTTATTTTGCAACCCTGCTGCAAAAAAACCAATCATAAGCACAACTTCTGCGTCCCAAAACACTGTCGCCATCTTTCCCTGCCGACCGCTGAGCTCTTAATTTTTTTCTTCGGTGACGTTGTCTGATGTCATTCCATTGACTGCCTCTTTGATTCAGGTTCAAAAATTGAACCCACCCTTCCTCTCCAGTAACAATTTTTTCCAGAGACACCTCTCCCTCCACATTGAAGAGCTACAAGTGTTTGAAAGCTATTGTTTTTCTTGTTTCTTTGTTTTGGACGGTTAAAGCTCTTGGTACCCAAAATGAACAAACTTTTGAGTAACCCAGTTGTTGAATAATCCTCATTACACTGCCTTTACTGAGGGAGGTAATGCGACACAATTCACCTTTTGTTACCCGGCGATCATCACGAATGATGTCATCGACTTGCTGAATGTTGCATGGAGTCACTGCCGCTTCGCTTTTCATCTGCCAATGGTGTTTGCCCTTCAGCTTCGTTACAGCGACGAACCCATCGACTAACAGTTCTGACATACACCGTTGCATCACAAT
Source organism: Mantis religiosa (assembly GCA_030765055.1). Taxonomy (NCBI): domain Eukaryota; kingdom Metazoa; phylum Arthropoda; class Insecta; order Mantodea; family Mantidae; genus Mantis; species Mantis religiosa. The sequence continues at coordinate 696,366 of JAUKNK010000248.1, forward strand.
ACACATTTTTTAGCCTTTCGTGAATGCGATTGGCGTTTCATCTTCCGCAGTCAAAAATTCAGTCACAGAAAACTGTCTAATACGAATGTCGATATCAGCCATTTTGCAAGAGGATGCTTTGCTGCCACCTGTTGCCTTAGGAAATTACCTCAGGGGATTAGGGAAGAAGGTTTGAGGAATTGCGCCAAATTTAAAGTTTTCAATTAACTTATTTATTTAAGAAATAAATAGGAGGTATTACTTTTTGAACCACCCCTATTGGTTGAGTAGTTTTCTTGAAAGTCTTTACGTTGAATTCTTCTAGCCTCGACTTTTATGTTTGAGCTATGTTTTTTATAGACTCATGGAGGAGCGTTTTCTAAAAAGGCTTTACTTTATGGTTTCAGTGAGTTAAATATCCGTACCTCATGAACTGCTGCGATAAAATTCTCTTGTAGAGTACAAAACTTCTCTGCCTTGCAGTAAGTACAAGTAGGTAATATAAAACCTGTACCGAGATATGACTTTGGTAGAAATCTGTATGATCAAATCATGTAGTCAAAATGTTGTAACATTATAAAACAGAAGTTGACAAAAATATAAGACCAAATTCGCTCCTCCAGAAACTTAACTTTTACATAAACTAAATTAGCACAGCATTTTCTTATTTTTTGGAAAACGTTGTTTTTCTATTGACCTTTGATAAAGCTAACTAATGTTTAACATAGAAACAAAACCACAACTGTAATATTCTACAAATAGGTTCAGATTCATTTAAAGTGAAATCTTGTTAAAAAGCATAATATGTGGAAGTTTATTTATTAACGTTTTTTAATTGTTTTGTTCTTTTATTTCAATATCGAATAACTTTAAATCTTAAACACGTTACTCCTACTCTTGTAAACTAGTAAGAATAACAACAGAACTTAAATGAGCTGACCCAATTTTTAACATTTAACTACGGCTTCTCTTATGTTCAACAAATTTCATAATGAAACATCTTCTGTACACTTCTTTTTCTCAGTAGACGGAATAATGATCCTTAATGGTAAGCAGGATCGATAGTGTAACACGTCAAACTGAACTGGAATCGCTGTCCATAGACGGCTCCACAGGTAATATCTTTGTACTCCGAATTAATGGATGTAATTATTTACCAATTTTAATCACACACTTTAAATATGTTCCTTACATACAGCTAAGGTTTAATTTCTCTTTATTCTCTTAAAACAAACAACAGCTTCAGTGATTACACGGATACTTGCGAAAAAATAAATAATGCTCTGTGAGAAAGGAAGCCTCCTAAAGTGTATATATCTTCACCGGCTTTTGCATCAGAGAGCATTAAAAATTTCAAACTGCAAACAACATTTGTTCAGTGTTGTTGGAACTTGTACCCATAACGGTCACAAAACTTGATCTGTGTATTGCTTAAGAATATTGTTTGAGTATGAGAACACATGATAAGCAGAATGCCTCAAGTTTGAGAGAAAGTCGCTGGTACTAAAAACTTGCTACGTTGATCTCACAAGACTTTTTAAATCTCTGTATAAACCCTTATACATTATCATTATTTTCCTTGCAAAAAAAAAAAAAAAAAAAAAAAAAAAAAAAACGAGGCGAATACAATCCGGTTAAACCGCTCCGGATTAATCTTCAAATTTGACTTTCTTTGCACAGCTTAACCATAAAATATTTTAGCTTTATATTTAAGGAATTTATACTTATTGAACAATTCAAACAAATAACAAGAAACACCTCGCAAATTATATTTAACAATACACTTATCATTTAACTCCAGGAATGGAGACACTCCTGACTACATTCACAATTCAATAAATATGAAATATGTGTAATTATTTACCAAGATTAATAACATACTTTACATAAATGTTCAGTTTCATTCTGCTTTGTTGCCCTGAAACAAACAGTAATTTCGCAGCTTACAGGTATACTTTCGATAAAATAAATAATGTTGTGTTAGAAATAAGGGCTTCTAGAGGATGTACATTATGACAGTCTGTTCGTCTAAGAAGTATTCTAAATATTAACTCACTTGAGATTTATTTATAGAATTATATAACATTTATATTTATTCGGAACTTGTATATAATGATCTAAATGTGTGAAGACTTTGTGTTCCTTAGTGAGATGACTTGATAAGCGATAACAGTAAATCTACATCAAGTTTGAGGGGAAATCTTTGATTGCTAATGAAGAATGTGAGCCAATGTACTCACATGACGCGAACAGAATAAAATCAATTGTGGAATACAACAAGGAAAACTATCTTAACAAATCAATTATACACAAATGTACGCATTTCCATTTCATTCATTACATATTTACCTACTCCATGTTGATGGAAATATACATTGTTAATATTATTTTCCTTCTCAGGAAATTGGAGAACAGTGTAGGTAGATGTCCCTATAGTGATTAATAAAAATAACAAAAGTTTCAAATAAAGTTACTTCCATTTTGTGGGGTGGTATCATCTACAGCAGAACTTTCATCTAAACAGTAAAAATTGGTACATCGTTAGCGCTAAGTGTACTTTCAGCTTCGTTATACTTTACTGCCTCCCTGATCTCTGTTATCTACTGTCCTTGTTTCTGTACCTCTTCAGATTTCAAAGGGAAAATACATTAATTATATATACCTTAGATTAATACGTAAATAAAATACTTATTGATTGTTGTACAGAGTAAAAAATGTATGTGAAATAAATGAAATGACATATACGTTTCTGTAGAGCAAGACTTTGTTAGTTGTAATGAGTACTGACGTGTGTACTGTGTCACTGACCATTTCTGTATTGATGTTACAAGATTAGATGTACATCCTAATCTATACATAAGTATGTACACTACATACCATCAACATATTAGTTAACATATATATAACAAAAAACAAACGATCTTTGGACTCAAAAATACTTTACGAAGTCTTCACTGAACACATTTAGAATGTTGTCTTTCTAAAAACAAATGAAATATGTTTAAATTTGACAATGTGTTTTAAGATGTACACAGGAAGATTTTATCTAGTATTTACAGTTTACTAGTTATGTAGATGTCTTCGAGAATAAACAGTCCTTCTGTATAGGGTAGTCTGAGGTTGGCAGCATTTGTAAAAAGCCTTCCTGTTGTATTTTTGGGGATATAAGCACAAATATAAAGTTTAGCATTTCCCCAAAGTTTGTTTTAAAGTTATGCTGTTCAAACACAGACATATTCATGTTCCCTTGACAAAAATAAATGTTATATTCAGTCTCTATTACAATTCCTGATGAAACTCCAGTACCCAAATTGTTACGTGCAATAAAACACTGCTCCTACTTATTGTGAATATGTACAATATTTTAGAAATAGTGTGCAATAATACAGTAAGAGTTAAAAGAGGTCTTTGGACCCAAATACTCATTTGCATAAACAATTCTTGCATAAGATAAATTATAAATATATTTGCATAAAACCCAAAATATACTATATAATTCTTGCAACAATCTCTGAACTTCTGTTTATTCTGACTGAATTCTGTACAATTTTCTTTAAGTTGTATTTCATGATATAGAGACAAGGTCTTAGCACACAAAACTTGGGATATGTTTTGTTAAAGAATGTAATTTATGTAAACTTATTTTTTCACTAACGATTTTCGAGACATATATGGTTATAGTTAAGTTTGCCACTAGTTTTATATCTTAAAAACACTAATCCTGTGTGTAAGCTTGTCCAAGGCTAATAGCAATGACTTTGTAATATTAAAGCTAACACTATGTTTAAATATTTAACTATATTACTGCTGTATGTACAACAAAGTGAGTAATGGAACAACTCCTTAAACGTATATTTCATATTTGTAACAGACGGACAAGTAAACCTTTGTGTAACGGTTGGTCGTGAGTCAATTTGTTATATAGCAGACAATGTTTTAGTTATAGTAAATGTCCGCCAGGGGAGAACCAACCGCTTAATGCTGTCCAGAGAGGGCTCCACCTGTAATATCTTACACTGGGAAAGAGACTTTGTAATTATTCATAATTTTGTGTAACACATTATCATTATATTCTTTATATACAACTTAGATTTAATATTTCTTTGATCATTGTAAACGAACCTTAACGGAAATATATATGGAGGCAATATGGAGTAAACTATTGTTTGTGTGTAAGAAGAGAAGCCTTCGAAACCAACTATATTACTAGGAATATTGGTTAACTGAACCATAAACTCATTTCAGTTACCACACACCCTGCAGGAATTAATGAAACATAATTGCATAAAGCAATAAAAGTAATGCAGGAAGAATTTGCAGGAACTCAACACGAACTAAAGGCAACCACTGAAAAGCCTAATAATAAATAACAATGTGGAAAACCTTTTTGTTCGTTATTAACTGGCGTTACACTGCCTACTCCGTGGTATGCCTTATTTGTCCTTATTTTAATTAAAATACACCTTTATTATTGTAATAATCAGGGGCGGCTGCTGGCTCTGAAAATTGGTGGTTCACAAAGTTATCCATGCAACTTAATTTTTTAAAGTAACAAAATTTCTTTAAGCCTGTCACTGCAGACTGCTCTACACACAAGTTAACGGTAATTCACAGCATATAACCCAAAATTCACATTTCATAAACACTCTAGAATGTTTATCGTGTACATCCTTGTTAAAGTTCCTGTTAAAATATCTTGTTCTTGTTTTGACTAGCTGTGTGATGCTTAGTTTTGGCGTGGGTCTTCCAAGTCACTTAAGTTCAATTTTTTCTTCTAAGGTCATGTTTGAAAAAGGATGTGCTAAAAGACACTTTATGGAATTCATTGTTTCTTCTTATAACACAAGTTACCTGTATTTATATAAATATTTCTGATGCACTACTCAAAACACGGCACAAACCATGTGGCTATGTGCTATGTACTCGTAGGTTACATTTAACATAGGCGCAATGGATGCCGCTGCTGTGATGAAAGAACGACCATGTTAGGCATCCACTATTCTCTGGCAGCTAGGTTAACCAACCACATGCAGCCATACGCCCCGCATCGTCCCCCTACCCGCCTTGGCAAATCCTAGGTTCGCCCTGCCCTATACCTCCCCATTGTATACCAGTGGTTTGCATCTGGGAGTGAACTACTTGGCACCTGCAAACAATACAGCGCGCTCAGGTCCCCTGCACTAGACAAGGTCGAAATGAACTCCAAATGGAACATGCCATTACATTAAAGGGAGACCCAGCATTTTGGTTGTAGCGCAAACATGCTACCCCCTTCAGAAGACACCCCTGGTAATAATTATTATGTTTGTGAACGGTTATAGCTAGTTGCCATGTAAAAGCATAAACATTTCATTTACTAGTTTTTCCATCTCTTATGATTTGTCAGTTGTACAAGTCTCACGGATACAGAGATCTTCCTAAAACATTCCGTAACAATTTAAGGCATGTACATCTTTCATCATAAAAGTATATTGGAACCATTTTTTCTTTCAAAAATATCTGAGAACGCTTCTTGCAAATGTTAGTAAGTGTTGAGGGATATTCTTGTAAATCTACCTCTGACATCCTAGGAAGATGCTGAATGTTTTACTTTTGGGGTTAAGTTGTTTACAGACACATAGACTTTTTTGTAAAGTTGCTGTAACTATTGAAGGTATGTACTCAACTATCAATAACTATACTGTTTGTGTAATAACTATTTGTGTTCGAAGGAAATGGCTCAGGCGGTTTCGTCTGAGGCCCTGGTTCGATTCCCATGTTCGACCTACCTGACCCATAGGGTTTTTCGTGGTTTTCCGGGGGGAGAATTCAAGGCAGGTTAATTACATCCCCCGAATTTCCTGTCGCTCCATTTCGTCTCCATTGTCGTTTCATATCATCTCTCATCTGGTGGTCTTTTTCAATATAGAAGTGTCAGCGGGTGTCTCGGTGGTGCATGGCAGGATGATATGTTCTGAGGTAAACTACTTCCTAAGTCGGTTGGCGATCTCCGCGGCTCTGCTGGGACCATTTCGGGAACGCCAGCCAAAGACTTTTGGGGCTCGGCCGCTGGGCTCGTTGCCGTCCCGCAGTAGGGGAGCTAGTTCGTTGTCCTGGCCTGTCGGGGGAAGTCTCTATCCAAGTAAACTGTAGAGACCCTGCCCTCTGTACTATCGCGGCTCCTTGAGTCGGCCGCCAGGTTACGGCGGAATGATCAGTCCTCAGGTAGAATGACTGACCGTACAGGTACTTGTGGAAGTGCTCCAAGGTCTTTACTATCGCCAGTAATTCTCGCCGGTTGACGCAGTAGTTCTCCGCCTTGGATCAGCTTGTCCAGTTCCGTCACGTCATCCCTCACGCCGGCCAACTGTTCCTCAAATTTGGCGGCGAGAGCCTCGTTCGCCACCTTCATTTCCTTTTCCAGACTGTCGCTCGCTGCTTTCCTTTCTGTGGTTAATTGGTCCTTCATTTGTTCAATTCTCTCGGTGATGTCGTTAGCTGCCTTCATGTCTTTCAGTTACGCTGCCAAGTTGTTATTTGTGGTCTTTAGCTTCGCGGCCAGGCTGTTATTTGCCGTCTTCGTTTCCTTCAACTCGGTGGTCAGATTGTCGTTAGCCGTCTTCATTTCTTTCATTTTCTGTAAAATCTTTTCCAATACTGTGTCCATGCAGAATGTCCCACTCCTGGAACCAGTTGTGACTTTGTGGGTTCGTAGAATTAAAAGTCCAATTTGCCGAAACTCTAGATGTTCCTTATTTGCGTAGCAGCAGAATTACATCACATGTCACAATCTATAACAACAAAGTCGATGACAATAACAAACAGCTTACGCAACTTCCACTGTTGAAACACTCTTGTTACATGTCTTTACAACAACAATACTCTACAGCTGTTTACTGCTTACTCACGACTCACTCTTGTTACACAACTTTGCAATTACACCTTCTTGGCGAGTCGTCGCCTTCTGAAATACCTTATAGACTCTTCCCGAAGAATACACAAACCGAATATTCTATCATCTTCCGGAAGCGTAACGCTATCTGTGCCGGCAGGTCTTTTATCTCGCGCTATCTTTATTTGTTCCGGCATACTCCTTATCTCCAGGCTCTTTGTGTACACAAGCCGCGCTATCGCCATCGGATTCTCGATGAATGTTCTCGCTATTCAACCTCTAGGACTCTTCATAAAATTGCTACAGATCTTCCTGCTCTGCTAGATGAACCGAAGAGTACAATCACTGTATTTGTTTCTACAAGACTGTAAAGTAACTTCTTCAACATGAAAATCTATTCAGTGTTAGCTGTTTTCGGTGTACTCATTAATAAATAATACATAACAGGTATGGACATAGTACTGGGCAATATCGATTCTTCAGTTGAATGTATAGTACGTGTGAACTTATGTGTTTGTATTGCACCGTAACCTAATAGTTATTAAACTGTTAACTGTACTGACCAACTGTATACAAAATTGGTTTTACCATCTTATAGTTGTCGCCGTAAGACCATTGTTGTTAGGCGAATCTAAATAAATGTATCTTAAGAAAAAGATTATATAGTGATTTGTATGTCGTTCTCCGATAAACTACAAACAAATTAAAATAAAATTCTCCGGCATTAAACATTTAACATAAGGTAATAAAATTCTAAAAACTCAGAAAATAATACAGAAGTTTTAAATAACCTAATGTTTACGAGGGTATGTCGTAAAGTTTTAATTATCAGCCGGTAGTTTTTGTGCTAGAGTGATGGAACTTTTTCAGTGTCATCCTTGATCCCTCGGGACCCAATGTCGTGATATAATGTTGGTAGTTTCAGTGATATGAGTACTTTTTTTTTTTTTTTACACTGAGTGCTAGAAGTGAGTGAGGTGTAAGATGGAGAAAATTGAGGCCCGTAGCGTGATCAAGTTCCTGCATTTGAAGGGCAAAACTGCCCGGAAAGTCCATGATGAGATGACGTCTATTTATGGAAATGATTGTCCATCGTATGACACTTTTGTGAAGTGGAGAAGGAATTTTCAAACTGGTCACATGTCCCTGACAGATGAGGCAAGAGCTGCTAGACCGTCAGCTGTCACAGTGAAGAAAGTGGAGTGTTTAATACTGGAAGACAGACGAGCAACGATCCAAGTGATCATGAATGAGATACATCTTAGTTATGGTAGTGTGTGGACGAATTGCACATGTCTAAGGTGTCTGTATGGTGGCTTCCACGTTTGCTAACGCCTTTCCAAAAGCAGAAATGGCGTTACCTTACGAGACAGATTTTGGTGCTGTTGGAGCAGGACAAAGAAGATTTTTTTATCGTCTGATAACAATGGATGAATTCTGGATCTGTAAGTATGATCCAGACACACAAATTATGAACATGGAATGGGACATGCCGATTCCCCACTCCCAAAAAGGCAAAGGTGCAAACGTCACCTGGGAAAGTCATGCTTTCAGTTTTCTGGGACTGTCATGGCGTATACACTTACACATTATTTTTCTAAGGGTCAAAGCATCACTGGCAGATATTACTGCAATCTTCTGGACAAGTTATGAGCAGCTCTGATTAAGAAAGGACGCGGTATGCTCTCCAAAGTTGTTCGTCTTCTATCTGACAATGCACCAGCTCATTCATCTCAAGTTATAGTTGACAAAACAAGGGAATATGGCTTTGAGATCTTACAACATCCGCCTTATCCGCCCGATCTCGCAACAAGTGACTTTTTCTTGTTCGCGGAAATGAGAAATCCGTTGCGTGGTCACCGATTTGACAACACAAATGAGGTCATTAATGAAGTGGGAGAGTGGTTTAAAGCGAATTCTGCAGATTTCTACAATCAAGGTATTCGGAAGGTCAAAAACCGCTGGAAACGTGTGTAAATATGGAAAATGACTACACAGAGTAGAACTAACAAACACATATCAACACAAACCCTCTATCACATATTTCAAAGGGTGATAACTCAAACTTTAACACACCTCCTCGTATGTAGGACAACTTTGGAGATAAATGTTTTGTAATCTTATTAAATGTTACATTCAATGGTTAATTCCCTCAAGAGTTGACGTACACACATTCAAAATGTGTTGGTGCACCATCCTGCTGATATCTCACATAGAAGAATAAGTTTCCCAAGAGGTCAGGTACTTCACAGTTAATAAAATGACAATACCTTACAGCAGTAATTATACCTTCATGTCTACCTCTACATCAGGTACTGACATATTTGTTAATGTTAAACAGAAACAACTAAATAACAAGCTACATTCATATTTTATTTGAAGTTTTAAGTCACTTTGTAACTAGAATACCTACACATGGGATTACATTTGGTAATCTATTTCCTTCCAGAGCTCATAACGTGTACCAACTTTAATTTAAACATTCTTTTACTCGTAGTATTACAATTTTATAAAAAGTTGTTTTAATAGAGATTACTTCATTTATTGAAGTAAACCAAAGTATAAAAGAAGTGTAAGATGTTTGCATTTAAACTTGTGAGGTTATCCTGTGTGCTCCCCATAAGGAACTCTGTCCACATATTTTGTATATCACAATTTTTAAGACGCTGTTCCACAACAATTTGGAGATCTTGGAGTTATATCTGTGTGTGAGTGTGTGTTGTAACCTATTACACATAAAGTAATCTGTTTTAATCACGTTATTTACGCAAAAGGTTCCCGAGAGGTATTTCTGTTTCCTCGTTAGACAGTTTTACACTTAGAGTATAACTTTAGATGTGATGTTGCTCCGTTAAGAGAAATATTTTCCGTCTTTGCAGGTTTCTGTTATATAAGTGGTCCGTTTTAGGGAGGTTTTACTGTATATGTGAACATTCCTACTGCACGGAGGCCATGATGAACAGAGCTTGGTCTAATAGCTCAGGCTTATGGTGACTCGTTACTCATTATAAAATTTGTATGACTAAAAGTTGTCATGATCCGAGCGAAGTGTGTAACAAAGAATGTACGAGATATCACCTACTCAGCTGTATAAACAGAGTCAAGTCGTTACTAAACCATACATTCACTTCATTTCATCATACTCAACATCTTACTGCACTCACTTTATCTCAAATATATTTTATGTAGTCGTTAAGCATTTCCAAGATATCTTTTATTTGTTTGATTCTCTTCAATACTTAAACTGCTCAAGAATGAAGTTGTAATTAAGTTATGTAGCAACTAGCTTTAACATTTCACAATCTTTTAAAGTTTACAGCATCCCCTTGTACATACATGATTGTTAACCTCGTAGAAGTGTAACGTCAGTTCAACACATTCGATATTCCATGATCTGTAAATTAATTACAGTTTGAGTCATAACGAACGATTTCCTCTTGGAGAAGGGGTACATTGGTAATGGGAATGAGATAAATATAAACATTTTGGAAGTGTTTATAATGATGCAATTGAACTGAATTGTGAATGATAAATACAAGAGCGCTTATTCTTATTTATTAATATAACTGAATACAAGTTCCAAAAAAAATCATTGCCTTATTGTAATTGGAATTCTTATTGCAACTATGAACAATAAACCCATGCTCAGTTCATTCATTCATTCATTCAAGTAGCTGGCGGCTGACTGAGGGTCAGCACGATGTGTGTCATTCGTGTACCTGTCCTACACGGACTTAACCACTTAATGACAGGAAATGTGGGGTTTTGCAGGTTGGTGGTTTAAGATAATGTAGAAGAAAAGAAGGGAGGTAGCCGTAGCTCCTCTTGGTAGCCAACTCGGGTGCAACGCTATGTTAGCACCGCTGGTGTGATAATTTTCAGGAAGAGTTTAATTTAGAATGCCTGTTAAATTCAGTTCAAACAGTAGTGATTTTAGGCTGAAATAGATGCTCAGTTTGAAGAAATGTCTACACATATAGTTAATTTAGAAGCCTTTCATTCAGAAGCACAGTTAAATGTTACTGCGATATTGCCTCCATATACATTACAGCTATCGCTCTTTTTCAAGGAACAAAGAGCAATTAAATCTAAGCCACCTGTAAGAAACTTAGTTAGAATATATTACACAATTTCATTAATAAGTTCTAAGATTCTTCCCCAGAGTATGATATTACACGTGGAGCCCTCTCTGGACAGCAACAAGCGCTCGGTTCTCCCCTGGCGGACAATTACTATAACTAAAACATCGTCTGCTATATAACAAATTGACTCAAGACCAACCGTTACACAAAGGTTTACTTGTCCGTCTGTTACAAATGTGAAGTAAATTTTACGGGGAATAGGATTGTAGAGTTTCCGATTAGGTTTCAAGCTTCAAAGTTATTTATATGAGCTTTTGACAAGTTCAAAAAAAGCAGTGGCATTTCTAAAGTACAAAAGAATTGGACAATTCAAGTGGAACGAAAGAATATGTAGCAAATCGTTAGCGATAATATAAGTTTACAAAATAATTATGTTCCATTTGCTACATGCAGTGATGCGAAGCCACATAATAATTTTTAAAAGTAGATAAAACTGCACATTATTTTGCTATATAATGCACTTTCACTTTCACTTCTTAACTAAAACTACAAACAGCATTAATAGTTAATAGTGTAATCTTTCATTGAGTTATTTATTTGACACACATTCAGTTGTATGTCATGGACTGAGAGGTTTACATTATGCAGAGGGCTCCATTTGCCATCTTAGTCATAAAGTACATTGCTTAAAGTCTTATCAAGTTAAAGCAACCCATTTCTCCAAACAATTGCTCTGCACATTAAGCAAATGATACTTCACAGTCAGATAACTACATGAAATAATCTCTTATTGGAAGATACACTGTGCATTAAATTTTATTTTTAAAACTGCACATTTTCTTCTTCAGCATTCATTACTGTGCATATGCATGCCATTGAAGCATTTAAAAATTCAACGCTGTAATCTTCTTGTGTTGCGAGGACAGAGTTAAGCTTAGGACAATTTTAAATGAATGATACAGCTTTAATGTAATTATTATTTTTCATAATTTATTCTGCACTTGTGAATGTTAATTCAACCAAAGTGATTAGAAGTATATAAAATAGTGTCATTTATGAAATTTATGTCACCAGTTGCTAATACTGACTTCTGTACTAATTTGACATTATTAATCTTATATGAATCGATCACAAATTTCATGTTTTTCTCTGAATATACTTTAGTATACTTGTGCTGAAAATAATGTATGTACTATTGAGCTTTTAAAATACTTATTAAGTATAACCATTAACAGAGCTGCTTTGGTGTCATTTTAAAGAAATAGTGCTATTTTTTTGTACATAGTTGTTGTTATCATTTCAAATTTATATACATATTTCTTTAGGTTTTTTTTTCTCACTGTTATTCCAGGGAATTTTTCAACATTCTGTGTACAAAGAAATTGCATTACATATAACGTTATGGTAACCTTACCTGTTTTCCTGTATCTACAGAATCATTATTTTAGTGTTAAGTTATCTTTATTTTAAGTATTACACTAAGAAGCTTGAGGGAAAGGGTATACAAATGTCTTGTATAATCTCAACAGCATCTTAAATGATCTCACTCTCTCGTTTTTTAAATTTTAATTGTTTTTAAAGACAAAATTATCAATTTGCAACAGGAATAAAGATACAATGCTTTGTGGAAGTCAATTATTCATATTTAACAGGAAAAGTTCAAGTGGATTCTTCCAATTCTTTTTACAAATTGGACAACTTCCTTCGAAGTCACATTTCGCACACTGATGAATAGTTTATCGCACATTTCCTCAGCGTATTTGACGCGTATTATCCTAATATGAAATAGTTGATATGTGCCGTAAACTATTCATGTGTGACGAGAAGTGATTTCGACAGAAGTTGGATTCCATCAGTCAGTGAAAATGGGAGCCGAAGGGAAGGGGAAGTAAATGCACCATAGCTCTGTCGCAATAGAAGCGTACTACATTACCGGCCAAACCGGCCGTAGTTTCCAAGGTCGCCGGGGTATAAAGATTTAGGAAAGAGCGCCCTATGCGTCTTCAGTTTTAAACACGGAGTTGAGCATCTGGTACTAATCTGTGGTATAGAGTTTGTGAGACGATCTGATAAGTCATACTGGTGTACCTCAAGTTAGAGAGGAAATCATTGTTAGTTATTGAAATACTTGCTGCTCTGAACTCGGGTGACTTTTTGATTCTTATTACAAAACCTTATTTATGTACGCACTCTTATGTCAATCGAAATATACGCTGCTATTAATTTGAACAAATATGAATTGCGCACATATTATGCAAGGTGTTTAGTTTTGTATATTATATTGCATTATGGACTTTTATTATTATTATTCCTTTGTTATTATTTTCCCTGCAAAAAATAGGAGAATACAGTAGGTAGCTAAGCCTATAGAGATAGTTAAATATTTTCTAACTAGTTACTACGTAATGACTTTCAAATTTAATTTGTGTTGTACAGATTATTATTCAAAATTACTTATTGAAAAACTCATATAACAAGAATTAGTTTGCAAATGCCTTACACCACAGAAAATATATTTAAATTTATTGCTTGTTTTATCGAGATCTCTATATTGGAGCAGTAAGATTATGTCTGTCTCTTACAGTTTACCATTATGGTAATGTCCTAGGAATAGAGAGACTTCTGACTACATTCACAGGTGAATACAGTTTTCATTGGTTTTGTCTTGAAAACATTTTAGGGATACGCTACGTTCATAAAAATCCTTGAAAACATTTTTGAGAAAACCTTTGAAAATGCTCCATATATAAGATGTCTGGGGTCGAGATTTCCCTGAACATTTACGTGTCACATCCTTTAAATATACTGAGTATTTAGCCGACTTTTGTTGTAAGAGCTTTGCTGTTGACAGATACAGAAATAAATAAAAAGTGTGGTTGAATATCTTGACTTTAAGTGATAGTCAAATGTTTAAAGAGCTAATCAGTATATGTCCGGACTAAACCAAGTAATGTATTGCTTTCGGAGAAAACTGTAAATATTGGTAAATACAAACAATTAACAAGGGTTGTGTCTGACATACATCCTGTGTTTAACAACATCTACATTTTTGTTTATTAACATTTTTTCTGTCTCTTAGAGATATAAAGGAACACTCAGAATGAAGAGAGCACGAAGACATTCACAATATATTCAATATAAACATTTCATTTATCACACTGTCATAAATATTTAGTAAGTTAAAAACTTTCTTAGGGTTAGTTAAAAAATAAAAAGTTTTCAATTAATATTTTATACAAATATTAAGTACAATAAGTGTCTTTTTGACCGATTATGGGTAAATACAAAGGCAATAGCAGAAAACAGAAGTGTTTAATTGATAGTGATAGTCATAGGACTGCTTTCCATAAACATAAAAATGACGATATCTTCTCTGTTTCTGTTTTTAAATATTTGCAGCATTCCTTTGTCACATTTCATCAATGCAACAAATGATTTACATATTTTCAAAATAAACACATTTTACTATTTAATTCCTGGCAACAGTCTCTGAAGTCCTATTTATTCTGACTGAGTTCTGTATAATTTTCTTTAACTTGTAGTTCATGAGATGTAGACAAGATCTTACTACATATAGATTTAGATTTCGTTAAAAACGATAATTTATGTCAACTTATTTCATCGCTACAATTGTCGAGATATTCTTTTGTTCTGCTACAATTTCCCAATACTCGTATATACTAAAAACGCTACTGTTATTTCCCTGTTATTTCCCGGTTATTTAACATACAAGTGTATGTACAAGGAAATGGGTAACAAAACACTTCCGTAAACGTTTATTTCAAACTTGTACCAGATGTACAAGTAAGTCTTTGTGACTGAGAAAGTACATTAACTGACTTTGTTACACAGGAAACGTTTTAGTTATAGTAGTTGTCCGCCAGGGGAGCTTTGGTTGACACCGCCTGCTTATTGCTGTCCACAGAGGGCTGTACGTGTAATATTTTATACTGATGAAGGAGATTTGTAATTATGTACAAGGTCTTATAACACATTGTAATTATGTTGTTTCAATGGAGCTTTGATATAATTGTTGTTTATTTCCTGAAAACGAACGATAGCCATAATGTCTACGGAGACAATATAAAGTAAATGATTAATGTTCCTTAGGAAAGGAAGTCTTCTAGGCCAACTATATCTGGAGGTATTTCCAGTAATGAAAGTATGGTTTTGAGGTTAATCCTGCCTTATAAGGCTGATTTTGGAAATTCTACACAATAATGACTAATAACACGTTTAGGAACCTTTATGTTTGTTACCCCTCAATGTCATGATACCCACACAATTTGAGTTGCAATGTTTCATTTGTCAGTAGACCTTATTATGTCCAGTATGTTTCAAATTTGAGAGATAATCTTCCACACAACTCAATAATTGTAATTACTTTACAGGTTAATATCGGATATGTGGCGATCAAATTACTTTCTCTACTCCTTTTAAACTTTTATTGATCCATCTCCCTCACGTTAATTCTGATAAACATTCCATTGCTATTAATTGTTATGTAGGTACAAGGGAATATGGGAACAGAGTATTGATTGTCAAATATTTGAATGTTGGTTGTTATGTAATCATATTGTAAATGTATCTTCTAGACTTGACGACAAAACTTACCAACGATCTCAGTTTTAAACAGGTTAAGCATTGAAGTATTCAAATAAGAAATATCTCGGAAATGGCTCACTCTACCAAAATATATATCTGACAGAAAGTTTGTGTTTTACCAAGATCATCATCTTCTGTTCAGTAATATTTTGTCTGTTTTTACGTTTAGTCACTTCTACCTAAATCACATTAATGAAAATGACTTCTGACAACATTGAGAGAAAATTTAGAATGTACAGGACATTCGTCACGATAATACTTTAAAGATATGGCATATTAATAGGAATAATTATGAGCATTTCCATGAAATCACCATTTTCTAAAACACTTCATGTAAATGTTAGTAAGTGTTGAGGGATGTTATTGAAAATATACATTGTAGGGAGGTAAAAGACACGAGAGGTGAGTGACCGTATAGCAATGTGTCATTTGGTCTCCTTTGTCACGGACACATCTTGGTGTTTACAATTTAATCAAGTATTTTGTGTTTTTCTCTATGGTCAATATAATTTAGCAAATGTGTAGTTTATGTATTATTAAACTGAACTACATGTATATATACCTCTTCCTTTCACTGCTAATATCCATTAACAAGTCATACGATGTGATTGTTCATTTTGTACACATTCAATAATTCTGTATAACGTCCATTTACACATATACATATCTTACTTTGTAATGAAATAGCTTTGTACAATTTATTTATTATACTTCCTTATTAATAGATGACAAAATGCAAGAAAGTAAGTTATTCTTGAGTTCCAACAATTAAGCAACATTTGGTGTCGACCGTGTTTAATTGAATGTTACTACGATGTCTCCTGTAGCGACAAAGTTGCAGTCATGGGTTACAATAGATGATTCATTCAGAACTGATGCAGATGTGACTTTCTGTCAGGTTTGTAATAACGAGATCACATGTTCAATAAAGTCGCAACTCGACCAACATGTGTAGTGCCCTGTATACTAGGAATAAAGCAATACAAACACTGAAAGGCCAGTTCTTCTATCTCAAATACAAGAGTCTTCAAGTGCAGGGAATGTATTCTTCTATTACATATGCAATGTTATGTTTGTCATACAAGCTCCATGTAACTAAATATCGCGTATTTTTAGAGAAGTACTGTAGGAGATAGATACCTAACGATCCTTCTTTTGTTATACGAGGATACGCTGGAAAATGTGTGACGTCGTATAGGTAACAATTATGTATGGATCGCTGTTGACAAAACTACTGATGTGAAAGGACGATATGTTGGCAATATTGTGATTGGTAAGTTGGATGGAAAAGAACCCGCTACACTTTTCTGAATTCTTCGAAAATGTTGGTCAATAGTTTCGCTTCGTATTCATTGCAAAACCATGTAAACTTAAAGTTTTTGCTCAAAATACATTGTAGCCCGCTTTTGGTAAGACCAGTGCATTCAAAATGCTGCCATTTGTCACATTCAGTAGAAGTATCATCAACTATAACTTCCTGACAAGGGTCTATTTTACAGTTTTTTATTGTGCTATGAAAAATAAAATCAAATTTGAGTTTGATTTATGAGTCACTATGTTTACACTCAAACTTCACTTACTTGTTGTTGTATAATTGAAACGTTTTTCAAGATCATTCGATCTCATCCTCAGCTGTATGGTGACTAAATGAACCTTCCTCTTCTTCCACTACCACGGAGCTCCGATCACTTTGCCATCTGTAGTTAGGGGCAATAAGTTTTAATACTTCATTTAATGCCCGGATTTCAAAATTTATAACTTTATCACGGTTTTTGTTTGTGAATATTTTTTTCCCAAATATCCAATTCTATGGGTGTACTTAAAGATTTTAACAGTTTAATGTTGTGGCCAATGTTGTGGTTTTCTGTCCAAAAATGGTGTGAAACTGCAGATTTTTCTGTTTGTTTCAACTTAATGTTCCTCTGGTGTTCTTTTTGCCTGGTTAACAAGTTTCTCTTAGTTTTTCCTATATAGCTTTTTTCACAGGTTTCACAATTAATCTGATAAATTCCTGATTTCAAATTTTTGGGGATTGTATTTTTAGTGGTTTATTTAGCAGGTTCTTCAGACTGAATTTGTTTTGAGGTGCTAGTTTTAAGTTTAATCTTTTGAAGATTCCTTCAAATTTTCTAAAAGACCATGGATGGTAGGTGAATTTTCTATATTGCGAATTTGTGTTAATAAGTGGTGTGAGAGTGGTATTTTTTGATCTTATCTTCAGTTTTTCTTTCCTCTTCATCATGTTCCTTATGATGGCTGGGTTGAATCCATTTAATACCGCTATGTCTTTTATGTGTTGTTGTTCTTTCAAAAATTCATCCTTACTCAGTGGGATGTTGTATAGCCGGTGAATTAGACTTCTAAAGGCAGCTAGTTCATGTGAAACTGGGTTGTATTCATTTTTCTTTATGTAATTATCTATGTGTGTGGGTTTCCTGTATATTCCAAAATCTACACCATGACGATTTCTAGTTATCTTGAGGTCCAAAAAGGGTAGGGTGTTGTCTCTTTCTACTTCCATAGTAAATTGGATGTGATTATCTTGCAGGTTTAGTAATTTTAGAGAATCTTCTCTAAGTTTTTCCGGAATGATAGCAAAAACATCATCAACATATCTCCGCCAAAATTTATAAATCTGTGGGAAGGCTTTACTATGTGTGTTTCAAAATAGCTCATGTATAGGTCAGCTAAAATAGGCGAAAGTGGGCTCCCCATAGCTAATCCTTTTGATTGTCTGTAGAATTTTTGGTTAAACATGAAGTAATTATTCGTTATGCATAAATCTGTAAGATTCATAATGTCATCTATTTCTCTGGGGTCCGTTGTAGTCTGAGTTAGCCATTTTTTGAGGAATGTAGGTATTTCTTCTACTGGAATGCTTGTAAAAAGTGCCTTAACGTCAAAAGAAACTAGTATGTGATTTTCTGGGATGTTGTATTTCTGTAGGTGATTTATCAATTCCAAGGAATTTTTTATTCCCAAACTTTGAAATTTGTCATATGATTTTAATTTTCTTACTAACCACTTTGCTATGTGGTATGTAGGTGAAATGATGCCATTGATGATGGGTCTCATGCTGTTGTCTTGTTTGTGGATTTTTGGCAGACAGTACAACCTTGGTAGTGTGATGTTGGAATATTTTAAGTTGTATTTTTCAGATGTACTTAATGTTTCTGTAATTGATAAAGCTTTATTAACAGAAGTGATACTTTTGGATAATGGATTTTTTTTTTTTTTGGAGTTATTTCATATTCTGGACTGTCTAACATAAGGTTTACTCCCTGAATATAGTCTTCTGTCTCAATAATTACTAGAGAATTACCTTTGTCGGCTTTTAGGTATACCACAGGCTTCCTATTTAAATTTCTTATTGTTTTGTTGTAAGTTTTATTGTATATTGGGGATAACTGCTTTATTATATCCAGACATTCAATTTTGGCTTTGTTTAAGTTTTCATTTTTTAGGTTATGTGTGGCTATTTCCATGTCGGCGATAAAATCGTCTTTATTATTTGAGACGTCAACACACGTATTGAAACCTTTCTGGAGTAATCTAATTTCATCGGTTGTAAACTTTTGTTGCGATAGGTTTATTACGTTAACTTGTTCTTTAAAATCCCTGTGTTTTGGCAATGAGGGTGTTCCAGTTGCCGTTCTTTTAACAGTTTGAATTTAATCAATTACAAAAACATTAAGTAAATAACATAGAACTTCGTAAATAATTACAAAGATTCTTCCCCAGTGTATGATATTACAGGTGGAGCCCTCTCTGGACAGCAATAAGCAGTCTGTTCTGCCCTTGCGGACAGTTACTATAACTAAAACATCGTCTGCTATATAACAAATTGACTCACGACCAACCGTTACACAAAGGTTTACTTGTCCGTCTGTTACAAATATGAAATAAACTTTTACGGAGAATACGTTCGTAGACTTTAGCATTAAGTTTCAAGTTATAAAAGCATTTATTTGAGCCTTTGACAAGTTCAGACACAGGATTATCATTCTTAAAACAAACTAAATTGAACTAGAAACAAACAGAACTGGAAAATCGTTTGCGATGAAATAAGTTTACTTAAATTATATCCTTTGACGATATATTGGTTGCTGTACGGGAAAACACTACTGTGTAAGGATAATCCCTAGATCTACTAGGTTCCACAAGATATTTAGTAAACTCCTACTTCCAGAAGTACATACAGTGATAAATCCAAAATCATTAGATGAGGGACAGGGTCATCTGATTGTACCACTTGGAAAACAACAAAGGTGTGGCCTTTGCAAGAAAAATAAAACGTAACAATGCCAAAATTGTAAAATTCCTTTACATACAAATTGATTTGCACAGTTTCATATACACTAAGTTATTGATAGAACTCACTAAAATGTGTTAGTCTGCTATTCCTTATTTGATTATATATTTACATATTGTATATTAAGCAAATAACTTTTTAAGACGTTTATAGGAAAATAAATCTAAATGTTGAAAATGCACATTCATTTCTCATAAAACTATACATGTTAGGTACCTGTACCCTCTCGTTACCACTGGAACGGCCATTGTATATGACTCAATATATTTTTAAAATTATGAAAGTGGAATTATAGTTTATTTACACTCCAAATTCTGAGAAAGTCAGAATTTACATAAACTTTCAATTTGGACATTTTCCTTTTGAGTGTCACAATGTAATAACTTTTATATTCCGGTGTCTTTAATGACTGAGCAAAAAAATTTAATAAAGACTCCAATTGTTAGCGGGTAAGCATTGAAACATTTGGACAAGCAACAAGTAATAACTTGTAAACTATGCACTCTACAAAAGACATACTTAATTAAGAGTGAGTTTTAACAAGATCAGTGAGATTCTATCTCTTAAGGTTTATCTGTTACGTTAAAGTCATCCACAATGACGAACACTTCCGTCGCCATTACCACATATACATTTATACAGTATATGAAGAATTTACCATAAACCTCACTTAGAACTCTTGACCTCTGATATTTTGGTTATGTTCTTTACTCACACGGCGATCAGATTTATAGAAAGTCCTTTTTTTTACTTTTTTTTATTTCTGATGAATACGGGAGATTTCCACACTGGGCTTTGCTGTTTGCTCTAAGGATCAAAATGATGTAGCCAACTGTCATCAGCAGTAATTACGTTTGAAAGAAGCTCCGGATCTTCCTCTAACATTAATTTTAACTGCGTGCAGACTTGCAGGCGAATGTCCTTTTGTTCGGGAATTAACAGTCTTGGAACCCATCGCGCACAAACACGTCTCATGTGTGATGTTTCTGTCACCAACGTGTGGGTGGTATTCCTGGAAAGTTCAGTATGTCAGAAAGTGACCTTAAGGTAATTCGTCGATCCTCTCACACAATGGCAACAGCAGTGTTGATGTTTTCTTCCGTAGAAGCAGTAACTGGTGTACCGGGTTCACCTTACTTTGAAATTGATTGTCTCCCCTCTTTAAACACTTTAAAGCACCTTCGAGCTGTGCTGTGGGGAAGAACAGACTCTCCATAGGCCTTCTGTAACATTGTATAGTCCTCAACTGAAGATTTGTTGAGACGAAAGCAGAATTTCGAAGCCGCACATTGCTCCTCGTGTGTTACCTCCATTGCAGCAGTCGGCGATACTGAATATGTCTGAACTTGCCTGGTTCTCACAGGCGGGAAGTAGGAGTACCAACAATGAAACTACTACGGCGTGTTTGTTTCTCATTAAGCTAACAGAATATAATAAGACTGAATTTTAGTGCGAAAAATTATGACAGTAAAAAATTATGATCATTGTTTATTGAAGACCCCTCGTAATTAGACAAATGAATGTCTAATATAAAAGATAAAATGTACAACTGTAATATTATAGAAACAGCCTCAGACACATTCGGGCTAAATTCTCTTTAATTTTCCTTAAATTGTAAGTCATAACCTGTAGACAAACTTTTAGTACATCATAAGTCAAATATTGTCAAAAAGCATACTTTATGTCAACATAATTTATCTAATTGACGATTTTAGAAAATTTCTGTTGCTCTGTTTCAGTATCGAATATGACTATATCGTAAAAATGCTATTGCTATTGTTATAAGTTCACAAGAATAGCACTGGGATTTAAAAGGTTGCATGAGCTGACCTGATTTTTAACATTTAACTATGACCTTCTACGATCTACAAATAAATGTGTGATGAAAGATTGTTGTATACGTCAATTTTTTTTTAATTTGGAACAGATGGAGCCATCAGCCTTAGTGGTAACGTGGATTGAGAGTGAAACTCGTTAAATGTCTGCAGTGGACGATCTGTTAGTTACAGTGATTGTCCGCCAGGAGAGAAATTCCAGAACTGCAACCGGATCTGCAATTACTGTCCATAGATGGCTCCACAGGTAATACCTTCTACTGTGAATGATTATGTGTAATTATTTACAACCTTTGTAACACACTTTAGGTATTTTCTTTACATAAACCTTAAATTTAATCGCTTTTATTGCCTTTTAAGATACAGCAGGTTCAGTAAATAAATGGGATAGTTTCAAAAAAAAAAAAAAAACTAATGTTAAATAACAAAGGAAGTCTTCTAATGAAAGTATATGTAGAACGTTTATTACTCAATCATAATGGTCAATATTTTTGGAAATGCTTCTGTTCCTTAGTTACCAATTTCATTTGAGCCTTAGGAATTTAACTCAACTGCTGTTTGTTGCGTTGAGCTCATTTGACTATATATTCCTTACAATAAAATAGGAGAATAAAGGATGTAGCTAGACTTCTAGTGATAGTTGTCCGTGCGTAATGGCTTTCAAATTTGATTTTTTTATATTTTAATTATATAACACTTTAGAAGCCTTTAGTTATGAAAAAAATTCAAACAAATAACAATAAATACCTCTAAAACGGTTTACTCTACAAAAAGTACACTTCATATTTCGTTTGTTTAATCGAGATCTTTACATTTTGGTAGTTTAATCAAAGTTGTTAGAGCTGTTTTGAAAAAATTAAACGAGTTCCAATAAATATTTTGTATTATGTGTAGTGTAAAGTACAATGAGTGTATATTCTACTTATTATGTACTTGGTACAGACAACAAAAGTAATTTACTTCACTCACTGTTCATTCTGTTTACTAACATATTTAGTTACTTTATTACTCAACATTCATCATTTTAAATTATTTTTAATTTGTTAATATGGTAATGTCAATAGCAAATGTAACGTGTACAGTTTTTGTAGTATTTGTTGATTACTTTAGACTGTTTCTACTTTTTCTAACACGTACATAGCACATAGAGAATGTATTGTATTACACCAAACATTTAATAACAAGATTTTACTGTCAAAATTAATTTTGAGACTTGTTAAATAAAACATGTGTTACATTTACATGACTTTCTCTGCTCATTGTCTTATTCTCATATCTACTTCATGATATTAGAGATAAATATTTATATAAAATGTTTTATTACATATATCCTTGTAAGTACAAAGGCAATAGGACAATACAGCAGTGTTTAAGTGATAGTGAAATATTTTATGTATTAGTACTTATGTGATGACTTTGAAATATCATTGTCTTTATAAAAACAAGAGAGTTTTTGGGAGAGTCAGAATTTACATAAAGTTTCAATGTGGACATTTTTCTTGTCGCAATTATTTTAAGAAACACAACCCGAGTTTTGGTTTTAGAGTTGTTCTGTATACAGACAACATGGACGTTGTTAATCCGAGTTTTTCAGAGGTTCTCAAAACATGTATTTACAGTGAAGTCTTGGTAGATAACAATACCTCCTCTATCTGGTATATGTAGTAGAGGACCAATCTTGTAACTTTGGTAGAAATCTGTACAGTTTGAATCATATCCTAAAAATACTGTACAGTTATAAAAGGTATAAAACAAGTGTAAGATGTTTACATTTAAACTTGTGAGGTTATCCTGTGTGCTCCCCATAAGGAACTCTGTCCACATACTTTGTATATCACAATTTTTAAGACGCTGTTCTACAACAATTTGGAGATCTTGGAGTTATATCTGTGTGTGAGTGTGTGTTGTAACCCATTACACATAAAGTAATCCGTTTTAATCACGTTATTTACACAAAAGGTTCCCGAGAAGTATTTCCGATTACTCGTTAGACAGTTTTACGACTTAGAGTGTAACTTTACATGTGAAGTTGCTCCCATACGAGAATTATTTTCCGTTTTTCAAGGTTTCCGTCATATAAGTGGTCCGGTTTATGGAGGTTTTACTGTACATGGTAAGATTTCTACTGCACGAAGGCCATGATGAACAGAGCTTGGTCTAATAGCTCAGACTTATGGTGACTCGTTACTCATTATAAAATTTGTATGACTAAAAGTTGTCATGATACGAGCGAAGTGTGTAACAAAGAATGTACGAGATATCACCTACTCAGCTGTATAAACAGTCAAGTCGTTACTAAACTATACATTCACTTCATTTCATCATATTTAACATCTTACTGCACTCACTTTATCTCAAATATATTTTATGGGGTCGTTAACCATTTCCGAGATATCTTTTATTTGTTTGATTCTCTTCAATACTTAAACTGATCAAGAATGAAGTTGTAATTAAATTACGTAACAACTACATTTTAACATTTCACAATCTTTTAAACGTTTACTGCATTCCCTTGTACCTACATGAGTGTTAACATCGTAGAAGTGTAACGCCAGTACAACACATTCGATATTCCATCATCTGTAAATTAATTACAGTTTTAAAGTTATAACGAACAATGTCCTCTTGGAGTTGAGGTATATTGGTCATAGTAATGAGGGAAATATAAACATTTTGATGTGTTTTATAATTGTATTAATCAACTGGCATTTCTGTTTGATGAGTAAAACGGTTTTTAACTGTGTTTAGTAATATAACTGGATATAAATTCCCAAAAAACCATTCTGTGATATACCAGTTAATAATGAACAATAAACCCATGCTCAGTTTGAGAAAATACCTACACATCTAGTTAATTTAGAAGGCTTTCTTTCAGAAGCACGGTAAATTGTTTGCTCGATATTGCCTACATATATATTATAGCTACCGTTCTTTTTCAGTGAATAAAGACCAATTAAAACTACACTATACGTAAATAACATTCTTAGAACGTATTACACAATTTGATAAATAATCACAAACTCTCTTTCCTAGTGTAAGATATTACAGGTAGAGCCCTCTCTGGACAGTAACAAGCGGTCTGCTCTCTCCTGGCGGACAATTACTATAACTAAAACATCGTCTGACATATAACAAATAGACTCACGACCAACCGTTACACAAAGGTTTATTAATCCAACTAAAACGACATCACTTCAATACTTGTACTCAAGTATAATAGTAACATACCATTGTCATAATATTCAGCAATGAGTTTAGAGACAGCAGTTTACAAGTTTGGAGACAATATTTCGTTTTAAGATATGATTATACAAGAAATACTCCATTACGTACTATTTTGTATTTCTAAAGTAGTGACTTCAAGTCGAGGTGTTCTTCAAATCAAGAAACCATACACAATAATTAGCTTTTATGTTTATTATTACCATTATTGCGATTTACAAATGTAATAACATGTATATAAAACATGTCAAAGACAGGCATATTAATTTGTTTCTTCAATTTAGTTAAATATTTTGATCTTAATTTTGTATTAATTCTTTTTGCCACAATCTCCAGTTGGTTTTTCTATTCATATCACATTTGGGCAGCTCCCTTTCTCTCTCTACAAACTGTTTACGTAATAACCACGTGTTATGTAATGTAAAACCTGTACTGAGATATGACTTTGGTACAAATCTGTATGTTCACATCATGTAGTCAAAATATTGTAACATTATAAAATAGAATTGACAGAAATATATACAAACTTCCTACCTCCATTTACTTAACTTTACATAAGATAAATTGTCATTTCTGTTTTGAAGAATTATTTTTCTATTTAGCTTTAATGATTTGATCAAAATGCCTTATGTTCAATACAAAAATAGAATGTACAACTGTAATATTTCAGAAATAGGCTAAGGTTCATTCTAAGCCAAATCTCGTCAAAAATTATAATACAACTTTATTTATTAAATGATTTTAAGTCTAGTCTTGTTCCATTTCAATATCCATTACTTTAATACCTTAAAAATGTTAATACTGCTCTTGTAGATTTGTAAGAATAGCACTACAATTTAAAATACAGCATGAGCTGATCACATTCTTAATATTTAACTACGTCCTTCTCATATCTACAACAAAATGTGTAATGAAACTGCTTCTGTTATTTTTTTTTAATTTGGAGCCGACAGAATAATTAGTGTTAGGGCGGATTGAGAGTGTAACACGTTAGTTGTCTGGAGCAGACGATCTGTTAGTTATTGTGATTGTCCGCCAGGAGAGATTTTGTAGAACTGCTAACGGAACTGCAATTACTGCGCATAGATGGCACCACAGGTAATATCTTATACTAGGGAGGAATTAATATAACTATTTACCAAGTTTTACAACATATAGAAAGACGCTACTCCGCATAAAGCTTTGATTTGATTGTTCTTTACGACTTTAAAACAAGTAGTAGCTTCAGCGAATACAGGGATAGTTTCGAAGAAATAAATAATGTTGTGTAAGACAGTAAGTCATCTAAGGCACGTACATTTCGGCCATTTTTTCATCTAAGAAGGATATTAAAATGCAAACTAATGCACTAGCTTATGTTAATGACTTTTTGCTGGAACTTGTGTCGTATAATATAGCTCTAGATGATTTTAACGCATAGTTTATAGGAAGATCTGATAAGTCATACTGGTGTACCTCAAGTTTGAGAGGAAATCGTTGTTAGTTATTGAAATACTTGCTGCATTGTACTCGGGTGACTCTTTGATTCTTATTACAAAACCTTATTTATTTACGCACTCTTATGTCAATCGAAATATACGCTGTTATTATTTTGAACAAATATGAAATGTGCACATTTATGCAAAGTGTTTAGTTTTGTATATTATATTGCATTAAGGGCTTTTTCTTTTATTATTATTCCTTTGTTATTATTTTCCCTTCAAGAAATAGGAGAATACAGTAGGTAGCTAAGCCTATAACGGTAGTTAAATATTTTGAAACTAGTTACTACGTAATGGCTTTCAAATTTAACTTGTGTTGTACAGATTATTATTAAAAAATTAGATATTGAAAAACTGATATAACAAGAATTAGCTTGCAAATGCCTTACACCACAAAAAATATATTTCAGTTTATTGTTTGTTTTATCGAGATCTCTATATTGGGGTAGTAAGATTTTGTCTGTCTCTTACAGTTTACCATTATGGTAATGTCCTAGGAATGTAGGGATTTCCTACTACATTAACAGCTGAATAAAGTTTACATTGGTTTTGTCTTGTAAACATTTTAGGGATACGCTACGCTCATAGAAATCCTTGAAAACATTTTTGAGAAAACCTTTGAAAATACACCATATATAAGAGTTCTGGGGTCGAGATTTCCCTGAAAATTTACGTGTCACATCCTTTAAATATTCTGAGTATTTAGCCGACTTTTGTTGTAAGAGCTTTGCTGTTGACAGATACAGAAATAAATAAATAAAAAGTGTGGGTTTGTATCTTGACTTTAAGTGATAGTCAAATGTTTAAAGAGCTAATCAGGATATGTCCGGACTAAACCAAGTAATGTATTGCTTTCGGAGAAAACCGTAAATATTGGTAAATACAAACAATTAACAAGAATTGTGTCTTACATACATCCTGTGTTTTAACAACATCTACATTTTTGTTTATTAACATTTTGTCTGTCTCTTAGAGATATAAAGGAACATTCAGAACGAAGAGAACTTACAAAGACATTCCTAAAATATTCAAGACATATATTTAATTTTTCACACTGTCATAAATAATTGGTAAGTTAAAGAAATTCTTAGGGTTAGTTATAAAATAAAAAGGTTTCAATAAATACTTTATACACAGTGTAGTTTTAAGTACAATAAGAGCATTTACTACTGATTATGTGTAACGCAACAGGATAATACAGCACTGCTTAAGTCATAGTCATAGCAGCCCTCTTGCACAAACATAATAGTGACGATATCTTCTCTGTTTCTTTTCTTTTTTTTTTAATATTTGCAGCATTCCTTTGTCACAGTTCATCAATGTAACATATGTTTAAAGTATTTCGTAATACACAAAGTATACTATTTAATTCCTGGCAACAGTCTCTGAAGTCCTATTTACTCTGTATAATTCTCTGTAACTCGTAATTCATGAGATATAGACAAGTTCTTACTACATATAGATTTAGATTTTGTTATAAACGATAATTTACGTCAACTTATTTTATCGTTAGAATTGTCGAGATATTCTTTTGTTCTAGTCCAATTTCCCACTACTCTTATATACTAAAGACGCTAATGTTATTTCTCTGTTTGTCAAAAGTTAATAGGAATAACTTTGGAATTTGTAAACTGACCCGGTTATTTAACATACAATTGCATGTACAAGGAAGTGGGTAACAAAACACTTCCGTAAACGTTTATTACAAATTTGTACCAGATGGACACATAAGTCTTTGTGACTGAGAAAGTACATTAACTGACTTTGTTATACAGGAGACGTTTTAGTTATAGTAATTGTCCGCCAGGGGAGCTTTGGTTGACTACCGACTGCTTGTTGCTATCCAAAGAGGGCAGTACGTGTGTATTTTATACTGATGAAGGGGATTTGTAATTATCTACAAGATCTGATAACACATTGTAATTATGTTGTTCTAATGGAGCTCTGATATAATTGTTGTTTATTTCTTGAATACGAATGGTAGCTATAATGTCTATGGAGACAATATCAAGTAAATAATTAATGTTGCGTAGGAAAGGAAATTTTCTAAATTAAGTATACCTAAAGGCATTCCCCCAAGCGAAACATTGGTGTCAAGTTAATATAGTAATACAGTCTGAATTTTTTGGAACTTTTACCCAATTAAAGTGATTAACAAGTTTAGGAACTTTGTGTTTTTTATTCCTCATGTCATGATATCCACACGATTGTGTCGCAATGTTTCATTTGTTAGTAGATTTTATTATGACCAATATGTTTCAAAATTGAGAGAAATTCTTGCTCAGAACTCAATAATTGTAATTACGTTACAGGTTAATATCGGATATGTGGCCCTCACATTACTTTAAGTGATTGTCAAATATTTAAATGTTGGTTGTTATGTAATCATATTGTAAATGTATCTTCTAAACTTGACGACAAAAACTTACCAACGATCTCAGTTTTGAACAGGATAAGTATTGAAGAATTTAAATAGGAAATACCTCGGAAATGGCTCACTCTACCGAAATATATATCTGACAGAAAGTGTGTGCTTTACCAAGATCATCACCTTCTGTTCTGTAAGATTTTGTCTGTTTTTACGGTCTGGCACTTCTACTTATATCACATTAATGAAAATGACTTATGACAACATTGAGAGAACATTAAAAGTGTACACGACACTCCTCATAATAATACATTTTAATAAATACAGATAGGATCAATTTTTATAAAATCAATATTGTCGGAAACAATTCACGTAAATGTTAGTAAGTGTTGAGGGATATTGTTGAAAATATACATTGTAGTAAGGTAAAAGGCACGAGAGGTGAGTGACCGTATAGCAATGTGTCATTTGGTCTCCTTTGTCACGGACACATCTTGGTGTTTACAACTTAATCAAGTATTTTGTGTTTATTTCTATGGTCAATATAATTTAGCAAATGTGTAGTTTATGTATTATTAAACTGAACTACATGTATATATATACCCCTTCATTTCACTGCTAATATCCATTAACAAGTCATACTTTGTGATTGTTCATTTTGTAGACATTCAATAATTCTGTATAACGACCATTTACACACATACATATCTTAGTAATGAAATTGTTTTCTATATTTTATTTATTATTATACTTCGTTAGTAAGAGACGTCAGAATGTCCGGATTACTTTCAGTATGAGTGTGTGTTTGTGTGTGTGGAAACCAAACCTTGATGAAATTGGGATTGACAAGTGATAGTTAATGTAGTACATTAAAGAAATGTTTATATAGAAGACAATCTCTACTTATAGTAATTGTCAACAAGGAGATATTACAAAACAATGGAATAGCTGTCCAGAGATGGCGCCAATGGTAATATTCAATACTGAGCAAAATACTGAATTATTTACAAGGTTTTATAACATACCACAATCGTTTTCTTCACCTACAACTAGGATTTAACTATTCTTTATTGTGTTAAAATTAACAGGGGCTACATCTAACACAGAGATTATCTTAAATGAATAAGTTATTGTGTGCTAGAAAGTAAGTCTTCTGAGATAAGTATATCATATCGCTGTTTCACGTCTTTAAAGCATGTTTTAGTCTGTAATTCACTGCTACTTACACAAATAAGCTTTGTTTGAAGTTGATACTGTAATATTAACTAACATATTTGGAAATGTTCTTTCCCAAGAACGTCGCATGTTCCATGTGATTTTAAAACATTGTTAGAAAACATAAACATATATAAGGTACCTCACATTTGAATGGTTAACCCAGTTATTGCAATTATTTGAGCAATTGTTGTGTTGAACTCACCGATTTTCATAGTCTTCTAAAGTTGGTCGCTAGTTAATAGCTTTGAAATTTGGTTTCATTTGTATGGTTTAGCGATAAAAATTAATATAACCTTACATTTGAGAAATGTATAATTATTATTGAAATATTGAAACAAATAACAGGAAATATCTCTCAAATGCTTCACTTCACAAAAAGTAGATATATTTCATATTATTTGTTTGTTTAATCGAGATAATTATATTCCAGCATCCTTTAATTATACAAAAATATATGACGAGAGCATGAGTAAATAAATAAACTAAAAATATACTTGAATACCTGTAGGAATTCAGTAGACTTTTAGCATCAGTCAAATGTTTAAAGAACTAGCCACAATGTGTTAGCTTTAGCATATCCAAGACAAAAGAAATGTCATATTGCTATCTGAAAAATGTGTAAATATTGTAAAATACAAACAATTAACAAGAATAGTTTCAGAAGTGGCTCACTTCATATAACAATTGTGTGTTACATATATCCTGTGCTTTAACAATATCTACATTTTTGACTGTCATTTGTCTATTTCTGAGAGTTATACAATAGTCGTTCAGACTAAAGAGAACTTCGTAACAGATTCACAGAAGATTCATATTTCATCAAACTATTTTAA
This sequence comes from Mantis religiosa, assembly GCA_030765055.1. Taxonomy (NCBI): domain Eukaryota; kingdom Metazoa; phylum Arthropoda; class Insecta; order Mantodea; family Mantidae; genus Mantis; species Mantis religiosa. The sequence goes on from JAUKNK010000248.1 coordinate 727,172, forward strand.
TAGTCCTTTAATGAAATTATAAAATATTTCTGAAGAAACATATAATTTCGATAAATATGTAGTGTGAAGTATAATGAGTGAATTTTCTACTTATTGTGTACTTGGTACAGACAACAAAAGTAATTTACTTCATTCACTGTTCATTCTGTTCACTAACATATTTAGTTACTTTATTACTCAACATTCATCATTTTAAATTATTTTTAATTTGTTAATATGATAATGTCAATCACAAATTTAACGTGTACAATTTTTGTAGTATTTGTTGATTACTTTAGACTGTTTCTACTTTCTCTAACACGTACATAGCACATAGAGAATGTATTGTATTACACCAAACATTTGATAACAAGATTTTACTGTCAAAACTAATTTTGAGACTTGCTAAATAAAATATATGTGTTACATTTACATGACTTTCTCTACTCATTGTCTTATTACATATATCATTTTAAGTACAAAGGTAATAGGACAATAGAGCAGTGTTTAAGTTGTAGTCAAATACTTTATTTATCAGTCGTTATGTGAAAAAGGATTTCCTTTAAATAAACAAGAGAGAAAAACAAAGAATTACGTCCCATTTAACGTATTGGAAAATTTAAACCAATAGCAAAGAGCAACTTGCAAATGGCTAACTCTACAAAAGCTGTCTAAGCTCCATGGAACCAGGACTCATTTGAGCATCATTTCAGCCATTTTCTTCATCGTCCAATATGACTAAATTTGGAGGACGTAAATTAAAAGAAAATAAAAAGCTAATTTGTAGACAACAAAAGAAATATACAAAGTTGGCTACACCGGACGGTTACCTGCCCCTCACACACGTCCGTTCTAAACGATAGTTGCTCACAGAGAGAGCGAAAACTTACTATCATGAAGAGAGAGGAGATGTCACGTGACATGACGTCACAGATAGCTAGTCAAGAGAAAATCTTAACTTATTTAAACAGTCACTTGTGACAAAATATTATACAATGTATTCAATGATTGACTACTTTATAAAATTGCACGTAGGACCTTAATCCTCATTATCTTTATCCGTTTTTTAAAACATTTCTTATAAAGAGGAAATGCTGCGAAGTAAATTGTGTGAAAGATAATGTTTAACAATCCAGAGCACTTAAAATGCGCATGTTTAATTGGTTAATGCCAGCATAACATGACAATAGTAGAGAATTCCTTGAAAAGTATTACAAATAGGAAAAAAACTTTTTTTAGAAATTAATTATTCTTTTACCCTAGCTGTGTGTAGGACGCAATATGAAAGGGTGGAACTCCTAGTGCTTTACCGGGAGAAACACGAGTCAGTTGGAGAATTTTATGTCATGTTGGCACGTTGGCCGTGGTAACTCAAATGGTTAGAGCGGCTGGACGGAAACCAGTAGATCCGTGGTTCAAATCCCGGCTATGGCATTGAATTTTTCAGTCTGGCTCTACCCCTTCATAAAGATGTTTCTTATTATTCTTTTAATTTTACGTCCTTTTATGTCCATATAATGTACGCTGGGAGTGACAGGGTAAATTAAAGACTTCTAACTATCGAAAGGCAAACACTGAAAAATTCGGACAACTAACAAGAAACAAATTGAAGATTGTTCACTCCACAACAGATGCATTTAATTTTGTATTTAGCGATCTTTTGAGCAAAATACAAAATACAAAAAGTCTCAAAATACATTTAACAGATGTATTTAACAGTGGATTCTTGCAGCCCTACATTTACAGTGCAACGATATTACGTCTATCCTTGACTGTTTACCATTTAGGGAAACGTCATGCAGAATGAGGAAGGCATTCCCAGATAACTGAAGATGTGCATTTGTTTGTCATTAAAATATACGAGGGTGGGTGAAAAAGTAAAGTCTGCTATTTTGTTTCTCTTTTAATTGCCAAGAAAATTGAATCCAATTTACATAGCTTAAAACCTACAACATTGACCATTAATTTGTCACTATTCAATATAATCTCCGTCCTTTTCCACAGTTTTGGTCCATCTTTTAACTAGGGCATGTATTCAAGTGTGGTAAAGCACACGGTTTTGCTTCCTAAGCCATTAACGCACGGACGATTTCACAGCCTCTTCGTCTTCAAAATGAATCCCACGATGAGCTTCCTTTAGTGGCCCAAACAGATGGAAGTCTGACTGTGCCAGATCAGGGCTGTATGGGGGGTGGGGTAAGACTTGCAATCGCAATTTCTCAATTTCTGCAGTACTGTAACGGCTGGTGTGTGGTCTTGTATTGTCATGCAAAAGAAGAACATCCGCCATAGTTTTTGTTGGGCGAACCCATCGAAGGTGTGCTTTCAGCTTTTTGACAGTTCTGTTGTATCGGACAGAATTTATTGTGCAACCCTGCTGCAAAAAAAACCAATCATAAGCACAACTTCTGCTTCCCAAAACACTGTCGCCATAACTTTCCCTGCCGACCGCTGAGCTTTGAAACTTTTCTTCGGTGACGCTGTCTGATGTCATTCCATTGACTGCCTCTTTGATTCAGGTTCAAAATATGAACCCACGCTTCGTCTCCAGTAACAATCTTTTCCAGAAACTCCTCTCCCTCCACATTGAAGAGCTACAAGTGTTCGGAAGCTATTGTTTTCCTTGTTTATTTGTTTTGGGCGGTTAAAGTTCTTGGTACCCAACGTGAACAAACTTTTGAGTAACCCAGTTGTTGAATAATCGTCATCACACTGCCTTTACTGAGGGAGGTAATGCGACACAATTCACCTGTTGTTAACCAGCGATCACCACTAATGATGTCATCGACTTGCTGAATATTGCATGGAGTCACTGCAGTCACCGACCTGCCGCTTTGCTTTACATCTGCCATTGATGTTTGCCCTTCAGCTTCGTTACAGCGACGAACCCATCGTCTAACAGTGCTGACATCCACCGTTGAATCACCATACACATTTTTTAGCCTTTCATGAATGCGAATTGGCGTTTCATCTTCCGCAGTCAAAAATTCAGTCACAGAAAACTGTCTAATACGAATGTCGTTGTCAGCCATTTTGAAAGAGGATACTGTGCTGCCACCTGTTGCCTTAGGAAATTACTACTGCAGGGGATTAAAGAAGAAGGTTTGAGGAATTGCGCCAAATTTAAAGTTTTCACACAACTTACTTATTCAAGGGAAAATAATAGGAGGCATTACTTTTTGAACCACCCGTATTGGTTGAGTAGTTTTCTTGCAAGTCTTTACGTTATATACTTGTAGCCTCGACTTTTATGTTTGAGCTATGTTTTTTATAGACACATGGAGGAACGTTTTCTAAAAAGGCTTTACTTTATGGTTTCAGTGAGTTAAATATCCGTACCTCATGAACTGCTGCGATAAAATTCTCTTGTAGAGTACAAAACTTGTCTGACCTGCAGTAAGTACGTAGTAGGGAATATAAAACCTGTACCGAGATCTGACTTTGGTAGAAATATGTATGAACAAATCATGTAGTCAAAATGTTGTAACATTATAAAATAGATGCGACAAAAACATAAGACGAAATTTGCTCCTCCAGAAACTTAACCTTTACATAAACTAAATTAGCAGAGCCTTTTCTTATTTTTTGGAAAATATTATTTTTCTATTGACCTCGAATAATCTGATAAAACTAACTAATGTTTAATATAGAAAACAAAACCACAACTGTAATATTCTACAAATAGGTTCAGATTCATTTAAAGTGAAATCTTGTTAAAAAGCACAATATGTGGAAGTTTATTTAATTAAGAGTTTTAAATTGTTTTGTTCTCTTATTTCAATATCCAATAACTTTAAATCTTAAACACGTTACTCCTACTCCTGTAATCTAGTAAGAATGACACCAGAACTTAAATGAGCTGATCGAATTTTTAACATTTAACTACGGCTTCTCGTATGTTCAACAAATTTCGTAATGAAACATCTTCTGTACACTTCTTTTTCTCAGTAGACGGAATAATGATCCTTAATGGTAAGCAGGATCGATAGTGTAACACGTCAAACTGAACTGGAATCGCTGTCCATAGATGGCTCCACAGGTAATATCTTTGTACTCCGAATTAATGGATGTAATTATTTACCAATTTTAATCACACACTTTAAATATGTTCCTTACATACAGCTAAGGTTTAATTTCTCTTTATTCTCTTAAAACAAACAACAGCTTCAGTGATTACATGGATACTTTTGAAAAAATAAATAATGCTCTGTTAGAAAGGAAGTCTCCTAAAGTGAATATATCTCGACCGGCTTTTGCATCAGAGAGCATTAAAAATTTCAAGCTGCAAACAACATTTGTTCAGTTTTGTTTGAACTTGTACCCATAACGGTCTCAAGACTTGGATCTGTGTGTTGCTTAAGAATAATGTTTGAGTATGAGAACACATGATAAGCAGAATGCCTCAAGTTTGAGAAAGTCGCTGGTACTAAAAACTTGCTACGTTGATCTCACAAGACTTTTTAAATCTCTTTATAAACCCTTATACATTATCATTATTTTCCTTGCAAAAAGAAAACCAGGAGAATACAATTCGGTTAAACCACTCCGTAATAATCTTCAAATTTGACTTTCTTTGCAGAGCTTAACGATAAAATATTTTAGCTTTATATTTAAGGAATTTATACTTATTGAACAATTCAAACAAATAACAAGAAATAGCTCGCAAATTATATTTAACAATACACTTATCATTTAACTCCAGGAATGGAGACACTCCTGACTACATTCACAATTCAATAAATATGAAATATGTGCAATTATTTACCAAGATTAATAACATACTTTACATAAATGTTCAGTTTAATTCTGCTTTGTTGCCCTGAAACAAACAGTAATTTCGGAGCTTACAGGTATACTTACGATAAAATAAATAACGCTGTGTTAGAAATAAGGTCTTCTAGAGGATGTACATTATGACAGTCTGTACCTCTAAGAAGTATTCTAAATATTCACTCACTTGATATTTATTTATAGATTTATATAACATTTATATTTAGTCGGAACTTGTATATAATGATCTAAATGTGTGAAAACCTTGTGTTCCTTAGTGAGAGGACCTGATAAGCGATAACAGTAAATCTGCATCGAGTTTGAGAGGAAATCTTTGATTGCTAATGAAGTATGTGAGCCAATGAACTCAGATGACGTGAACAGAATAAAATCAATTGTGGAATACAACAAGGAAAACTAACTTAACAGATCAATTATACACAAATGTACGCATTTCTACTTCCTTCATTACATATTTACCTACTCCATGTAGATGGAAATATACATTGTTAATATTATTTTCCTTGCAAGAAAATGAGAGCACAGTGTAGGTAGATGTCCCTATAGCGATATATAAACATAACAACAAATTTAAATAAAGTTACTATCATTTTGTGTGGTAGTATCATCTACAGCAGAACTTTCATCTAAACTGTAAAAATTGGTACATAGTTAGCGCTAAGTGTACTTTCAGCTTCGTTAAACCTTACTGCCTCCCTCATCTCTGCCATCTACTGTCCTTGTTTCTGTACCTCTTCAGATTTGGAAGGGAAAAATACATAAATTAGATATGTTAGATTAGTACGTAAATAAAATACTTATTAACTGTTGCACAGAGTAAAAGATGTATCTGACATAAATGAAATGATATATACGTTTTTGTAGAGTAAGACTTTGTTAGTTGTAATGAGTACTGACGTGTGTACTGTGTCACTGACCATTTCTGTATTGATGTTACAAGATTAGATGTACATCCTTGTCTACACATAAATATGTACACTACATACCATCAACATATTAGTTACCATATTTATAACAAAAAACAAACGATCTTTGCACTCAAAAATGCTTTACGAAGTCCTCACTTAACACATTTAGAATGTTGTCTTTCTTAAAACAATTGAAATATGTTTAAGTTTGATAATGTGTTTTAAGATGCACACAGGAAGATTTTATCTAGTATTTACAGTTTACTAGTTATGTAGATTACTTCGAGAATGAACAGTCCTTCTGTGTACGGTAGTCTGAGGTTGGCAGCTTTTGTAAAAAACCTTCCTGTTGTATTTTTTGGGGATATACGCACAAATATAAAGTTTAGCATTTCCCCAAAGTTTGTTTTTAAGTTATGCTGTTCAAACACAGACGTATTCATGTTCCCTTGACAAAAATATATTCTATATTCAGTCTCTGTCACAATTCCTGATGCAACTCCAGTACCCAAAGTGTAGGTACAATAAAAAACTGCGCCTACCTATTGTAAATATGTACAATATTTTAGAAAAATTGCTCAATAATACAATAAGAGTTAAAAGAAGTCTTTGGACCCAACTACTCATTTGCATAAACAGTTCTTGCATAAGATAAATTCTAAATATATTTGCATAAAACCCAAAGTGTACTATTTAATTGTTGCAATAGTCTCTGAACTTCTGTTTATTCTGACTGAATTCTGTACAATTTTCTTTAAGTTGTATTTCATGATATAGAGACAAGGTCTTAGCACACAAAACTTGGGATATGTTTTGTTAAAGAATGTAATTTATGTAAACTTATTTTTTCACTAACGATTTTCGAGACATATATGGTTATAGTTAAGTTTGCCACTAGTTTTATATCTTAAAAACACTAATCCTGTGTGTAAGCTTGTCCAAAGCTAATAGCAATGACTTTGTAATATTAAAGCTAACACTATGTTTAAATATTTAACTATATTACTGCTGTATGTACAACAAAGTGAGTAATGGAACAACTCCTTAAACGTATATTTCATATTTGTAACAGACGGACAAGTAAACCTTTGTGTAACGGTTGGTCGTGAGTCAATTTGTTATATAGCAGACAATGTTTTAGTTATAGTAATTGTCCGCCAGGGGAGAACCAACCGCTTAATGCTGTCCAGAGAGGGCTCCACCTGTAATATCTTACACTGGGAAAGAGACTTTGTAATTATTCATAATTTTGTGTAACACATTATCATTATATTCTTTATATACAACTTAGATTTAATATTTCTTTGATCATTGTAAACGAACCTTAACGGAAATATATATGGAGGCAATATGGAGTAAACTATTGTTTGTGTGTAAGAAGAGAAGTCTTCGAAACCAACTATATTACTAGGAATATTGGTTAACTGAACCATAAACTCATTTCAGTTACCACTCACCCTGCAGGGATTAATGAAACATAATTGCATAAAGCAATAAAAGTAATGCAGGAAGAATTTGCAGGAACTCAACACGAACTAAAGGCAACCACTGAAAAGCCTAATAATAAATAACAATGTGGAAAACCTTTTTGTTCGTTATTAACTGGCGTTACACTGCCTACTCCGTGGTATGCCTTATTTGTCCTTATTTTAATTAAAATACACCTTTATTATTGTAATAATCAGGGGCGGCTGCTGGCTCTGAAAATTGGTGGTTCACAAAGTTATCCATGCAACTTAATTTTTTAAAGTAACAAAATTTCTTTAAGCCTGTCACTGCAGACTGCTCTACACACAAGTTAACGGTAATTCACAGCATATAACCCAAAATTCACATTTCATAAACACTCTAGAATGTTTATCGTGTACATCCTTGTTAAAGTTCCTGTTAAAATATCTTGTTCTTGTTTTGACTAGCTGTGTGATGCTTAGTTTTGGCGTGGGTCTTCCAAGTCACTTAAGTTCAATTTTTTCTTCTAAGGTCATGTTTGAAAAAGGATGTGCTAAAAGACACTTTATGGAATTCATTGTTTCTTCTTATAACACAAGTTACCTGTATTTATATAAATATTTCTGATGCACTACTCAAAACACGGCACAAACCATGTGGCTATGTGCTATGTACTCGTAGGTTACATTTAACATAGGCGCAATGGATGCCGCTGCTGTGATGAAAGAACGACCATGTTAGGCATCCACTATTCTCTGGCAGTTAGGTTAACCAACCACATGCAGCCATACGCCCCGCATCGTCCCCCTACCTGCCTTGGCAAATCCTAGGTTCGCCCTGCCCTATACCTCCCCATTGTATACCAGTGGTTTGCATCTGGGAGTGAACTACTTGGCACCTGCAAACAATACAGCGCGCTCAGGTCCCCTGCACTAGACAAGGTCGAAATGAACTCCAAATGGAACATGCCATTACATTAAAGGGAGACCCAGCATTTTGGTTGTAGCGCAAACATGCTACCCCCTTCAGAAGACACCCCTGGTAATAATTATTATGTTTGTGAACGGTTATAGCTAGTTGCCATGTAAAAGCATAAACATTTCATTTACTAGTTTTTCCATCTCTTATGATTTGTCAGTTGTACAAGTCTCACGGATACAGAGATCTTCCTAAAACATTCCGTAACAATTTAAGGCATGTACATCTTTCATCATAAAAGTATATTGGAACCATTTTTTCTTTCAAAAATATCTGAGAACGCTTCTTGCAAATGTTAGTAAGTGTTGAGGGATATTCTTGTAAATCTACCTCTGACATCCTAGGAAGATGCTGAATGTTTTACTTTTGGGGTTAAGTTGTTTACAGACACATAGACTTTTTTGTAAAGTTGCTGTAACTATTGAAGGTATGTACTCAACTATCAATAACTATACTGTTTGTGTAATAACTATTTGTGTTCGAAGGAAATGGCTCAGGCGGTTTCGTCTGAGGCCCTGGTTCGATTCCCATGTTCGACCTACCTGACCCATAGGGTTTTTCGTGGTTTTCCGGGGGGAGAATTCAAGGCAGGTTAATTACATCCCCCGAATTTCCTGTCGCTCCATTTCGTCTCCATTGTCGTTTCATATCATCTCTCATCTGGTGGTCTTTTTCAATATAGAAGTGTCAGCGGGTGTCTCGGTGGTGCATGGCAGGATGATATGTTCTGAGGTAAACTACTTCCTAAGTCGGTTGGCGATCTCCGCGCCTCTACTGGGACCATTTCGGGAACGCCAGCCAAAGACTTTTGGGGCTCGGCCGCTGGGCTCGTTGCCGTCCCGCAGTAAGGGAGCGAGTTCGTTGTCCTGGCCTGTCGGGGGAAGTCTCTATCCAAGTAAACTGTAGAGACCCTGCCCTCTGTACTATCGCGGCTCCTTGAGTCGGCCGCCAGGTTACGGCGGAATGATCAGTCCTCATGTAGAATGACTGACCGTACAGGTACTTGTGGAAGTGCTCCAAGGTCTTTACTATCGCCAGTAATTCTCGCCGGTTGACGCAGTAGTTCTCCGCCTTGGATCAGCTTGTCCAGTTCCGTCACGTCATCCCTCACGCCGGCCAACTGTTCCTCAAATTTGGCGGCGAGAGCCTCGTTCGCCACCTTCATTTCCTTTTCCAGACTGTCGCTCGCTGCTCTGCTTTCTGTGGTTAATTCGACCTTCATTTGTTCGATCTTCTCGGTGATGTCGTTAGACGTCTTCATTTCTTTCAGTTCCACTGCCAAGTTGTTATTTGTGGTCTTTAGCTTCGCGGCCAGGCTGTTATTTGCCGTCTTCGTTTCCTTCAACTCGCTGGTCAGATTGTCGTTAGCCGTCTTCATTGCTTTCATTTTCTGTAAAATCTTTTCCAATTCTGTGTCCATGCACTATATCCCACTCCTGGAACCAGTTGTGACTTTGTGTGTTCGTTGAATTAAAAGTCCAATTTGCCGAAATTCTAAATGTTCTTTATTTGCGTAGAAGCAGAATTACATCACAGGTCACAATCTATAACAACAAAGTCGGTGACAATAACAAACAGCTTACACAACTTCCATTGTTGAAACACTCTTGCTACATGTCTTTACAACAACAATACTTTACAGCTGTTTACTGCTTACTCACGACTCACTCTTGTTACACAACTTTACAATTACACCTTCTTGGCGAGTCGTCGCCTTCTGAAATACCTTATAGACTCTTCCAGAAGAATACACAAACCGAATATTCTATCATCTTCCCGAAGCGTAACGCTATCTGTGCCGGCAGGTCTTTTATCTCGCGCTATCTTTATTCGTCCCGGCATACTCCTTATCTCCAGGCTCTTTGTATACACAAGCCAGGCTGTCGCGATCGAATTCTCGATGAATGTTCTCGCTATTCAACCTCTAGGACTCTTCATAAAATTCCTAAAGATCTTCCTGCTGTGCTAGATGAACCGAAGAGTACAATCATTGTAATTATTTCTACAAGACTGTAAAGTAACTTCTCCAATATAAAAATCTATTCAGTGTTACCTAGTTTCGGTGTATTCTTTAATAAATAATACATAACAAGTATGGACATAGTACTGGGCAATATAGATTCTTCAGTTGAATGTATAGTACGTGTGAACTTATGTGTTTGTATTGTACCGTAACCTAATAGTTATTACAATGTTAACTGTACTGACCAACTGTATACAAAATTGGTTTTACCATCTTATAGTTGTCGCTAAAAGAGCATTGTTGTTAGGCGAAACTAAATAAATTTATCTTTAGAAAAAGATTATATAGTGATTTTTATGTCATTCTCCGATAAACTACAAACAAATTAAAGTAAATTCTCTGGCATGAAACATTTAACATAAGGTAATAAAATTCTTATAACTCAGAGAATAAAAGAGAAGTTTTAAATAACCTAATGTTTACGAGGGAATGTCGTAAAGTTATAATAATCACCACGTAGTTTTTATACTAGAGTGATGAAAATTGTTCAGTATCACCATTGATCCCTCGTGACATAATGCTGGTAGTTTCAGTGATTTGAGTCCTTTTGTTTTCTTACAGTGAGTGCTAGAAGTAACTGAGAAAATTGAGGCCCGTAGTGTGATCAAGTTCCTGCATTTGAAGGGCAGAACTGCCCGGGAAATACATGATGCGATGACGGCTGTTTATGGTAATGATTGCCCATCGTATGACACTATTGTGAGGTGGAGAAGGAATTTTCAAACTGGTCATATATCCCTGACAGATGAGTCAAGAGCTGCTAGACCGTCAGCTGTCACAGTGAAGAAAGTGAAGTGTTTAATACTGGAAGACAGACGAGCAACCATCCAAATGATCATGAATGAGACATATCCTAGTTACGGTGGTGTGTGGAAAATTACTTATGACGCACTGCGCATGTCTAAGGTGTCTGCAGGGTGCGTTCCACGTTTATTAACCCCTTTCCAAAAGCAAACACGGCGTAACATTTCAAGACAGATTTTGATGATGTTAGAACAGGATGAAGATAATTTTTGTATCCTCTGATAAACATGGATGAATTCTGGATATGTCAGTCTGATCCAGAGACAAAAACCATGAGTATGGAATGGAAACATGCCGATTCCCCACTCCCAAAAAGGCAAAGGTGCAAACGTGAGCTAGGAGGGTCATGCTTTCAGTTTTCTGGGACTGTCATGGAGCATACACTTACACATTATTTTGCCAAGGGTCAAGGCATCACTGGCAGATATTACTGCAATCTTCTGGACAAGTTATGAGCAGCTCTGATTAACAAACGACGCGGTCTGCTCTCCAAAGTTGTTCTTCTGTGTGACTGTACCAGCTCGTTCTTCTCAACTTATAGTTGACAGAACAAGGGAATATGGCTTTGAGATCTTACAACATCCGCCTAATTCGCCCGATCACGCACCAAGTGACTTATTCTTGTTCACGGAAATGAGAAATCCGTTGCGTGGTCACCAATTTGACAACACAAATGAGGTCATTAATGAAGTGGCAGAGTGGTTTAAAGCGAATTCTGCAGATTTCTACAATCAATGTATTCGGAAGGTCAAAAACTGCTGGAAACGTGTGAAAATATTGGAAAATGACTACATAGAGTAGAACTAACAAACACATATCAACACAAACCCTCTATCACATATTTCAAAGGGTGATCACTCAAACTTTACCACACCTCCTCCTGTGTAGGACAACTTTGGAGATACATGTTCTGTAATCTTATTAAATGTTACATTCAATTGTTAATTCCCTCAAGAGTTGACGTACAGATATTTAAAATGTGTTGGTGTACCATCCTGCTGATACCTCACATAGAAGGACAAATTTCCTAAGAGCTCAGGTACTTCACAGTTAACAAAATGACAATACATTACTGCAGTAATTATACCTTCATGTCTACCTCTACATTAGGTACTGACATATTTGTTAATTTTAAAGAGACAAAACGAAATATCAAACTACATTCATATTGTATTTGAACTTCTAAGTCACTTTGGAACTAGAATACCTACACATGGGATTACATTTGGTAATCTACTTCCTTCCAGAGCTCATGACGTCTACTAACTTTAATTTAAACATTCTTTTACTCGTAGTGTTACAATTTTATAAAAAGTTGTTTTAATAGAGATTACTTCATTTATTGAAGTAAACCAAAGTATAAAAGAAGTGTAAGATGTTTGCATTTAAACTTGTGAGGTTATCCTGTGTGCTCCCCATAAGGAACTCTGTCCACATATTTTGTATATCACAATTTTTAAGACGCTGTTCCACAACAATTTGGAGATCTTGGAGTTATATCTGTGTGTGAGTGTGTGTTGTAACCCATTACACATAAAGTAATCCGTTTTAATCACGTTATTTACGCAAAAGGTTCCCGAGAAGTATTTCCGTTTACTCGTTAGACAGTTTTACGACTTAGAGTATAACTTTACATGTGAAGTTGCTCCCTTATTAGAATTATTTTGCATTTTTTCATTTTTCCGTCATATAAGTGGCCTGTTTTATGATGAACAGAGCTTGGAATAATAACTCAGGCTTATGGTGACTCGTCACTCATTATAAAATTTTTAAGACTAAAAGTTGTCATGATCCGAGCGAAGTGTGTAACAAAGAATGTACGAGATATCACCTACTCAGCTGTATAAACAGAGTCAAGTCGTTACTAAACCATACATTCCCTTCATTTCATCATATTCAACATCTTACTGCACTCACTTTATCTCAAATATATTTTATGGAGTCGTTAACTATTTCCGAGGTATGTTTTATTTGTTTGATTCTCTTCAATACTTAAACTGCTCAAGAATGAAGTTATAATTAAATTACGTAGCAACTAGATTTAACATTTCACAATGTTTTACGGTTTACTGCATTCCCTTGTACATACATGATTGTTAACATCGTAGAAGTGTGACGGCAGTTCAAAACATTCGATATTACATCATCTGTAAATTAATTACAATTTTAGAGTTATGACGAGCGATTTCCTCTTGGAATTGAGGTACATTGGTCATAGTAATGAGGGCGATATAAACATTTTGGAAGTGTTATAATGGGGTAATTGAACTGGCCTTTGTGAATGATGAATAGAAGACCGCTTAATTGTGTTTATTAATATAACTGGATACAAATTCCAAGAAAAATCATTTTACAATTGTGATTGCAGTATGCTATGAGCAATAAATCCATGCTTAGATTACAGAAATGACTACACATATAGGTTTTTTAGAAGCCTTTCTTTCAAAAGCACAGTTAATTGTTACTGCGATATTGCCTCCATATACATTATAGCAATCGCTCTTTTTCAAGGAACAAAGAGCAATTACATCTAAATCACGCATAAACAACTTAGTTAGAATGTGTTACAGAATTTCATAAATAATACAAAGAATTTTAGCCAGTGTAAGATATTACAATTAGAGCCCTCTCTGGACAGACACAAGCAGTCTCTTCTCCCCCGGCGGACAATTACTGTAACTAAAACATCGTCTGTTATATAACAAATTGACTTACGACCAACCATTGCTTACTGTTACACAAAGGTTTACTTTTCCGTCTGTTACTAATTTGAAGTAAACATTTACGGGGAATAGAGTTTTAGAGTTTCGGATTAAGTTTCAAGCTTCAAAGTTATTTATATGAGCTTTTGACAAGTTCAGAAAAAGCAGCGGCATTTCTAAAATACAAAATAATTGGACAATTCAAGTGGAACGAAAGAATATGTGGAAAATCGTTAGTGATAAAAGAAGTTTACAAAATAGTTATTTGTTCTTTAAAAGTATCTTCATTTTTGTGACTTAACTCCTTGTGTGTACCTAAACGAACTACAAATTATAAAGGATAATTTCGTAAACGTATTTTACATAAATAACGATTTTCGTATAACTTTATACATTAAAGTGTTTATGCTATTTTCGTAAGTTGATAGGAATAACGTTGGAATTAGAAAGGCAGCATGACGTGACCCGAATTTTAACACTTAAATATGTTCTTTTTTGTGAATGTAGAAATTAATCATAAAACTTCGGCAACATTTATCTTAAAATTCGAGAAGTTATAAAAACAGGACCTACTGCAAGGACGCATTGAGAAAGTACTGTGAGTGTACCACATTAAATGTAATTGTTATACAACAGAGAATCCTTTAGTACAAAGGTGAATCGAGAATATATTGACACATTGCTTCACTCACACTGTTTATTCACAGGACATGTTTCAAGCTGGTACTCGAGTAGTGCAAGTTGTAGTGGTTATTGACAATACGGAGAAAGAGGAAACCACTACAACACTAGTCCAGTATCAGTCAGCTGATGATAGGAGCAAAAGCTCTTGATTCACTTTTGTACTAATTTGTGTTTCACTGTCCCTACGCTTCTTTCAAGTTTATACTTTGATTTAACTACGTCTTTCTCATATCTACAACAAAATGCATAATGAAACTGCTTGCGACAATCCTTTACTTACAGTGAATCTCTACCAATAAAGATATTTCAGATGGAAGGTAAGGTAGTTGCCGAACGTAAGGGAGTTGCTGTCCAGAGATGGCTCCACCGGTCATATTTTATACTGACGAAATAAATGTACATTTAGTTATGAAGTTTTACAACAAATTTTCATTGCATTCAGATTATACAGCTTAGGTTCACTTGTCGTTTATTGCATGGAAACAAACAATTGCTAGTATGAATACAGAGAAAATATTGAAGGACTAAACAATTGAATTGAGAAAGGAAGTCTTGTCAGCGAATTGACACCATCGGGAGGGACCTTTCGGAAGCTCCCGGCAATTTACGCTAAATCTCCAGGAGAAGGCAGCATCGTGCGAGCGCCAAGAATAACCTCCAAGAAAACAGCCGGCCAGCTCCACATCAGCCAGGCGAGGTACAAGGCCTAAGCCAACGTCTTAAAAGACGGTATTTTAAGGCGCCTTCGGGTCCGGCCCTCTGTACCTCACGCTTATTAGCAAACCTGTGCTGACTGGTAAGTATACAGTCAAGGTTAGCTGTGCACTGCACTTCGGTGCAGGGCAAAATGCCCAAAGAAAGGGAACCATCCACCATTTCCACTCCAACCCGCCTTCCAGAAATGGAAGCCATCCCCAGTACTAGCACTGGAATCACCCACCCTGCTGTCGGGGCTCCGACCCTGACTGCAGGAAACAAACGGCCTCGCCGAAAGCCATCAAAAGGCGTAAATGGCAAGGCCAAGAGATTAGCTGTCGCCAAACAGCAAACTGGCAAGGGCCCTTCCCGCGAAATACCACAGCGGGTAGGCAAAATTTCCGAGGGTGAGCCCTCAGACAACTCCTCCTCTGAAGAGGAATATTTCACCGACGGAACTGCGGTTCCAAGGCATTCATCCTCCAGGATGGAAGACTCCGATGGGGAACACAGCTCATCTAACATCTCTACAGATGTTGATGAGGCTGAGTTTCGCACCGTGACCAACCGGCGAAGGGAGAGAAAAGCCCCTCACCTGGAGACAACTGGCACGCCCAGTCGTTCTGGACCACCCAGGAGGCACATTCCTCCTGTGATCGTGGATGACTTCCGGGGCTTGGTGGGCTTTCTAAAGGAAGTCATGCCAACCCTGTCGGTGTCATGCAGGGTCACCAGGAGGAAGAGCCGCAATGTCTTCCAGGCGAGTAACGCCGAAGACTACCAGCTTATTCTAAGGGCACTGGACAGGAAGTCCATCCCTTACTTCACCTTCGGCCTAGATAAGAGCCGTGACGTCAAGAGGGTCATCAGAGGCCTACCAGTGGACACACCGGTGGGTGACATCATCGACGACCTTCACCGCCAGGGCATTCATCCCCGCTTGGTCAGGCAGATGACCAGACCAGCCCTACAGGGTCAGCCAGGTCCTGTCCCAATCCCACTCTTCCTCGTGATAGTGGAACGGGCCAACGATCCGGAAGGGAGGCTAGACGGAGTCTCTGCGATCTGCTACCTCCGAGTAAAGATTGAGCCACTGAGGAGCTCTGGCGGTCCACCTCAATGCCATCGCTGCCTGGGATTCAACCACTCAAGCCATTTCTGCAAGAGGACACCCCGCTGCCTCAGGTGCAGTTGAGCCCACGACAATGAAGCTTGTCCAAGGTCACCCACAGATGTGCCCACTTGTGCTAACTGCAAGGGAGCACATGTAGCCTGCTACGGCGGCTGTCCTGCCAGAAAGGCAGTTATAGCAGCGAACAAGCCCACAGTGAGACAACAGCAACAGCAGAGGACCTCACCAGCGGGGGCGGACCCAAGACCGGTCCCATCAACCAGCTCCAGTGTGCCCACGACTCGGCGGGATGCCGATAGGCCAACAAGAAGTTACGCTCAAGTAGCACAAGGGGCCTCTGATGGACCTAAAACGTCACGGAAGACACACATCCCTCCCACACAGCCACGCAAACAGAAGCGAGCCCCAGCTCAAAAACGCACCGACACCAACAATGGTAGGAATGGAGGGAGGCTTCCTCGGGAGCCCCAAAATCCTGCTGAACAGGAGAGTCATGGCGAGCCCATACCTCCTAGACAGCTTAGGGATGAAAGGGCGGGAGGAAGACCTGCACCCATTCGTTCCAGATCAGCCTCTCCTCACCACCAAGTCGCCCACACAAACAACATTCCCATGACAGCTACACTCGACCTCACGGATGTGTTCAAGTGGCTGCAGCAGTTGTTGCAGACGCATGGACAGAAAATCTGCGAGCTCGTTGTGAAGTTCTTCACAGCCACAGATCCGGCCAGCAAGATGCTGGTGGCAATGGAGGCCATGGCCCTCCTGACCGCAGGCACGCAACAGCTCCGAGATGGCGCATCAAACTAGGTCACGTACCTCGTTTCGATTCGCATTTTGGAATGCGTGCGGCCTAGCAGGTCAGGGGAGCGAGCTGCTTCACTTTGCCCGAGACAATGCCCTAGACGTCATTCTAGTCAGCGAAACGCATCTCCGACCAGACATCCGATTCCGTCTACCGGGCTACATCTGCCATGGTACGGATCGTCAGGGACGCCCAGGGGGCGGAACTGCGATCTTGGTGAGGCAAAATGTGGTCCATCAGCCCATCCAGCTCCCACCTCTACAAGCCCTAGAGGCCACGGCCATTAGTATGCACCTTGGTGGTTTAGAGGTCTTGGTAGTCTCTGTGTATCATCCACCAAATAGACAGTTTGTATCCAACGACTATCTATCCATCCTAGCCCTATATCCCTGTGCTATCATGGCCGGCGATTTCAATGCTAAACATCAACGTTGGCATTGCGGTCGTCGGGCGGATGCAAGAGGCAATGAAATCATTCGCCTTATAGATGCGGACCCTCAACTTCAAGTACAGGGTCCCTGGCAACCCACTCATTACCCGCGAGGAGGAGGACTGCCCTCAGTCATAGACTTCGCAATCACAAAACATCTACCATACCATCTCACACATCATTAAATGCATTACATTCAGATCACAATCCAGTGTTGACAGAGATCAACACAAGGGCTGCCAGTCACGACATCTCGCTTCAAACGCGAGAGGTTGACTGGGAAGGCGTCAGGAACTGCCTCCGCACTTCCATCCCGCCAAATCCCAAAATCACAAATATCCCAACCCTGGATAACGCCGTCTCATCCTTCACTTCCATCGTGAAGCGCAGCACCTTTAATTTGACAGTCCATGCTCCGGCTCCTCTTCATCCTGATGTCCTCCCTTTGGACATCCTTCTTCTAATCCGGCGATCCTGGGCAGCACGGAGATTATACCAACGTCACCGCACGCCACATAATCGAGCGCTCCTAAGACCTTTACGTCGAGAGGTCAGTGTCCATCTGCGCGAGCACAAGGTGCAAGCGTGGGAGGACAAAATGGCCAGGTTGCGCGTCGAGGATGGCGACGTGTGGAGGATAGCCAAAGCCCTCAGAAAACACAGAGGTCAGTACACCTCTCCCATTCATGGCACCCAGGGCCTGGCCTATGAACCCCAAGCCAAAGCATGCTTTCGCTGACTATCTTGAGCGTACTATGTGTCCGAGAGATGACCCCCAGGACGATAACTTTTCTGAACGCGTCCGTCGGGAGGTGCGTCGTTTCTTACGTCACCCTCCTGAGGATGCGGAGAGACTCCCTACCATCCGTCCAAGTGAAGTCCAAGGCGTACTCCAACGTCTCAAACCAAAGAAGGCGGCGGGGCCGGACGGGCTGACTCCCCTAATGCTCCGCCATCTTCCCTTCAATGCGATTCTCTTCCTGACTAGGATTTTCATTATGTGCCTTGCCCTTGGGTACTTTCCACGAGAGTGGAGAGAGGCCCGGGTGATTTGCATATTGAAACCTGGGAAGAATCCGGTACACCCATCCAGCTACAGGTCCATTAGCCTCCTCTCCACCCTTTCGAAAGTTCTCGAGAGGCTAATTCTTGCTCGCTTGTCCCCAATATTGGTAGACATTCAAGCCATTCCTGACCACCAATTTGGTTTTCGTCCTGGGCACTTGACAGTTCAGCAGTTGCTGCGTGTGGTGGTGACCGCCGCCCTGGGCTTCCAGGAAGGCGCCTTCACGGCCGCAGTTTCGTTGGATGTCGAGAACGCCTTCTCTACGACATGGCATGCCGGACTCCTACACAAAATGATCCATCTGGGGCTCCCAACACAAGTGATCAACATTCTACACAGCTTCTTGCGACATCGCACATTTAAAGTCTCAGTCGCGGGGAAAACATCAACACTAAGGCCAGTCAGAGGCGGAGTCCCCGAAGACTCTGTGCTATCCCCCACCCTCTTCAACGTCTTTATGGCAGATTTCCCCACAGAACCACGAGTCGAAATGGCACAATACGCTGACGACGTATTTCTGTTCTGCAAGGACAAACACATTCTCAGAGCCTTCAACCCCTATCAAAGACATCTCCGCCTAACACAACAGTGGTGTCGGCGTTGGCGGATGTCCGTAAATCCGGACAAAAGCCACGCCATACCTTTTACAAAGCGCCACACCCCCGCAGACTGCCCCAACTTCAGCTACCGAGGTCGAAGGATAGAGTGGTCTAACTCTGTCCAGTACCTTGGTGTCAACTTGGATAGAGGTTTAACTTTTCGCCGACACATCAGGGACCTTTCGGCAAAGGTACAGGGAGCAATTGCTTCCCTGTACCCAATGCTGGGGTCTACCTCGATGCCAGTCCGCATGAAGTTGTACCTCTTCCGAGCGCTGGTAATCCCGGTGATGCTATATGCCTGCGAGATCTGGGGCATGGCAGCAGACAGCTGTTTAGCATGGCTTCAACGTGCACAGAATAGAGGACTGCGGTCTATTTATTCTGTGGGACGTTATTTCCCTACCAGGTTGCTCCACGAAGCATCGGGTCTTCCATACGTGGAGGATGAAATTAGGCGCCGGGCTTCAAAATTATACGCAAGTTTACCATCTCACAGAAGCGCCCTTGTCAGATCACTGGGAAATTATGACCCCACTAGACGTCGATCTAGACTGCATCGGGTCCCCCGTATGGCATGCGGGCACCCTAGATAACCCAGGAGCTAAACCTATCAGCAGCTAAAGCTGAGCGCCTCATAATTCTTCCAAGCTGTTTGGCATCTAAATTTCTCCCCAACTAAATTACAAAATATTTAAAACAAAAAAAAAAATGGGTGCTAAGTACTGCATCCTCTCTTTCAACCCGAAGGTACTTTGGTAACCTCAAAATTAACTCCCAATCAAAAACCTACATCACCTTCATCCTACATCATTCAATAAAAATCCTACCTGCGGTAAAATCCTTAATGGGTGGGCACGCGGCAAAAACCTTCTGGCTGTATACAGTCAGCCAGCACGAGCGAGCGAGCGATTCAAGTATGCTTTTAAGGTTAATCTTGCTTGACATCACTGAAATTGTTGGAACTTTTACACAATTATAACCAATAACACCTTTAGAAACCTTTATGTTTGTTACTCCTCTGTGTCAGGATACTCACACGATTTGTGTCGCAATGTTTCATTGTCAGTAGACCTTATTATGTCCAATATGTCTCTAATTCGAGATAAATTCTTCCTCAGAACTCAATAATTGTAATTAGTTTGCAGGGTAATATTGGGTATGCGCCGCTCACTTTACTGTCTCTACTCCTTTTAAACTTTTATTGATCCATCTCCCTCACGTTATTTGGGATAAACATTCCATTATTATTAATTATTATGTAGGTACAAGGGAATACGGGAACAGAGTACACATTATTTGATTATCAAATATTTGAATGTTGGTTGTTATGTTATTATATTGTAAATGTATCTTCTAGACTTGACGACAAAAACTTAACAATGATCTCAGTTTTGAACAGATTAAGTATTGAAGAATTTAAATAAGAAATATCTCGGAATTGGCTCACTCTACCAAAATATATATCTGACAGAAAGTGTGTGCTTTACCAAGATCATCATCTTCTGTTCAGTAACATTTTGTCTGTTTTTACGGTTTGCTACTTCTACTTATATCACATTAATGAAAATAACTTCTGACAACATTGAGAGAACATTTAAAGGGTACACGACATTCCTTATGATAATCTTTTAAAATGTTATATTTTAATGAATATGGTTAGGATCATTTTTTATAAAATCAATATTTTTAAACACTTCATGTAAATGTTAGTAAGTGTTGAGGGATATTGCTGTAAATATACGTTGTATGAAGGTAAAAGACACGAGAGGTGAGTGACCGTATAGCAATGTGTCATTTGGTCTCCTTTGTCACGGACACATCTTGGTGTTTACAACTTAATCAAGTATTTTGTGTTTATTTCTGTGGTCAATATAATTTAGCAAATGTGTAGTTTATGTATTATTAAACTGAACTACATGTCTATATACCCCTTCCTTTCACTGCTAATATCCATTAACAAGTCATACTATGTGATTGTTCCTTTTTTAGACATTCAATAATTCTGTATAACGACCATTTACACATATACACATCTTACTTTGTAATTAAATAGCTTTGTACAATTTATTTCTTATACTTCCTTATTAAGAGATGACAAAATTGAAGAAAGCAGGCTATTCTTGAGTTCCAACAATTAAGCATTATTTGGCAACGACCGTGTTTAATTGAATGTTACTACGATGTCTCCTGTAGCGACAAAGTTGCAGTCATGGGTTACAATAGATGATTTATTCAATACTGATGGAGATGTGATTTTCTGTCAGGTTTGTAATAACGAGATCACATGTTCAATAAAATCGCAACTCGACCAACATGTGTTGTGCCCTGCATACTAGGAATAAAGCAATAAAAACACTGAAAGGCAAGTTCTTCTATCTCAAATACAAGAGTCTTCAAGTGCAGGGAATGTATTCTTCTATTACATATGCAATGTTATGTTTGTCATACAAGCTCCAGGTAACTAAATATCGCGTATTTTTAGAGAAGTACTGTAGGTGCTAGATACCTAATTATCCTTCTTTTGTTATACGAGAATACGCTGGTAAATGTGTGACGTCGTATAGGTAGCAATTATGTATGGATCGCTGTTGGCAAAACTACTGATGTGAAAGGACAATATGTTGGCAATATTGTGATTGGAAAGCTGAATGGAAAAGAACCCGCTACATTTTTCTGAATTCTTCGAAAATGTTGGTCAATAGTTTCGGTTCGCATTCATTGCAAAACCATGTAAGCTTACAGATTTTGCTCATAATACATTCTAGCTCACTTTTGGTAGGACCGGTGCATTCAAAATGCTGCCACAGCTATCACATTCAGTAGAATTAGCATCAATTTATAACTTTCTTACAGGTGGCTATTTCACAATCGCTATTAATGAACAAACACTATAACCATACTTGTGTTGAAGAAATACTTTTACACATCGTTAATATAGAAGGCTTTCTTTCAGAAGTACAGTTAATTGTTTGTTCGATATTGCCTACATATATATTACAGCTATCGCTCATTATCAAGGAATAAAGAGCAATTAAATATAAGTTATATATAAACAACATTGCTAGAATGTATTATACAATTTCATAAATAATTACAAAGTCACTTCCCCAGTATAAGATATTACAAGTGGAGCCCTCTCTTGACAGCAACAAGCGGTCTGTTCTCTCCTGGCGGACAAGTTACTATGACTAAAACATCGTCTGCTATATAACAAATTGACTCACGACCGACCGTTACACAAAGGTTCAATTGCCCGGGTGTTACAAATATGAAATATACGTTTAGGGGAATAGCGTTGTAGAGTTTCGGATTAGGTTTACAATTTCTAAGCCATTTGTAAAAGCTAAACAGGAGTGGCATTCTTGAAATATAAAGGCGTTGGAAAATAAAACTAAAAGAAAAGAATATCTTGAAAAACGTTAGCGATGAAATAAGTTCGGGTAAATTGTGTTCTTTAACGATACCTTAATTTTTGTGTCCTAACTCCTCGTCTATATTGTCACCCGGGCGTTGGAACACTCTGTGGAAGCAGCTGAGAGCGGAAGACCGGGGAGGTCCGTGTTAGCCACGCCTCCCCCTCGTCCGTCTTATAGTGGTGACAGGGATGGCTGGGGAGAAAAAACATGATTGTGCGGTCTGTTTCTCTTTCACCTGCGTTCTGGAAATTACGGGATCCTTCATCTACTGGAACCTTTGTGTGAAAGCCAGAAGGCTGCGATATTCCTATAAAAAGGGGCTGCCGGAGCGAAGTGAAGTCAGTTAGTCAGTTAGTGTGAGTGAGAGACAGTTCTTGGTGTAAGAAGGCAGAGTTAGTCAGTGACGTGCTAGCAAGTGGAGCGGCGTGTTAATGAACGAGAAGATCGTGCAACGGAAGACTGTACGTAACTGTGTATGAGTAACGGAGTTGACGTAATCGCGAGTACAAGTGAAGTTGTAACGGAAGAACTGGTGAATTGTAATTGGGTGCAGTACGTAATTCTGTGTAATTGGCAAGTGTTTAACTGTAAGTCGGTGGAAATAAAGAACATTGATGAGTTTGTGTAACTGGACTTTTCATTTCACGAACCCACAAAGTCACACTGGTATCAGGAGTGGGATGATAACATCACCGAACATTTCAGCCATGGAATCCGCATTGGAAATGCTTTTGGCGAAGATGAACGAGTTAACAGAGAAGACGGAAGCGGCAAATAACAACCTGGCCGCAGAACTGAAACTAATGAAGACGGCTAACGACAACATCACCGAGAAGATGGAAGAAATGAAGGCCGAATTAGCAACGAAAATACAAGCGGCAAACAACAACTTGGCCACGACAATGACCACAAAGATGGCCGAACTGACCACGGAAGTGAAGGTGGCGAACGAGGCTCTCGCCGCCAAATTTGTGGAACGATTGGCCGGCGTGAGGGATGACGTCACGAATCTGGGCAAGCGGATGGGTCAATTAGACGACCGCCTTAATGATTTAGAGGAAAAGACCAACAACATCGCAAAACCCCTCACCCGCTTGACGGAGGAAAACCAGCCTTATGTGTGGACGGAGGACGCCGAAGGCGCTTTCCAGCAGCCGAAGGAGACCCTGTGCAGTGCTCCAATTTTGGGTTTCCCACAACCGGGTGGCGCCTTCATTGTGGACACCGACGCTAGCGACCATTACATTGGAGGTATCCTATCGCAGATCCAGGACGGCCATGAGCGCACGAGACTGGAAGAGAAGGAGCGTGCCGCAGCAGTCCGAGTAGTTGTGGCAGTGCCTGCTGAGGGCTGGGATAGCGCAGGCCTGAGGAGGGAGCAGCTGGCGGACGCAGTCTTGGGGCCACTCTTGAGGGAAGTGGAGGCAGGGATGAGACCAACCTGGGAGGACATCGCACCGAGGAGCGCCACCTACAAGTCGTACTGGGCCCGATGGGACTCGTTGAAGATCAGAGAGGGCGTGCTGTTCCGGGTATGGGAGTCACCCGATGGGAAGGCGCAGAGAGAACAGTTGGTACTCCCCCGGAGTAAGGTCCCAGAAGTCTTGGAGGAAGTGCACGCCGGTACTTCAGGAGGACACCTGGGAGCGAACCGTATGACTCACAAACTACGGCAGCGCTACTTCTGGCTCAGACTCCGGGCAGCTGCTGGTGGTACACCCGGACCGCCTGGCACGCTACGATGGTGCTTTTCGGGGCGAACAGCTTTGAGGAGGGAGCAGTGTCACCCGGGCGTTGGAACACCCTGTGGAAGCAGCTGAGAGCGGAAGACAGGGGAGGTCCGTGTTAGCTACGCCTCCCCCTCGTCCGTCTTATAGTGGTGACAGGGATGGCTGGGGAGAAAAAACATGATTGTGCGGTCTGTTTCCCTTTCACCTGCGTTCTGGAAATTACGGGGTCCTTCATCTACTGGAACCTTCCTGTGAAAGCCAGAAGGCTGCGATATTCCTATAAAAAGGGGCTGCCGGAGCGAAGTGAAGTCAGTTAGTCAGTTAGTGTGAGTGAGAGACAGTTTTTGGTGTAAGAAGGCAGAGTTAGTCAGTGACGTGCTAGCAAGGGGAGCGGCGTGTTAATGAACGAGAAGATTGTGCAACGGAAGACTGTACGTAACTGTGTATGAGTAACGGAGTTGACGTAATCGCGAGTACAAGTGAAGTTGTAACGGACGAACTGGTGAATTGTAATTGGGTGCAGTACGTAATTCTGTGTAATTGGCAAGTCGTTGGAAATAAAGAACATTGTTGAGTTTGTGTAACTGGACCCTTCATTTCACGAACCCACAAAGTCACAATATCTAATGAACTACACGGGTTAAAAAGCATAATTTTGTAATCGAATTTAACTGATTAACGATTTTGGAAGCCTTTTATATATCTACTTCAATTCCACAATCCCTTTATCTCTTAAAAGTGCTTATGTTATTCTCATAAGTTCATAATAATAACGTTGGAATCCGAAAGGCATTGTGAACTGTCTTCATTGTTAACATTTAACTATATCCTTTGTGTATCTAAGACGAAACTGGTAATGAAACTACCGTAGCGTTTACTTTAAGCTTGAAACAGATGTGAAAATGAGTTTTATTGGAAGAGCGGAATAAGAAAGTACTGTGAGTGTACCACATTAAATATAATTTTTATACCCTAAAGGATGCTTTAAATTCAGTAAATGTGTACCAAGAAAACATATCAAATAGAGAGTAAAGTAATTGCCGAACGTAAGGGAGTTACTGTCCAGAGATGGCTCCACCAGTCATGTTTTATACTCACTAAGTAAATATATTTTTATTTATCATGTTTTAAAACTCAATTTAATTGCATTCCTAGTATACAACTTAGATTTATTTGTTGTTTATTGTACGGTAATTACCAACAGTATGAATACAAGGAAAATAGTGAAGTAGTAAATAATTCCAGTAAGAAAGGAAGTTTTGTAAAGCAAGTATATGTATATGCTTTTTCTTATCCGTGAAGAATGAGTCAGCTGAGGGACGGACGGGCTAATAGCAGGCTGGCGCCCAGGCACTCTTCAGCATCCCCCTCTCCCACCAAAGCTTCCACTTCAAAAGAAGTTTCTCCTCCCACCACACAGGCCTCGGAGATGCTGGGATGGTTGCAGCAGCTGCTGCAGAACCACGGCCGGCGTCTCTGCCAACTGGTGGTGAGGTTCTTTGACACCACGGATTCTGCAGCCCGAATGGTCATTGCCATGGAGGCGCTTGCCTTGTTGTCCGCAGTAAGCCGCGCAAGCCAGGATGGCGGGTCGAACTAGGTCTCTATCCTCGTTCAGATACGCATTCTGGAATGCGAGTGGCATCAATGGTCAACAAGATGAACTCCTGCATTTCGCGAGGTCATTTGCTTTGGATCTCATCTTGGTATCGGAAACACATCTCCGACCTGAAATGTCCTTCCGGATTTCCGGCTACCACTGCCTCAGGGTCGACCGTGTGGGCCGTCGCGGCGGCGGCACGGCGATCTATGTGAGGAGGGGGTTGTCTTTAAACCTGTCCAGCTTCCCGCTCTTCAAACCCTTGAAGCCACTGCCGTCTGCGTGAATCTGGGCGGTTCCGAAGTCCTGATAGTGTCTGCATATCACCCTCCTAGCCAACAGTTCATTGCTAATGATTATCTCTCCATCCTCGCCCTACATCCCAACGTCATTATGGCTGGGGATTTGAATGCTAAACACCCGCGTTGGCATTCGGGTCCCCGGACAGACGCAAGAGGCAGAGAAATCATCCGCATCATAGATGGAGATCCTCAACTGAGAGTAGAGGGACCCTGGCAACCCACTCATTTCCCGCGAATTCAAGGCCGTCCTTCGGTCATTGACTTCGCAATCATCAAACATTTTCCATTTCACTTATCACTCAATTCACAAAGCGCCTTACATTCCGACCACAACCCAGTTGTGGCTGAGGTCAACTTACGGGTTGTCAGTCATGAATTCACGGTTCAAAACCGTGAAGTCGATTGGGATTGCGTACGGGTCTGCTTAAATGACTCCAAACCTCCTAACCCACACATTACAGATATACCGACCTTGGAGACGGCAATCTCCTCCTTCACCTCCATCGTAGGACGAACAGTTCGCAACCTCACCGTTCACACTCCAGCACCTCTACACCCTCACGTCATCCCGCTAGACATCCATCTTCTCATTCCTCGCTCTTGGGCGGCTCGCAGACTCTATCAGCGACACCGCACTCGCCATAATCAGGTTCTGCTCGCGCGCTTGCGCCGAGAGGTTCAACTTCGACTACGCGAGCACCGTGTGCGCGCGTGGGAGGAGTTGATGTCCCGAGTGAATTTTGAGAATGGCGAGGCGTGGAGGCTTGCAAAAGGACTCCGGAATCGTGGAGGAGCACCAAACACCCCTATCCAAGGCACCCAAGACCTGGTGTATGAACCCCAAGCTAAAGCAAATGTGTTTGCCGACTACCTAGAGAGGACCATGAGGCCACGAGATGACCCCCAGGACCTAGACTTCACTGGCCGCGTCAAGCGGGAGGTTCGCCAGTACCTTCGACGTCCTATTGCTGAGGCGGACCGACTACCTGTCATTAGACCCAGTGAGCTCCAGGGCGCACTCCGGCGTCTAAATCCCAAAAAAGCGTCGGGACCTGATGGGTTGACACCTATCATGCTCCGCCATCTTCCATTCAAAGCCGTTCTTTTTCTTACTCGGGTTTTTAACATGTGTCTCGCCCTGGGCCACTTTCCACGGCAGTGGAGGGAGGCTCGGGTGATTTGCATTTTGAAGCCCGGTAAAAATCCGGCTCTCCCCGCCAGTTACCGCTCCATTAGCCTCCTGTCAGTCCTCTCGAAAGTATTCGAGAGGCTTGTTTTAGCCCGCTTGTCGCCCCTACTGGGGGACATTCAAGCTATTCCTCCCCATCATTTTGGTTTTCGTCCTGGGCACTCGACATCACAGCAGTTGCTCCGTCTGGTGGAGGCCGCTGCCCTGGGTTTCCAGGAAAGGGCATTCACTGCGGCGGTATCTCTGGATGTCGAGAAGGCCTTCTCTACCACCTGGCATGCAGGCCTCCTACACAAACTAATCAACCTGGGGCTTCCTGCACACATGATACACATCTTACACTCATTCCTTAAACACAGACATTTCACAGTTGTTGTGGCGGGAAAGCTTTCTACCAGACGACCCATCAGAGGAGGCGTCCCAGATGGCTCTGTCTTATCCCCTACACTCTTTAGCGTGTATGTGGCGGATCTCCCCACGGAGCTACACGTCAACATAGCCCAATATGCGGACGACGTGTTACTATACAACACAAATAGAAACGCACGCAGAGCCTTCAACCCAATACAGCGACACCTAAGCCTCATTCATGATTGGTGTAGGCTTTGGCGATTGTCTATCAACCCAGAGAAAAGCCAAGCCATACTCTTCACTAAGCGTCACTTTCCCGCCAACCTCCCCGCCTTTAATTATTCTGGCAGAAGGATAGAGTGGACAAATTCTCTAAAATACTTAGGTGTAAAGCTGGACAAGGTCCTAACTTTTCGGGGTCACATCCAGGAGGTGACTCATCGGGCATGCGGAGCTTCAGCTTCGTTATACCCCATGATGCGCTCAGGAATGCCGACACCCCTGAAGTTGCGCCTTTTTCAGGCTTTAATTCTTCCAATCATGCTTTATGCTTGTGAGATCTGGGGCATGGCCGCAGGATCCAATCTGCGTCAATTTCAGCGTGTACAAAATAGATGTCTTAGGGCCATCTATTCTGTTTGCTGGAGGTTTCCCGTGAGATACCTTCATGAAGCCTCATCTCTCCACTATGTGGAAGATGTCATTAGGCGCCGGGCCACAAAATTCTACGCGAGTTTGCCTCAACATCAGAGCGCCCTGGTTAGGTCTCTAGGGTACTACAGAACAACCGAAAGACGCTACAAGCTATACCGGCTTCCCCGCATGGCATGCGGGCACACCCGGTAACAATAGAGTACTTATTTCAACCTAAAATTACTACTGTTTGAATTTAATAGACATTCTAAATTAAACTCTTCCTGAAAAGTATCACACCAGCGGTGCTAACATAGCGTTGCACCCGAGTTGGCTACCATGAGGAACTACGGCTACCTCCCTTCTTTTCATCTACATTATCTTAAACCACCACCCTGCAAAACCCCACATTTCCTGTCATTAAGTGGTTAAGTCCGTGTAGGACAGGTACACGAATGACACACATCGTGCTGACCCTCAGTCAGCCGCCAGCTACTTGAATGAATGAATGAATGAATTGGAACATGGTTTTATGGTTAATTAAATGCCATACATTCATTTTGTTGGAACTTTTTCCTAATTGTACTGAATTACATATTTAGGAATATCTTTGTTTGTTTCTTATAAATGTCATGACACCCACAGGATTTTATCGCGATGTGTCATTTCTTAATAGATCCTATATATTTCAAATTAGACAGAAATTCCTCCTCACAACTCAATAATTGTGCTTACTTTACAGGTTAATATTGGATATGAAGCGGCCACATTACTTTCTCTACTCCTTTTAAACTTTTATTGATCCATCCATTCATTCAAAACCATGTAAGCTTAGAGTTTATACTCATGACATATTTAGCTCGCTTTTGGTAAGACCAGTGCATTCAAAATGCTGACATTTGTCACAGCTGTCACATTCACTAGAAGTATTATCAACTATAATTTTCTGAAAGATGTCCATTTTACAATTTGCTATGATGGAACCAACAATAAAATCATGTTCGGTTTTTTTATTTCAAGTTGACGGAAAAGAAATACCTACACATATAGTTAATTTAGAAGACTTTCTTTCAGAAGTACAGTTAACTATGTCTTGGATATTGCCTACATATACCTTACAGCTACAGCTCTTTTTCAAGGAATAAAAAGTAATTGAAGCTCAGCTATATGTAAGTAACATACAATATATTATACAATTTCGTAAATAATTACAAAGTCTCTTCCACAGTGTAAGATGTTACAGGTGGAGCATGACTTCCTCCAAGATCTCCCATATCTCTGACTCTTAACAGAACCATTAATGATGTACAGTTCTCCAGGATCTTCATACATGTTTTTGACACTCCCGGTGTTTCTGTTATCTTCCTCTAACTCAATTCAGTTCTCCACATCCCGACAATTTGTCATTTTATATCCACATACATTTTATTTCACCCCAAGTTTAGTTTTATTGCCGGACAAAACTATCCACCTAGCAATGTTCTAGTCAAATCCACAACTGACACAAAAAGAGACGGAATCTGTTGTTTTATCAGTGCTGCCAACCTCCGAGATCATGACCTATGTGGTCGTGACAACAAAGCCTCCATTTGCCGTGAACTTCAATTGCAATAATATTTTAAGGAAAGACTATCTTAACCTTAGAAAATCAGAAAAAGATCCGACATTAAATGTGAATCAATCTCTTCGTAAATTTCTACATTAAAAAACGCTAGTAGCCCAAGAACCTATTCAAGTAAGCCTTCCTCCATGATAAAATTCATATAAATGGTTCTTTCACAAAAGATATATATTTTCTTTAGTCTCTAGCACATTCCTGATACAATACAATAACTATAATACAACAGGAGTCGAGCAAATGTCAGTAGATGCAACTTCTTAACTGTAGAAGCAATCTTTTGTGTAAACTAAATTGTGACAGCATTTTTCTCTTCTTCCTTTATTAATAATTACAAGTTTAGTGTGTCCCGTTTGATCAAAGAAGAAAACGTTAAATATATTTACATAAAACACAAATGTACTATTGAATTACTCTGAACTTCTATTTATTCTGACTGAATTCTCTACAATTTTCTTTAAGTTGTAGTATCAGCACACAAAACAGAAATTCTTAGCACAGAAAATAGAGATATCGTTAAAGAGTGTAATTTATGTAACTTATTTTATCACTAACTTATTTTATCTCTAAACCCCATGGACCTCGCACTCATCGCAGCATTATTTCACCCATTTATCCCATTAACCTGTGACAGAGAGAAGCATGACTTCCTCCAAGATCTCCCATATCTCTGTCTCTTAACAGAACCATTAATGATGTACAGTTCTCCAGGACCTTCATACATGTTTCTGACACTCCCGCTGTTTCTGTTATCTTACTCAATTCACATCTCCACATCCTGACAATTTGCCATTTTATATCCATATACATTTTATTTCACCCCAAGTTTAGTTTTATTGCCGGACAAAACTGTCCACCTAGCAATATTCTTATCAAATCCACAACTGACACTAAAACAGACGGAATCTGTTGTTTTATCAGTGCTACCAACCTCAGAGATTATGACCTATGTGGTCGTGACAGCAAAGCACACACTTGCCGTGAGCTTTAATTGCAATAATATTTCAGGGAAAGCTATCTTAACCTTAGAAAATCCGGAACAATATCTGATATTAAATGTGAATAAATATCTTCGTATATTTCTAAATTAAAAAGTGATAGTAGTCCAAAAACCTATTCAAGTAACTCTCCCTGCATGGTAAAATTCATATACATGGTTCTTTGACAATATATATATATATATATATATATATATATATATATATATTCTTTAGCCTCTAGCACATTCCTGTTACAATACAATAACTATAATACAATAGGAGTCGAGCAAAAATCATTGGATGCAACTGCTTAAACTGTAGAAACAATCCTTTGTATAAACTAAATTGTGACACGTTTGATCAAAGAAGAAATGTTAAATATTTTTGCGAAAGTAACATTACTATTGAATTATTCTGAACTTCTATTTATTCTGACTGAATTCTGTGCAATTTTCTTTAAGTTGTAGTTGCTGTGATACAGACAAGGTTTTAGCACACCAAAATAAAGATATTGTTAAAGAGTGTAATTTATGTAAACTTATTTTGTCAATAACGATTTCCGAGATATTCTGTTATAGTTCAGTTTGATAATACTTTTATATCTTAAAACGGCAATCCTGTTTCTGATCTTGTCGAAAGCTAATAGCAATGACTTCGTGATATTACAATTAACTCTATGTTTAAATATTTAACTATATTGCTGCTGTATGTACAACAAAGTGAGTAATGGAACAACTCCTTAAACGTATATTTCATATTTGTAACAGACGGACAAGTAAACCTTTGTGTAACTGTCGGTCGTGAGTCAATTTGTTATATAGCAGAAGATGTTTTAGTTATAGTAATTGTCCGCCAGGGGAGAACCGACCGCTTGTAGCTGTCCAGAGAGGGCTCCACTTGTAATATCTTACACTGTAGAAGAGACTTTGTAACTATTAATAATGTTTTGTAAGATATTGTAATTATGTTACTTACATATGGCTTACATTTAACTGTGGCATTTTACCTGTAATCGAAGGTTAGCCGTAATATATATGGAGGCAATATCGAGTTAACAAATAATTCTGTGTAAGAAAAGAAGTCTCCTAAACTAAGTATATCACCAGGTATTTCGGCTAACTAAGTCATGGTCTTTATTCTAATCACTTTACGTCACTATTACATTTTGTTCAAACTTAATTACAGAAATCAATTGAAGTTGTATAGGAAGAACTTGGAGATATTTAACATGAACCAAAGGCAACCACTGCAAAGTGAAAAGCCTAATAATAAGTATCAATTTTGGAAACCTTTAACTTCTTTTTTAACTAGCCTTTCACTGACTACTCCGTGGTACGCCTTATTGCAGTGGCGTACATTTGGATTGTGACTGGGGCTATCACTAGACCTACTAGATTCGGACAATAAGGGATTGTTGATAAAATGTTAGCTTCACAAACAGTGCATTTAAATCAATTTTTCTTGAAACAAGCTGTTAAAACAGTTTCAAAATAATGAATTCCAGTCGTCTTTCTTTACAGGTAAACTGCGTTGTGACGCTATCAAAATACAGTTCCACGTTATGTCTTCTCTCTGGTATTTTTTTTTACCGTGGAGGGGAAAAACCCAGTTACAGGCGACGGCCCACGTGCGATGGCCGACAGTGTGAGGGTCCCTGTGCCCTGAGGGGGCCAGGCATACTCACTAAAAAAACCTCCACGTGTTAGTTACGTGAATGTTATATTATTTTGCGTGATTTATTAACATGCTTAGTCGGGTCCCGCATAGCACCCCGGTTAGAATGTGGTAACTACTATGCTGGCATGCGATGCATGCGAGCGCGTCTATGTTGCTTCTTGGTGCTGACCATGAAACCTGGGCACCACCAAGTGTAATTTATGTTTTAGTTTAATTATATACCTATGGCTCAGGCCGGGTAGGCCTGTTGGTCAGTGATACGTGTAGCTTATCTATTATATATGTGTGTTTCGCAAGCCTATGTGTATTATAATAATAAAGCTCAGGCCTTGGTGACCTGTTAGTCAGGGATTAGTAGTGGTATGGTTATTAGTGTTCTACTTATGTCCCCAGTTTCCTGGGTTTGTCAGTGGTTGGTATGTCGCATGCAGTTTCGAACTATGTGTTCGGTCGTCCAAATGTTCCGGCGTGGCCTTTCGTCAGTTCCTTAGTCCATGCGTTGTGTCGTCCATGTGTCCTACTCCATCTGCAGACGCCCGCTGTCTCTGCGCCTGTAGGACACTGGTGGGAGGCCCTCTAACTCCCGGACCGCCTTGACTGTTGTCAAGGGCTTGGAGGGCGCTGTGCGGGCAGCGTTCTGAAAATAGTCAGTAAGAGAAAGATTAATGAAGGTAAAGTAGGAGTGACAGCCTAACTGTCTGTGTGAGTCGTCCCTTATTAGGTTGTTCAGGAAGTTCTGAACGTCGTCTTCATCGTCGTGTGTGAGTCTTCTTTCGAATAGTGATAATGGTCGCACGTGTGTGTTTATTTCTGTCGTGTAGTTTCCGAGTCGTGAGGTTAGAGGATTGTGATGTATCTCTAGGTTTTTATAGGTGTCATATGCTAGCTTCTTAATGAACTCTTCAACTGTGTGCATCTTTATTTCGCTGTGTAGTAGGTCGGCTGGTGCTGTGTGAGGTACTTTTGCTATCATTCGTAATATCTTGTTTTGGAATTTTTGTAATCTTAGTATATATGTTTTGGCAGCATACCACCAGACCGGAGTTGCGTATGTGAGTATGGACCTTATAAGTGTTTTGTATAACGTGAGCCCTAAGTTCATGTTTATATGGGAGTTCATGCTTATTAGGGGGTAGAGCATGCCCAATTGGGCGTTGGCTTTACCCCTGATTTGATGGACGTGGTTTTTCCATGTCAGCCCTTGGTCCATTTTGAGTCCTAGCCAGGTGACTGTGTCCATCCACTCAATATTTTCTCCGAAGATAGAGAGTGGGGGGAGCTAGTGTTTTCCCAACCTGTGCTTAAGCTTTTTGGTGAATATTATGGCTTGGTTTTACCTTAATACGCCATTTTGTGAACATCTACATCTGCGTAGATGTACAAATCTGTGTAATTGGTTTTCGGTATGTCGTTCATAGTGATGTTAAAGATAATCGGCCCTAGGATACTTCCCTGAGGGACTCCTGCTTTGATTTGGCGGGGGGTCGATAATTGGTTGTTAACTTTCGATTGGAATATGCGGTCATGTAGGTAGTTCGTAATATGTCGTGTATGTTCAACATTTTAAGATTTTTGAGTAGTCCTGCGTGCCACACCCTGTCGAAGGCACGTTGGACGTCCAGCAAGAGTGCTCCTGTTGATTTGCAGATGTTAAACCCGTGAGTTATGTGTTCTGTGGCTCTGAATAGTTGAAGCGTTGTGGAGTTTTTGGCTCTAAATCCAAATTGCTCCGGGATTGTGATATTTTGTTTGATTAATTGGCTATTGAGTCGTTTGAGTATGATCTTTTCGAGGAGTTTACCAAGAACGCTTAGAAGACTAATTGGTCTGTAGTTTTGTGGGTGAGAGGCGTCTTTGCCCTTCTTGGGGAAGTGCACCACAGTGGCAAATTTCCATCTCTCGAGATAATATCCTTTCTACAGTGTGTAATTGAATATATTTGCTAGCAATTTGATCGCGTCTTCCGGTAGGTTGGCAAGTGCCACAGTTGGGATTCCATCAGAGCCCGGCGCTTTTAGTTTGGGGAGGTGCTTAATTATCCATTTAATTTCGCTGGGACATGCCCTTCTCACTTTATTGTGAGTACTTATCTCTTTGTAATTCTTTGTTTCTGCTTCCGTTTCTTCCGCAAATTGTTGGCAAGACGGATTGGCATTCGGAGTTAGAGTAGCCTGCAGTGCGTCCGCTAGTGCATCTGCTTTTTCTTGATCCGTTGTGGCTATGTTTTGGTTATAGTGTAGGGGAGGGATATGAACCCTGTCACGTGTCAGGCAGTGGACAACCTTCCACACTGAGTCTCTCTCGTAATTGAGATTCTTAAGCGTGTTTTGCCATTGGCTTGTGATATGAGTAGACATTCTTTGTTTCACTAGTGTGTTTAAGTACCTGTAATACTCTTGGTAGACTATATGTCTGGACTTTTGCCATTTTCGCTTGGCTCGGTTTCGTTCTGCCGTTAAGGAGGTTATATCTCGGGGAAGTTGATTATGGAACGTTTTGGGCTGGCTTGTGGGCACTGATATTACTGTTGCCGAATTTATAGCCTGCTCCAGTTGGAGTACTGCCCAGTTCGCGTTTTCGTTTGTATCTAGAGGGAACTTGGGGAGGTTTTTGCTTACGGTGGTTTCGAACTTCTCCCGGTCTGCTTTATTGTAGTTCGGGGCGAGACCTTAGCCGCGTTGCCTTCTGAAGTGATTATCACGGGGATGTGGTCTGATGACAGTTCGTTTTTGGTTTGAAGGTGAAGCCTTCGGGTTAGGTTGCGTGATAGTGCTATATCAAGTATGTCGGCTCTATCGGTTCTGTTGAATGGTATGTACGTGGGTTCTTCGGGCACATGGATTTTAGATCCGTTCGATTTTCAAGTCTAAATAGAGCGTTTCCAGCGGGGTTTGTCTCATTGCAGCCCCATATTTGATGTTTTGCATTGAGATCCCCCGCTAAAAGAAATTTTTTACTTTGTTGCATCAAGTTTGATATGTCTGCTGTGTTTAGGGTCCCCGGGATGGCATATGCCACCGTTACAAGTGTTCGACAGTTGTCTAGTGTTATGTATACATTGGTAGTTTCCAGGCTTTAGAGTTGTGGTATTTGAGCTATGTCAAGCATTATGTTGTGTATTATTATTATGGCTGTACCGCCGCCATATTGGTTTCTGTCTGTGCGGTGGGTGGTGTATCCCGGTATGTTGAATCGGTCCCGATTTGTGAGGTGTGTTTCTGTAACTAATGCTATGTCTATTGTGTTGTGTGTGAGAAAGTTCGAAAGTTCAGTCTTTTTTCGTGTTAGTCCTCTAGCATTCCATGTCAGTAAGTTTAAATGTCTATGTCTGTTCATATGAAGCCTGGGGTGCCAAGAAGCTGTATGAAGTCCCTGTAGGTGGCCATGAGGGAGCGGGCCTCCGATAAATCCGCTTCTAGCAGAGATTTGAAGATGTGGAGGCACGTCTCTTTGAAGTCGTCCTCGCTCATTCCGGTCCTCAGGATCTGGTTGTACATTTTCCTTTGGTAAGGAATCCTTTGGTCTGGTTTCTGTGCAGGTCTAGGCTGTTGCTGTCAGGGCCGTTGATCCCTGTGCTGCACTCGCGGATCTCGGGGCCGGGACCTGTTTTCTCGTGCGGCTGCCTCATGCCGCGCACCGGTCACAGCCATGGGTGGCGCCCACGCCGCAGCGGCTCCCCGCGCTTCCCGTGTCCCCGACACGCCAGCCGGACGCCCGTTCACCTACCTTAGGTTGCGCGCCGCCGCAACTTGCCTTTGGTATTCCGGGCATGCCCGGTACCTGGCCCCGTGGCCTATTCCAAGGCAAAGGGCGCACTTCTTTTGGGGGGACGGCACATCGCAGCCGCGCGAGTCGTGGTTCCCGGTAAACTTGGAGCACACCACGGTAAACGCAGTGCACCGTCCTTTAGTGTGCCGGAGCTGCTGACAGCGACTGCACTGGACTGGGATGACGGGTCGTCTGTATGGCTCTACCTTCACCTGAAAGTGAAGCGCATGCCTTATTAGTTTTAGTCGGTCTAGGTCCTCTGCCGTCGCGACATCCACCAGGTAGAACGGAAGAGGCGTTCTGGCCCGGTCGAACCGTCTGAGCTGCACGACACGCAGCACTGAGAAGTGCGCGGTCTGCAGCCCGGCCTTAATAGCCTCCGCCGCCCCATCATAGTAGATGTGCTTCAGGACGACTCTGAAGCTCTGACGGTCATCCCTCTGGCCGGTAATCTGGTGGGTGATGTGACGTTCCTTAAGGAAGGCGCATATCTTCTGGTAATTTTGAGGCGAACGCGTTCTCACCATGAAGTAACGGGACACCGGGGCCCTGTTCACCAGGTAGCCGTCATTGGGGTGCTCACGGTCGAACTCCGATAGTGTCTGAAACAAAATTATGTGTTGCTTTGAGACGTAAATCGAGCCTGAAGACGTGAGGTCAGAGCTTGCGAATAGGAGTTTGGTGTGGAAATGGATGGGATGGGGATTGGAGCCCTGTTAGGACAGGGCGGTGGGATGGGGTTAGCGGGCGAGGAAGGCCCTGGGATGGGAGACAGTGGATGCGGGACAGGGCTGGTTTGTGGGATACGGCCGCAAGATGAGGTAGTAGAAGAGGACCTCGATGGGGGTAGTGGTGTGTCCCTGGCAGCCTGGGAGACCGGGCTGCAAGAGAGGGCCTGGCTCGGGTTGCAGGATGGAGAACCAGAGTTTGGTGAGGGCACAGCTGGGGTGGATAGTGGTCCAGCAGTGCCAAAGTTCAGCTGGGTCTTGACAACCGCTTGTCTGGTGACCCGCAGCCCACTAGGTGACTGCTTCTTGAGCCTCTTTTTGGTCATGGTGTAGGCAAATTAGATTAGTTAACAAGTAATTAAATATCAATCTAAGTAACAATAAATATAGGAAGTGAGAAGAGTAAGTAAAAGATTATGTACTACCTAACAGGGGGGCTTAAAGACTAGATAGTAAAGAGGAAAATAGTATTGAGAGAGAAAGAACAGCTAAAGGGCGCCAAAAGGCGTGAAAACAGAGGTTCAGACCCGAAGGCACCTTAGATTCCAGGCAGAGACTGTTGGCTAGCGAACTTGTTTTCCCCCAATTAGACTGTTAGTTGCCGATCAGTCAGCTAGTCTTTGGCTCTGAGCCACGGCAATGACAAGCCGATCCAGCGGTGGCAGCTTCCTTGCTGCGGTCAGCTTCTTCCACTGCACCTCTGGGAAGTTACTTCTCTCTGCAGCCTGGGCGTCTCCTATGTTGCGGTGGTCCCTCGATGTGTTCTGCTCGGCGTCCCCCATGTCTTTTTCCACTGATAGAAGAGCCAAGTTGCTGAGACGAATTTGTCCTTGTGTTGCACGTAAATAACGTTTTATTCACTTCAAGGCTGTAAAGCTCCTTTCACCACTTGCAGTGGTAGAACGAAATGTTAAAAACAGTTCACATAGTTTATAAATTTCACTGTACACAACGCCAAGTCCATTTGATTTCATATAATTTGTAATAGCCTGAACGGACTTGTTAGAAAATTCTTGAAGTTAATATAGCACCTTCAGTTCATTTTTCAAAGACAGTATATCGAAATAGCAAACATGTGGTTCTCTCAGTTCACCAAATACATTGGTTGGAAACATTCTATCGTAACTCGTAAAATGTTTAGACTCTAATAACGCCAATAATTTCAACTGGTTCTGTCAATCAAATCTTAATTTAATTTGAGATATTAATATGTCCCCAACTTTAAAGAAAACGGAATGACCATTGCACTAATTGTTTAATCACACAT
Source organism: Mantis religiosa (assembly GCA_030765055.1). Classification (NCBI taxonomy): domain Eukaryota; kingdom Metazoa; phylum Arthropoda; class Insecta; order Mantodea; family Mantidae; genus Mantis; species Mantis religiosa. The sequence goes on from JAUKNK010000248.1 coordinate 765,480, forward strand.
TCTTCATCCATTTCGAAGAATTAGCGCTAGCAACTGTCTTGGTACACTGTACACTATGAAATAAACAATAGTAATACGGCTGTTGAGGACCGTAACAATCACACAATAATTGAAAACACGCTCTCTATTGCCCTTAACTCCACGTGCTACACCAAATTCCAAAGCCAGTCGTGTCCGTACGGTACATTTCGGAGATGCTCGTATGAGTGTAGCGATATAAGGTTCCGAAGCCTTGGCGTGTTGAATCCTGCATACCTCCCTCTCGTCCCTCCCTTCCCCTTACCATCCAGAAGGCTGCAATAGTACGCTTCCGAAGCTCTGCTACTCCTCTCTTCAGTGGTAGGGAAAGAGAGATATTCCACCCTACGCACAAATTCTATACGGGGGAAAAAGGCTGGCATTGCAATTATCATTAATATGTTGTTGTCAAATGCTAGGCTTTGGCAATGAAGCCATTAGCTCTCTTGCTCTCCAATATTTGTGTGTAATGGGTCCGGCAGGTAGGACTTCACAGGTTGAAGGATGTTCTTCAGTCATTTCCTCTTCTTTGTTGTCAAATGCTAGGCTTTGGTAATGAAGCCATTAGCTCTCTTGCTCTCCAATATTTGCGTGTAATGGGTCCGGCAGGTAGGACTTCACAGGTTGAAGGATGTTCTTCAGTCATTTCCTCTTCTTTGTTGTCAAATGCTAGGCTTTGGCAATGAAGCCAATAGCTCTCATGATCTCCAATATTTCTGTGTAGTGTGTCCGACAGGTAGGACTTCACAGTTTAGAAGATGTTCTTCAGTCATTTCCTCTTCTTCGTTGTCAAATGCTAGCCTTTGGCAATGAACACTTTAGCTCTCTTGCTCTCCAATATTTCTGTGTAGTGGGTCCGGCAGGTAGGACTTCACAGGTGAGAAGATGTGCTTCAGTCATTTCCTCTTCTTTGTTGTCAAATGCTAGGCTCTGGTAATGAAGCCAATAGCTCTCCTGCTCTCCAATATTTCTGTGTAGTGGGTCCGGCAGGTAGGACTTCACCGGTTAGAAGATATTCTTCAGTCATTTCCTCTTCTTTGTTGACAAATGCTAGGCTTTGGCAATGAAGCCATTAGCTCTGTTGCTCTGCTATATTTCTGTGTAGTGGATACGGCAGGTAGGACTTCACAGGTTAAAAGATGTTATTCAGCCATTTCCTCTTCTTTATTGTCAAATGCTAGGCTTTGGCAGTGAAGCCAGTAGCTCTCTTGCTCTCCAATATTTCTGTGTAGTGGGTCCGGCAGGTAGGACTTCACAGGTTAGAAGATGTTCTTCAGTCATTTCCTCTTTTTTGTTGTCAAATGCTAGGCTTTGGTAATGAAGCCAATAGCTCTCTTGCTCTCCAATATTTCTGTGTGGTGGGTCCGGCAGGTAGGACTTCACAGGTTAGAAGATGTTCTTCAGTCATTTCCTCTGCTTTGTGTCAAATGCTAGGCTTTGGTAATGAAGCCATTAGCTCTCTTGCTCTCCTATATTTCTGTGTAGTGGATCCGGCAGGTAGGACTTCACAGGTTAAAAGATGCTCTTCAGTCATTTCCTCTTCTTTGTTGTCAAATGCTAGGCTTTGGTAATGAAGCCAATAGCTCTCTTGCTCTCCAATATTTCTGTGTAGTTGGTCCGGCAGGTAGGACTTCACAGGTTAAAAGATGCCCTTCAGTCATTTCCTCTTCTTTGTTGTCAAATGCTAGGCTTTGGCAATGAAGCCATTAGCTCTCTTGCTCTCCAATATTTCTGTGTAGTGGTTCTGGCAGGTAGGACTTCACAGGTTAGAAGATGTTCTTCAGTCTTTTCCTCTTCTTCGTTTTAAAATGCCAGGCTTTGGCAATGAAGCCATTAGCTCTCTTGCTCTCCAATATTTCTGTGCAGTGGGTCCGGCAGGTAGCACTTCACAGGTTAAAAAATGTTCTTCAGTCATTTCCCCTTCTTTGTTGTCAAATGCGAGGCTTTGGCAATGAAGCTATTAGCTCTCTTGCTCTCCAATATTTCTGTGTAGTAGGTCCGGCAGGTAGGACTTCACAGGCTAGAAGATGTTCTTAAGTCATTTCCCCTTCTTTGATGTCCAATGCTAGACTTTGGTAATGAAGCCATTAGCTCTCTTGCTCTCCAATATCTCCGTGTAGTGGATCCGGCAGGTAGGATTTCACAGGTTAGATGTTCTTCAGCCATTTCCTCTTCTTTGTTTTCAAATGCTAGGCTTTGGCGATTAAGCCATTAGCTCTCTTGCTCTCCAATATTTCTGCGTATTGGATCCGACAGGTAGGACTTCACAGGTTAGAAGATGTTCTTCAGCCATTTCCTCTTCTTTGTTGTCAAATGCCAGGCTTTGGCGATTAAGCCATTAGGTCTCTTGCTCTCCAATATTTCTGCGTAGTAGATCCGACAGGTAGCACTTCACAGGTTAGAAGATGTTCTTCAGTCATTTCCTCTTCTTTGTTGTCAAATGCTAGGCTTTGGCAATGAAGCCATTAGCTGTCTTGCTCTCCAATATTTCTGCGTAATGGTTCCGACAGGTAACACTTCAAAGGTTAGAAGATGTTCTTCAGTCATTTCCTCTTCTTTGTTGTCAAATGCTAGTCTTTGGATATGAAGCCATTAGCTCTCTTACTCTCCAATATTTCTGCGTAGTGTATCCAGCAGGTAGCATTTCACAGGCTAGAAGATGTTCTTCAGTCATTTCCTCTTCTTTGTTGTCAAATACTAGTCTTTGGCAATGAAGCCATTAGCTCTCTTGCTCTCCAATATTTTTGTGTAGTAGGTCCAGCAGTTAGAACTTCACAGGTTAGAAGATGTTCTTCAGTCATTTCCTCTTCCTTGTTGTCAAATGCTAGTCTTTGGCAATGAAGCCATTAGCTCTCTTGCTCTCCAATATCTCCGTGTAGTGGATCCGGCAGGTAGGATTTCACAGGTTAGATGTTCTTCAGCCATTTCCTCTTCTTTGTTTTCAAATGCTAGGCTTTGGCGATTAAGCCATTAGCTGTCTTGCTCTCCAATATTTCTGCGTATTGGATCCGACAGGTAGGACTTCACAGGTTAGAAGATGTTCTTCAGCCATTTCCTTTTCTTTGTTTTCAAATGCTAGGCTTTGGCGATTAAGCCATTAGGTCTCTTGCTCTCCAATATTTCTGCGTAGTAGATCCGACAGGTAGCACTTCACAGGTGAGAAGATGTTCTTCAGTCATTTCCTCTTCTTTGTTGTCAAATGCTAGGCTTTGGCGATTAAGCCATTAGCTGTCTTGCTCTCCAATATTTCTGCGTATTGGTTCCGACAGGTAACACTTCAAAGGTTAGAAGATGTTCTTCAGTCATTTCCTCTTCTTTGTTGTCAAATGCTAGTCTTTGGATATGAAGCCATTAGCTCTCTTACTCTCCAATATTTCTGCGTAGTGTATCCAGCAGGTTGCATTTCACAGGTTAGAAGATGTTCTTCAGTCATTTCCTCTTCTTTGTTGTCAAATACTAGTCTTTGGCAATGAAGCCATTAGCTCTCTTGCTCTCCAATATTTTTGTGTAGTAGGTCCAGCAGTTAGAACTTCACAGGTTAGAAGATGTTCTTCAGTCATTTCCTCTTCCTTGTTGTCAAATGCTAGTCTTTGGCAATGAAGCCATTAGCTCTCTTGCTCTCCAATATTTCTGTTAGTAGGTCCGGCAGGTAGGACTTCACAGGTTAGAAGATGTTCTTCAGTCATTTCCTCTTCTTTGTTGTCAAATGATAGTCTTTGGCAATGAAGCCATTAGCTCTCTTGCTCTCCAATATTTCTGTGTAGTAGGTCCGGCAGGTAGGACTTCACAGGTTAGAAGATGTTCTTCAGTCATTTCCTGTTTGTTGCACAGAGGAGAATTTGGACTTGTATAAATTCCTATTCTGTGTAAGTGTTTGGCCAAATAATCATGTTCCATAAGTAATCTAAAATTTGCTTCTGCAGCTTCACGTCGGATTTCTGGAACAAAATATGGGATGCAAGGGATACTAATGTGCATTCCTTAACCTCTACTATCCAAATCCCAACCTCAATCTGCTTTTACCAATGAGGCTCTGGGGACAAAACATCAGTGGTGTAACTACATCAGAGATTGAGGGAATGCTATTTCATCTCTTACGCTGGCCTGTCACAGCGTACAAATGTTCCACAGTTGGTACTTTTGAGAAAAGCCGATGGGCTATAAGACGCCTTCCGGCCGGGTACGATGGACCCATTAACCAAAGACAGGTGCGGCCCTCCAGACATTCTGGGAATTAAAGTGAGTGGATGATGTAACCACCATTACCAGCACAAAATGGGTGTAACTTAAAAAAAAGGTGACATTTATGCTACTTAAAAATGACAAGTCCTTCAGATAAATTTTCCGAGGTAAAATAGTCCCCTGTTCGGGGCTCCGATTGGGAACATCTGCAGGACGTCAATTGTTATTAATATTGCTTATTAATTTCTAGTTTACTTCATTAAACTCTAAGTTCAAGACATACACTTCCTTTGGAATGAAGTTATCTTTAACATACGATAGTTACATAAAAATTATTACATCTATTATATTATATATGCTGTTGCATATTATTTCCATTGTGATGTGTGTGCTTTGTTAGACGTATTGTTGTGTCAGAAGTGGATACTTGCCAATTCTCGTCAGTACACAAAGCATCTGCCGAACTCTAGGACAGGGTCAAGGTCACCTGGGATCTCTGCAAGAAAGACCACACTATTTTTATGGACTGATAGACTCAATGGCGAGAAGAAGTAGCACTGAAGTTATTAGCTCTACAAAAATTTGTATTTAACATAGTGTGGGCTTTAATAGATCTGCGTTTTCGATACAGCGATATTCTTATCAACCCCTGACACTTTACCAGTCATTAACGAATCATTCTGAATGAGGAACACTTCCGACAAAATTCACAGATGATTTAAGCACAATTTTTGACAAAATCGAAATTTTCACCGAATAGATAGAATCAATCTGAAAAATTCAATGCCATGATCTGGAAATGAAAGAAGGACCTCCCGGTTTCCATGATGTCGCTCTTACTCATTGAGCTACCATGGCCAACGTGCCGTCCAGACATTAAATTCTCCAGTTGACTCATAATTCCCCGGTAGACCACTAGGGGCTCTCGCATTCGAGATACACCGTTTGTGGGGACTTACTATCGTAAGTACATGAGTCCCAGGCTTCATGATTTAACTCTTATTGTTTTAGTTAATTGATGAAAACTTTTAGTCCTTCTCACTAGGAGTAGACAGGCTAAGATTTTGTATAGATTAAGTCAACCTGAAGGAATCAATATGTTAAATAATAAGAGTTAAATGATGAAGCCTGGGACTCAAATACTTACAATCGTAATTTGCCACAAACAGTGTATATCGAATACGAGATGTTGATAATTTCTCAAAACATTTTCTTATTTTTTGGAAGATATAATTTTCTATTTATCTCTAATGTTTTTAGCAAGGTATTTAATGTTTAATTTCAAAATCAAAATGTACAACTGAAATATTCTAGAAATAGACTCAGAGTATTCAAAGTGAAATCTTGTTAAAAAGCACAATAAACTTAATTTAATTATTGATTTTGAAGTTTTCTGTTCTTCTGTTGCATATCCAGTATCTTTATATCTTACAAGCGCTAATCCTATTGTTGTAAATTTGTAAGAAGAGCACTACCACTTAAAATGCTTGACCCGATTTTTAAAATTTAACTACGGCCTTCTTGTATCTACAGTAAAATGATTAATGAAACACTTCTGTATACCTTATTCTTTTAATTTGGAGCAGATGAAATAATGAGTCTTAGTGGTACGGCAGATAGGGAGTGTAACACGTTAAATGTCTGCAGTAGACGATCTCTTAGTTATAGTGACTGTCCGCCAGAAGAGAAATTCCAGAACTGCCGACCGAACTGGAATCGCTGTCCAAGGATGGCGCCACAGGTAATATCTTATGCTGAGAATGAATATGTGTAATTGTTTACCAAGGTTTACAACAATTTATAAGTACGTACTTCACATAAGGCTTCCATTTAATTGTTGTTTATTCCTTTAAATAAAACAGTAGCTCCATTGTATATAACAGCAAATTGGAGAACATAAATAACGGTATGTAGGAAAGGAGGTCTTCTAAAGTACATACATCTCGACAACTTTTTTCTTTTGAGGTATTCTGAAATTCCATTGTGATACCTTTGAAATTTTGTTGGAAATATAATGATCGATGTACTTGGATATATGGGTTCCTCAGGAGTTTCAACTGAGTCTAACGAATTGAACGCAATTGGTGTTTATGGAAAACTATAAACATTGGCAGTATACCTCTAGTCTGAGAGGAAATAATTTAACTCATACCTCCCCTTTATTCCTTACTGGTCTGCTTCCTGTAAATTTATAAGCTTTAACGATGGTTAAACCTTTTATAGGTCATCGCTCCGTAGCGTCTTTCAAATTTGACTTTCTTTGTATAGCTTAGCGATAAAAAAATAAGACTTAGCATTAAAGAAATATATAGCTATTGAAACATTCAAACAAATAACAAAAATTCTTCGCAAAAGCCATTTTTCATTTTATCGTTTGTTTTATCAAGATCTTTATGTCGCAGCAGTAAGATTTTGTCTGTGTCATACAGTTTAACATTATTGTAATGCGCTAGCAATAGAGAGACTTCTGAATACATTCACAGTTGAATCAATTTTATTTCCTTTACATTGAAAATAATTTAAGCACGGCATTTTCATAGAATTCGTTTAAACAATTTTTGAGATAATCATTAAAAATGCTCCATATATAAGAGATCTGGGGTCGAGATTTCCCTGAATATTTACGTGTCACATCCTTTAAATTTACTGAGTATTTAGCCGACTTTTGTTGTAAGAGATTTGCTGTTGACAGATACAGAAATAAATAAATAAAAAGTGTGGTTGTGTATCTTGACTTTAAGTGATAGTCAAATGTTTAAAGAGCTAATCAGTATATGTCCGGACTAAACCAAGTAATGTATTGCTTTCGGAGAAAACTGTAAATATTGATAAATACAAACAATTAACAAGGATTGTGTCTTACATACATCCTGTGTTTTAACAACATCTACATTTCTGTTTATTAACATTTTGTCTATCTCTAAGATATATAAAGGAACATTCAGAATGAAGAGAACTTACGAAGACATTACCAAAATATTCAGGATAGGCAATTTGTTTGTTATCGCATCTTAAATATTTGGTAAGTTAATTAGTATTGTTAGAATAAGCTTAAACGGGTTTAAATAAAATCGTTATTTATAATTTAGTGTGAAGTACGGTAAGTGTATTTCCTACTTATTATGTATTTGGTACACACAACAAGAGTAATTTACTTCATTCACTGCTCATTCTGTTTACTAACATATTTAGTTGCTTTATTACTCAACATTCATCACTTTAAATTACTTTTAATTTATAAATATTAAAAGCAGAAGCATTATTAACAGTGAAGTATTCTTCCTATCTGTGTTGATTTATGAGTCACTATGTTTACACTCAAACTTCACTTACTTGTTGTTTAATTGAAACGTTTTGAAGATCATTCAATCTCATCCTCAACTATTTGGTGACTAAATGAACCTTCCTCTTCTACCACTACTACGGAGCTCCGATCACTCTGCCATCTGGTGTTAGGGGCACTAAGTTTTAATACTTCATTTAATGCCGGGATTTCAAAATTTATAACTTTAGAGAAGATTCTCTAAAATTACTAAGCCTGCAAGATAATCACATCCAGTTTACTGTGGAAGTAGAAAGAGACAACACCCTACCCTTTTTGGACCTCAAGATAACTAGAAATCGTCATGGTGTTAATTTTGGAATATACAGGAAGCCCACACACATAGATAATTACATAGAGAAAAATAAATACAACCCAGTTTCACATCAACTAGCTGCCTTTAGAAGTCTAATTCACCGGCTATACAACATCCCACTGAGTAAGGATGAATTTTTGAAAGAACAACAACACATAAAAGACATAGCAGTATTAAATGGATTCATCCCAGCCATCATAAGGAACATGATGAAGAGGAAAGTAAAACTGAAGATAAGATAAAATAATACCACTCTCACACCACTTAAAAACACAAATTGGCAATATGGAAATTCACCTACCATCCATGGGCTTTTAGAAAATTTGAACGAATCTTCAAAAGACTAAACTTAAAACTAGCACCCCAAAACAAATTCAGTCTGAGGAACCTGCTAAATAAACCACTAAAAATACAATCCCCAACAATTTGAAATCAGGAATTTATCAGATTAATTGTGAAACCTGTGAAAAAAAGCTACATAGGAAAAACTATGAGAAACTTGTTAACTAGGCAAAAAGAACACCAGAGGAACATTAAGTTGAAACAAACAGAAAAATCTGGAGTTTCCCACCATTTTTGGACAGAAAACCACAATATTGGCCACAACGTTAAACTGTTAAAATCTTTATGTTCACCCATAGAATTGGATATTTGGGAAAAAATATTCATAAACAAAAACCGTGATAAAGTGTAACACTGGGAGTGTAACACGTTAAGTGCCTGCAGCAGACGATCTCTTAGTTACACTGATTGTCCGCCAGGAGAGAAATTCCTGAACTACCAAAGGAACTGGATTCGCTCTCCAGAGATGGCGCCACAGTAAATATCGTTTACTAAGAAGGAATGTGCGTAATTATTTACCAAATATTTTAACACCCTTCAGGTTATTTGCTTTACATAACGTTTGTATTTTATTTCCAGTTATTAGCTCATAACAAACAACAGCTTCAGTGCATACAAGGGTAATTTAGAAAAAATCAGTAATGTCTTATTAGAAAGGAATTTTTCTAATGTTTGTATATTTGGACCGTTTTTTGCTTCTTAGAGGCATTCGGAAATTATCAATCCGTTAATTGAAGGATAAATTTTGTTGGAACTTGTATCTGTAATAATCAGTATATTGAGAAATGTTTCTGTTCCATAGAAATTTCATTTAAGCCAAAGAGTTTTAACATAATTGCTGTTTGTGAGAAGACTGGATAAGCAGTTCTAGTAAAGCTCAAGTTTGTGATGAAATCGTTGGTGATTATTCAAATACTTGCTGCGTTAAAATGACTTTATGACTTTTCTATTCTTCTTACTTACGTATTTCGGTACTTTATGTTAGTATTCCTGTTCTTGCAAGAAAACAAGAGAATGTAGACAGCAGGTTACCTTTTAGCTTTAGTTAAATATTTTAAAGCTGGACGTTAGCTAATTGATTAGAAATCTGGTTATCTTTGTATAGTTTAGTGATTAATAATAACCTTTCACTTGAAACCTACAGTTACTGAAAAATGGAAACGAAAAACAAGAAATACTTCACAAAATCTTTATTCCACAAAAAGTATTTTTCAATTTATTGTTTGTTTTATGGAGATCTCTATATTGGATCAGTAAGAATTTGTCTATCTCTTACGGTTTACCATTATGGTAATGTCCTAGGATTAGAGATACTTCTGACTACATTCAGAATTCAATAACGATTTTTATTTCATTTACATTGTAATATTCTAAAGATGTGGTATATTCGTAGAAATCCTTAAACCATTTTTCAAATTCCTCTTTATTTCCGTAGAAACAGACTTTAGCCAAATCTTACTGTAGCAGAATTAAGTAACATACACCAATACAATATTCCAAGGTCGATGACCACAAACAAAAGCGTTCACTTTGAAAACACGATACTCAGTTCCGGTTACACTCTCATTACTACTGTCCCATAAACTAGTCACGGCTTCTTCTATACACGACCATTCATGACTCCAGACGGCTGTGGAATGTTCTCTATCAATCAAGATGTCGCTAGAACTTTCTAGTCATCTATCTGCTTCGGCAAGCTCTTTGTGTACGTCGGCTGCGCTATCGCGATAACGCCTTCGCAACAATATGTAACAGAACTTTCGGTTTTCTGATAAATAAATCTCAAAATGTCCCGGTGTTTTCACTTCAGAATCTGAGATTTCTAATTCTCGTAGACCCCTGAACTAAGCGTGATCTTTAATCTGTAGGTTATGTCGTTTACAGACACGTGGACGGAGGTTTTCTAAAGAGGTTTTACTTTTTGGGTTCACAGAGTTAACAAATCTGTATTTCTGGTGAATTCTCCCAGTTAAGTTTTTAGATATAATACAATACTTGAGCTAACTACTCTAAGTACGTAGTAAGTAATGTAAAACCTGTACCGAGATATGACTTTGGTAGAAATCTGTATGATCAAATCATGTAGTCAAAATCTCGTAACATTATAAATTAGAACTTGACAAAATATAGACAAATTTCCCAGTTCCACACACTTACTTTATTTGTCTCTACTAATTTGATCAAAGTGCGAAATACTTAATACAAAGAACACAGAATGTACAACTGTAATATTGTAGAAATAGGCTCAGAGTGATTCAAAAGCAAATCTTGTTAAAAATCATAATATATGGCAACTTTATTTAATTAACGATGTTTAAGGCCCTGTATAGTTAAATTTCAATATGCAATACCTTTATATATTAAAAACGCTAACCCTACTCTAGTAAGTTGGTAACAATAGCAATACAGTTTAAAAGACAGCAAGAGCTGACCCGACTTTTAACATTTAGCTATGACCTTCTATGACCAATAAAATGGGTTATGTAACTTTTCTATGTACGTTATTATTTTTTTCTTTATTTGAGCAGACGAAATAATGAGCTTAGTGATAGGGCGGTTTGAGAGTAACATCTTAAATCACTGGAGGAGACGATCTGTTAGTTATAGTGATTGTCCGCCAGGAGAGACATTGCAGAACTGCCAACCGAACTGAAATCGCTGTCCACAGATGGCACCACAGGTAATATCTTATGCTGAGAATGAATATATATCATTATTTACGAAACTTTACAACATATTATAAGTATGTAGTTCACATAAAGCTTTGGTTTAATTATTCTTTACTGCCTTGAAACAAACAGGATGAATACGAGGATTACTTCGCTAAAATAAACAATGTTGTGTAGGAAAGGAAGTCTTCTAAAAGTGTATATGTGGACCAATTTTTACTCAAAAAGTATGCTAAAATTAAATGTCACTGTGGAAATACTAAGTTTTGTTGGAACTTGTACCTTGGAAATGCGTCTGTTCATAAAAATTTCATTTGTCATACGATTTAACACCATTGCTGATTGTGAGAGTATGGCTGATTGTGAGAGTATGGCTGATTGTGAGAGTATGGCTCAAAACCGAACTTCAAAGCTGTTACCTAGCGACCTGCTTTAAATCATTTAACTATCGCTAAAAGGTTACTGTTTCCCCCTTGCTTACTAAACTAAAAGAATAATAACAACGTATATTTCGTTAAACAAGAAGTACACAGATAAATAAGGGTTTATAACAAGACTAGGAAAATTCGTGAACTCCACAAAATGCATAGTTGTTTAGACAGTCAAATATGAGGTAGATTAGACATGTTTGTTTTGCAACAATGCTTTAAAATCATGTGGAAGATGCGAGGTTCATGTGAGAGAACAGTTCCAGATATGTTAGTTAATTTTACAACATCAACTTCCAACAAAACTTAATGTATATCTTAATGAATTACGATATTATTCATCGTCCGATGTGCCTCAAGGTTTGAGGATCTAAATAAAAATAATAAAGTGTTGAATGCACTTCGCCCGTTGGCAGCACTGATGAAGTAACCATAATAACAACAAGGAGGATTACGGATGTATGAAAGTCTGTCTCTTCTTACTGTACAAGTTTCTGGAGCAATTTCTATTCACATGCATTATATATCCACCTTATACGAAGTTAAAAAATAACAAAATGACAGAAATGGAACAATGACATACCTCGTTTCGGTAAAAGAAGCTTGATTTGTCACTTAGACTGACAAAACACAATCGTATTACACAGTCAACTGTCTCAGGTAGTGAACTTGTTCGTTCCAACAAAACAATACACTATCGTCCTCTCTGGAGTAAGTACATAAGAGAGAATGTAAAACCTGTACCGAGATATGACTTTGGTATAAATCTGTATGATCAAATCATGTAGTCAAAATGTTGTAACATTATGAAACAGAAGTTAACAAAAATATTGTATTAACTTCTTACTTCCAGAAACTTAACCTTTACATAAGATAAGTTGTGAAAACCTGTACTTAATTTTTGAGAACTCTGTATTTCGATTTATCACCAACTATTGGATTAAAGCACCTAATGTTTAATATAAAAAAAACAAAATGTACAACTGTAATATTGTGGAAATAGTCTCAGATTCTTTCCGACTAAACTCTCTTTAATTTTGTCGAACTTATTGGTCATAACTAGGGAGCGGATTTATAAACACTAAAGTGTATGAAATAGGCAGGCAAAAAGGCACTAAAAATGAACAAAATAGGCACAAAACATTTGCTAAGTAAACAATTAGATAATCACAATTTTAGTAAAATGGTTCCTAAAATGCACTATAAATGCATTATAACAAAATGACGATCATCGCAACATATGCTACAACAAATTCGCTAAACACATACTATTTTGCGGTTCCCTAGACGAAATAGTTCTACATTTATTCCAAATGTCATAAATGGCTCCACAGCAAGTTAAAGTAACAGATATTGTCGTATAATGAAAATACATATAAATCCACTTCACTAAGAACCATAATCTACAGAAAGGTGTGAAGTAACTACGTCAAAAAGTAGAAACATGCGTTTTAGGGGGGAAGGGGGGGGCTAAGGGTGAAATTGAAATATCTGAAGCTTTTGTTAGATTTGTTTCAAATGTATACCATTTATTTTGTGATCGATCAAGAATGGAATAATACCAAGTTTCATCTTTGAGGAATTAATAGTTTATGTCTAAATTACAGGTGATTTTCAAAATGTCCCACGTGTTGTAATTTTAACAATTAATGCTTGTCGTATAAGTTTCTGCACCCATTTTAACCTATTAATGACCTGTACCTAACTGAAATATTTGTCTTCGCCATATCAACGAAGGAAACAAATAATCATACCAATTTAACAATTTTTATTTTCCTAAGCATTTTCAGTAAGAAGTAAGCATTATAATTCTTATCAATACAAATAACAAAAACACATCAAATGTAAATGGGTACACTTAAGATGCAGTTGACCTCACAGACATGTTTAGAATTTCATACAAATTAATAGAAAACTGCATTCTGTGTAACAGTTTGAGGTTAGGAAAATATACAAAATATGGGATCTGAGCAATCTGAGGTTAAAATTACGTAATAGCAGCTACGATACAAGTGTAGGGTTATCTAAACATTCATGTGACGTTTTCTGTAGTGTCGCTAGAAAAGAACTTTGTATTATTGAAGTATGTTTATATTAATTTTAAGACAAACTTTGGTATTATAAGTTTCGGGCCAATTTGCACAGATGTGTCTCCATGGTAAACACTTTTTTGTATATCGAATGTGCAGCAGTAAGACGTCTCTCTTCCCCGAAAACTTCACGTTAAAACCAACAAATGCAAAAGCTGTTGTCACAAATTACAAACAGAAGAAATTGTCTGAAATGGCAGGTTTAGGCATTAATAAGCAGAATAGTCACAAACGTATAAAATAGGCGTTTATAGGCGGTATAAAACTAAGACATTAGGCTAATAATTGTAGGAAACTTTCGCATAACTTAAAAGGCTACGTTTCTGAACAAAGGAGTAAAATAGGGAAATAGCACGTAGTCCGCCGTCTAGTCATAACTTGTGGATAAGCTTTTAGTATAACAAAAGTCAAATATTGTTTATGGCAACCTAATTTATGTAATTAAAGGCTTTTCGAAATTTTCTGTTGTTCTGTTTCAATGTCCAATATCTTTATATCTTAGAAATGCTAATCTTATTCGTATCAGTTCACAAGAATAACAGTAGAGTTTGTAATTCAGCATGAGCTGAGCCGATCTTTAATATTTGTATCTACAACAATATGAGTAAAGAGAAATTTCTGTATACTTCTTTTTTATTTGGAGCGGACGGAATAATGAGTTTTAGTGGTAGAGCTGATTGAGGGTAACACGTTAAATGGTTGCAGTAAACGGTCAGTTAGTTACACTGATTGTCCGCCAGGAGAGATATTCCAGAACTTCCAACGGAACTGAAATGGCTGTCCAGAGATGGCGCCACAGGAAATATCTTATACTGCGAATGAATATGTGTAATTATTTACCAAGTTTTATAACACTCTGCAGGTATGCTCTTTAGATAGGTCTTCGATTTAATCGTACCTTATTACTAAAGACAAACAGTTGCTTCAGTAAACAGAGACATACTTTCGAAAACAAATAAGTAAACCTCTATAAGAAAGGAGGTCTCCTTAAGGATGTATATTTTGCCTGCTTTTTCATCTAGGAAATATTGAAGAATAACATTCTTGTGTTATACATCTTACATTTTGTTGGAATTTGTATCTTTATCAATCATTATTAACAATAGAAATTTAATACAATTGCTGCTTATGAATTGAGTTTATAAGCGATACCAGTGCACCTCAACGATGAGAGGAAGTCGTTGGTAATTATCGAAAAGCTGTGTTGAACTTACATGACTTTATATTCTTCTTTTATTCCGTTTTTATTGGTGCTTTATGTCAATGGAAATATACGTTGTTAATATCATTTTCCCTGTACGAAAAAAGAACATAAGAGGCACCTAACATTTTAGAGATCTATGGAAAGGTAAGAGTCAGAGTGAAAAATTCAATGCCACAGCCGGGATTTGAACCACGGATCTTCAGGTTTGCGTTCAGCCGCCCTAACCATTGAGCTACTATGGCCAACGCGCCGACATGACATTAAATTCTACAACTAAAACGTGTTTTGTTAGAGCGGCTGGACGGAGACCAGAAGATCCGCGGTTCAAATCCCGGCTATGGCATTGAATTTTTCACTCCGACTCTACCTTTCCATACTTTAGCCTGCACACGGCCAGTGTGAAAGAAGAATTAATTTCTTTTCGCGATGGTTAAACATTTTAAAGGTGATCGCCCCATAACGGCTTTCAAATTTGACTTTCTTTGTATAGCCTAGCGATAAAAAACTACAAAGTTTTACATTTGATAAATATATACTTATAGAAAAATTCAAAAAAATAACAAGAAATACGTCACAAATGCTTTAACCCACAAAAAAGTATATTTCAATTTATAGTTTGTTTTTATCGAGATCTGTATATTGGAGCAGTAAGATTTCGTCTCTCTCTTACAGTTTATCATTATGGTAATGTCCTAGGAGTGGAGACGCTTCACAGTTGAATAAAGATTTCAATTTCACTTGTTTTGCAAATATCTTAAGGATGCCGTACATTCATAGAAATACTTGAACAGAAAATCTTTGAAAATGCTCCATATATAAGATGTCTGGGGTCGAGATTTCCCTGAATATTTACGTGTCACATACTTTAAATATACTGAGTATTTAGCCGACTTTTGTCGTAAGAGCTTTGTGACTGAGAAAGTACATTAACTGACTTTGTTATACAGGAGACGTTTTAGTTATAGTAATTGTCCGCCAGGGGAGAACATACCTCTTGTTGCTGTCCAGAGAGGGCTCTACCTGTAATATGTTACATTGGGGAAGAAACTTTGTAATTATTAACAATGTTGTGTAAGATAATTATTTCCCTTATATATAACTTATATTTAATTTCTCCTTGTTGCCTGTGAACGAAAGTTAGCTGAAATATATATGCAGGCAATTTAAAGTAAACCATTTATTGTCTGTGAGAAATGAAGCCTCCTAAAACAACTATATTACTAGGGATTTAGGGATTTCAACTGTATTACTAGGGATTTCGGCTAACTGAACCATCAATTTAATTCTAATCTCGGTCTCGAACTGTTTATTGAAACATAATTGGATAAAACAATTTAAGCTATACTGAGTGGATGAAGTTGGAGGAATATAACAAGAGCTGAAAGCTACCACTGAAAATTGGAAAGCCCATTAATAAATAACAATGTTGTAAACATTTCTGTTCTTCAGCCACGAATATGAGGAACTGACGTCACACTATGTACTCCTTGTCAAAACTTATTGCTCTTCATTTTAATTGGAGTAAATCTAACGATTGTAATAATTATGTCGGTGGAAGGTTAAAGCTAATTGCCATGTAAAAGGATTTTAAGATTCCATTCCCAATATTGTTCATCTCTTATGGTTTGTCAGTTATACAACAGTCACACGGTTATAGAGATCTTCCCATAACTCGGCAAAATTTAAGATATGCTCATGTTTCATCATGAAAGTATTTTATAGCCATTTTTCTTAAAAAAAAAAAACATTTTCGAGAACGCTTTTTGCAAATGTTAGTAAGGGCTGAGGGATATCGTTGTAAATCTACATCTGACATCCTAGGAAGATGCTGAGTGTTTTACTTTTGTAGTTATGTAGTTTACAGACACATAGACCTTTTTGTAAAGTTGCCCTAACTATTGGAGATATGTACTCAACTATCAATTACTTTACTGTTTTTGTAATAACAATAAGAAGTGTAAGTTGTGCTGACACGAACGTGGTGTTTAGGTGTAGTACAACAGATACACGCTACACCTTTACCAACCTTAAATTCCACACTAAAGTTACACGTTACCGAAACTAACCATATTTTTATTCAATAATGTGAACTTACAATTTTATATAAATAAACCTTTAAATTCGTAGGATACTAAACTGACTTTTCATCAACACAGATACATATACAATGTTGTTACTCGACACTGACAGTATCTCTGTATCATGACAGGACTTTGAAATATCTGATGGTTGCACTTACAAAATGAAATGTGTAGTATTTAACGCTCGCTTTTATTACATACGACACCGCAGGCGGTGACACTGTTGATACATGGGATGAAGATGGAACACCGGTGGATTGAGATGGCGGGGGAAACCGGGCGTCCCGGAGAAAACCCGCCCCAGCGCCGTGTTGTCCAACACAAATCTCACTTTGCGGTCTCCTGGGATCGAACCAGGGCCGCCTTAATGAGAGCCAAGCGGTCTAACCACTGAGCCACGGTGCGGCCTATTGTATTTAAAACAGTTTCACTGCTCCCTTTTGTACATAATATTCATAAAACCGTACATTCATCTATCTACTTGGTGCTAATCAACATAAACATTATTAAAATGGTTTTGCTACAGATTTCCTTATGGGTATCTACAAAACGATAGTCAATTTTTAAAGCAGGTCACTAGTATGTGATATCTTTGACATTCCATTTCTTTTGTATGACCTGGACTTATAAAAACATGAATATGTTCCCATTTGGGAAAAGGTTTAAGTATTTGAACGTTTACAACAATAACAATGAATATTTCAAATATGACTATCACAAAAGAAATTATTTGACACAAACCGTGTGTTTTAAAGAGATTTACATTTTTATAAAGTAAGATTTTGTCTATATCTCACCGTTTATTAGTTATACAAAGTGATTCAGAATAAAAGAACGTCTCAGACAATTCAAGACAATGAGTCAAATGATATTTTAGGACACAAAACCGGAAACATCATTAACGTCCAAATTCAAGACATACACTTTCTTTGGAATGAAGCTATCTTAAACATATGATAGTTACATAAAAATTATTACATCTAGTTTTGAGAAAGTCAGAATTTACACATAGTTTCAATGTGGACATTTTTGTTGTCCGAATTTTTGTAAAAAGAACAACTTAAATTTCAAGTTTTGTATATAGCCCAAGTTTGGTTTCTCAGTTGTTCTGTTTACAGACACAACATGGAGGTTGTTATAAAATGTTCAATTTGATTGATTGAAAGGTTCTCAAAACATGTATTTAGAGTGAAGTTTCGGTAGATAATAACTCCTCTACCTGCTATATGTAGTAGAAAGCCAATCAGCTGTATAAACAGAGTCAAGTCGTTACTAAACCATACAATCATTTCATGTCATCATATTCAACATCTTACTGCACTCACTTTATCTAAAATATATTTTATGGAGTCGTTAACCATTTCCGAGATATCTTTTATTTGTTTGATTCTCTTCAATACTTCAACTGATCAAGAATGAAGTAATTAAATGATGTAGCAAGAATCTTTAACATCTGACAATCTTTTAAAGTTTACTGTATTCCCTTGTACCTACATGATTGGTAACGTCGTAGAAGTGTAACGCCAGTTCAGCACATTCGATATTCCATCATCTGTAAATTAATTACAGTTTTAGAGTTTAACGAACGATTTCCTCTTGGAGTTGAGGTGTCCTGGCCATAGTAACGAGGGAAAAATAAACATTTTGAACGTTGTTGAAATGGTGTAATTGTACTGACGTTTGTCAATAATGAAGAGAAAAGTTTTCAATTGTGTTTATTAATATAACTGAATACAAATTCAAAAAAATACGTTTTCAAATATGCTATTGTGATATGAACAGTGAAACCATAGTCAGTTTGAAAAAAAGTACATACGCATATACTTAATTCAGAAGACTTTCTTTCAGAAGTACGGTTAATTGTTTGCGCGATATTGCCTCCATATATATTACAGCTACCGTCTTTTACAAGTAATAAAGAAAAATTAAAAATAAGATAAATATAAATAACATAGAATATATTATACAATTTCGTAAATAATTACAAAGACTCTTCCGCAGTGTAAGATGTTACAGGTGGAGCCCTCTCTGGACAGCAACAAGCGGTCTGTTCTCCCCTGGCGGACAATTACTACAACTAAAACATCGTCTGCTATATAACAAATTCACTTAATGTGTTCATTAACTACCAATCGTTACACAAAGGTTTATGTGTATATCTGCTGCAAATTAGAAGTAAATATTTACGGGGAATAGGGTTGTAGAGTTTTGGATTAGGTTCCAAGTTTCAAAGCTATTTATAGGAGCTTTGAAAAGCATTTTTAAACCATAAAATTAGAAAATTTTACTGGAACGGTAGAATATAGGGAAAATCGTTACTGATGAAAAAGTTTACGTAAATTATGTTCTTTAAAGATATCTTAATTTTTGTGTCCTAAGAATTTGTCTCTATCGAATGAACTACAAGTTAAAAACCTAATTTCGTAAACGCATTTTACACAATTAACTATTTTTTAAGCCTTCCGTATTTCTAGTTCAATTTCCCAATACCTTTATATCTTAAAAGTGTTTATTTTTTTTTCCTTGTAAGTTTATAGGAATAACGCTGGAATTACAAGGGCAGCATTACCTGACCCGGTTTTTAATATTTAACTATATCCTTTTTGTGTTTCAGTCGAAATTAGTAATGAAATTCCGTAATATTCACTTTAAAATTGGAACGGACGTAAAAATAAGTCGTACTGGAAGAACGGCCTGAAAAAGTACTGTGAGTGTACCATATTGAAATAACTTTTATATAGAATAGGTCCGTTTAGTTACAGTCATTTTCCACCAAGATAGAAATTTTAGGTGGCAAACAATTGCCGACGGTAAGGGAGTTGCTGTCCAGAGATGGCACTACCGGTCACATTTTATACTGAGGAAGAAAATATACATTTATTTATGATTTTTTAAAATATATTTTAATTATATTCTTAATATACAGCTTAGATTTCGTTGCTCTTAGTGGCTTGGAAATAAACAATTGCTAGTATGAATAAAGAGAAAATATTGAAGGAATAAAACAAATGAAGTGAGAAAGCAAATCTCGTAAAGCAAGTATATGTATATTTTTTTCCCTATCTGTGAAGCATGAGTCTATTCTTTAATTCTTTTATGGTTATTGATTTTTGTTGGAACTTATATCCGATTATCATGAACATTACATTTGGAATCGTTTCAGCTCTTTACTCGCAATTGTTTCCCGAGAAGGCTTCAGAAGAATTTATAATTTACCAGACATAAGCAACAAGGATTTTCAGTTTCACAAAACGATAGTCCTTTGTTTGTTTTATCGAGATCTCTATATTGGAGCAGTAAGACTTTGTCTGTTCCTTACAGTTTACAATTATGGTAATGTCCTAGGAACGGAGAGACTTTTGACTACATTCACAGTTGAAAATATTTTAAAGTTGTAGTACTTTATCGAAAATATTCCATGTAAAGGATAGTCTGAGGTACAATAGTTATCTTTTCTACTTATTATGTAAATAGTACATAAAAAAATTCATTTCATTCATCGTTCATTCATTTTAATATCATATCGAGTGATATTGCCAATCACAAATTTCATCTGTACAGTTCACGTAGTATTTGGTGACAGTTTAGACGTTTTTAAATGTTTCTATCACATACATAGTACATAGAGAATATCTTACATTCATCTTACAAATTTGGTAACAAGATTTTACAAGTATAACTCACTTTAAGGCTTACTAAACAAAACATATGTGTTACAGTTACATGACTTTCTCTACTTGTTGTCTTATTCTCATATTTAGTACACATTATTAGAGATAAATGTTTATGTAGAATGTCATATAATAATATCAGTATTAGTACAAGGGAAATAGGAGAGTACACCAATGTTTGAGTGATAGTCAAAAATTTTATGAACCTGTTATTATGTAATGACCTTGAAGTAATGTTCTCTTTACATAAACAAGAGTTGAAAAGGATACACTGCCCTCCCATTTGACGAAAGTATAAATATTGGAAAACTGAAACAATTAGCAATTATATTTAATGTAATTTCTATATTTTACTTATTCTATACTTCTTGCTTTGTAAGTTTAGATGTATCTCTTGTAATTTAACAGTTAAACAAAGGTCTATTAGTTATGACGAGGACTTCTGAGATCATTCTCATACATTTTAGGTTTAACAAACATCAAATTATTGAAAGCTGACAGTCTCTAATGTATGGTAAAACATATACATACTGAAGTACAAAGATCACCTCATAGATTTTTATGTGTCAGCTCAGAACAACTTGGGAAGTTTATTTTTCTGCCAACAGATGCCACTAGTTTAGATTCCCAGAATGTCAAAAGCACAAAGAATCAGTTGGACATATGTTGAAGGTTAGGACATTCTTTACTCCATGAAACATGTTTAGTTACAATTTTTAGTTTATAATGTTTAGTATTTCAAATACAATTTAAGTTTATAAATTGTTAATATATCACTGTTTACTAACATCTCTACTCAAATGTAATGGTAACATATTTTCTGCTTATTTGTGTTTTAACAACATCTACATTTTTTGTGGAAAAGTAGAGTCAGAATGAAAAATTCAATGCCACGGATCTTCTGGTTTCCGTCCAGCCGCTACCATGGTGGTTCAAATCCCGGCTATGGCATTGAATTTTTCATTCTGACTCTGCGTTTCCACAATTTAGCCTACACACGGCCAGTGTGAAAGAATAATTAATTTCCATTTACATTTTTGTTTGTTAACATTTTGTCTGTCTTAAAGGAACATTCAGAATGAAGACAACTTACGAAGACATTACCAAAGTATTCAAGATAGGCAATTTTTAATTAAACTAATTGGTAATTGGTAATTAAGTATATGGTACCTTAATCGAAACTCTTAGAGCTGACTTTTTTAAAAAGTAAGTAAAAATACTGATAAATATTTTATATAAAGTGTAGTATGAAGTACAGTAACTGTATTTTCTACTTATGCATTTGGTACAGACAACAAAAGTAATTTACTTCATTCACTGTTCATTCTGTACACTTCTTTTTCTCAGCAGATATAATAAAAAGCCTTAGTGTTAGAGCGGATTCAGAGTGTAATTGTCAAATGTCTGCAGTAAACGATCTGTTAGTTACAGTGATTGTCCGCCAGGAGACAGTCTCCAGAACTCCCAAAAGAACTGGAATCGCTGTCCATAGATGGCTTCACAGGTAATATCTTGTACTGCGAATGAATGGATGTAATTATTTACCAATTTTGAGAACACACTTTAAATATGCTCTTCTCATAAAGCTAAGGTTTAACATGTCTTTATTTTCTTAAAGTAAACAAAAGCTTCAGTAATTACACGGATCCTTTCAAAAAAACTAAATAATACTCTGTGAGAAAGGAAGTCTCCTAAAGTGTATATATACTGACTGGTGTTTGCGTCACAGATTATTAAACATTTCAAACTTTGAACCACTTATGTTCAGTTTTGTTGGAACTTGAACCTATAACGATCACAAAACTTGGATCTATTTGTTCCTTAAGAATATAATTTGAGTGTGAGAAGACTTGATAAGCAGTATGCCTCAAGTTTGAGAGGAAGTTGTAGGTAAATATTGAAATACTTGCTGCCTTGATCTCAGAAGACTTTTTACATACCTTTATAATCCCTTAAACATTATTAATATTTTCCTTGCAAAAAAGTAGGAGTATACAGTCCAGTTCAAGCGCCTTCAAATTTGACTTTATCTGCACAGCTTAACGATAAAATATTTTAGCTTTATATTTACGAAATTTATACTTATTGAACAATTCAAACAAATAACAAGAAATACCTCGCAAATTCTTTAAAGATTTATATTGCATTTGCATTGGAAATATTTTAAGGGCACGGTATATCCTTAGAAATCCTTAAAACAATTTTTAAGCAAATGTTTGAAGGTGCCCCTTGTAAAAGAGATCTGGGATCGTGATTTCCCTGAATATTTACGTGTTACATCCTTTAAATATACTGAGTATTTAGCCGACTTTTGTTGTAAGAGCTTTGCTGTTGACAGATACAGAAATAAATAAATAAAAAGTGTGGTTGTGTATCTTGACTTTAAGTGAAAGTAAAATGTTTAAAGAGCTAATCAGTATATGTCCGGACTAAACCAAGTAATGTATTGCTTTCCGAGAAAACTGTAAATATTGGTAAACACAAACAACAAGGATTGAGTCTTACATACATCCTGTGTTTTAACAACATCTACATTTTTTTATTAACATTTTGTCTGTCTCTTAGAGATATAAAGGAACATTCAGAATGAAGAGAACTTACGAACACATTACCAAAATAGTCAAGATATGCAATTCATTTGTCATCACATCTGAAATATTTGGTAAATTCTTTGAGGCACTGTTTAAAAAACCTAAACATTTTCAATGGCTATTTTATATAAAGTGTAAAGTGAAGTACAGTAAGTGTATTTTCTACTTATTATGTACTTGGTACAGACAACAAAAGTAATTTATTTCATTCACTGTTCATTCTGTTTACTAACATACTTAGTTACTTTATTACTCAACATTCATCGTTTTAAATTAATCATTCATCATTTTGGATATATCAACTTAATAAACACTATGTTTGCTATTTAACCACATTATTTACTTTTATTTCTCCATATGTCATTTAGGTCACCAAATATAAACATACTCATTTTTTATAGATTGGGTTAACATGAAAAATTCAATGCTATGGCCGGGATTTCACCCACGGATCCGCTGGTTTCGTCCAGTCACTCCAACCCATTGAGTTACCATGGCCAGCATGCCGTCCTGACATTAACCAGGAGAATTAATTATTAATAATGTTGTGTACGACCTTGTAATTATGTTCTTTAAATATGGCATAGATTTTACTGTAGTTTTTCGCTTGTAAACGAAGGTTAGTCGCAATGAACATGGAGGCAATATCTAGTAAACAATTGTGTGTTAGAAAAGACGTCTTCTAAATTAACTACATTTTAGGGATTTCAGCTAACTGACTTATTTCAATTAAAATACTTTCTGTACGTTTTGTTCATACTTAATTCAATGAAGCAATTAAAGTAATGCAGGAAGAACTTGGAGGAATTTAACAGAAACTAGAGGCAATATCTAAAAGTTGGAAAGCATAATAATAAATAACAATATTGCAAACCTTTCTGTTCTTTATTACACTCTCTACTCCGTGGTACACATTATTGGTCTTCATTTTAATTGAAATAAACCTTTACCATTTTAATAATTATTGTGTTTGTTAAAGGTTATAGCCATTTGCAATGTAAAATGATTAAGATTTCATTTTCGAGTTTGTCCATCTCTTATGGTTTGTTAGTTGTTCAAGCCAAACGAAAAAAGTATAAATAAGTCAAAGCACGGATATAGAGATCTTACTACAACATTCTGGAACAATTTGAAATAAGTTCATCATTCATCATGAAAGAATTTTAGAATCATTTTTTCTTAAAAAAACCAACATTTTCGAGAACGCTTCTTGTAAATGTTAGTAAGTGTTGAGGGATATTCTTGTAAATCTACGTCTGACATCCTAGGAAGATGCTGAGTGTTTTACTTTTGGGGTTATGTTGTTTACAGACACATAGACCTTTTTGTAAAGTTGCTCTTAACTATTGAAGAATGTACTCAACTATCAATAACTTTACTGTTTACTATAACTATTTGTGACCGAGCGCAATGACTCAGGCGGTTTCATCTGAGGCCGAGTTCGATTCCCGTGGCCAAGCTATCTGACCTATGGGACTTTTTCGGGTGTTTTCCCGGGTCGCTAGGCGAATGCTGTGTAGGTTAATTACCGAATTTTCTGTTCCTCCATTTCATTTCCATTATCGTTTCATATCATCTCTCATCTGGAGGTCTCTTTCAGGATAGAAGTGTCGGCGGTGCATGGCAGGATGATATGCTCCGAGGAAAACTACTTCCTCCTCCGGTAGGTCCGTTACCGGTCTCCGCGCCTCTGCTGGAACCATTTCGGGACCGCCAGCCGGGAACTTTTGGGGCTCGTTGCCTGTCGGGGGAAGTCTATATCCAAGTAAACCTTAGAGACCCTGCCCTCTGTATGTCGTGACACCTTGGGTCCGTAGCTCTCTGTCTCCTTCGCCTCATCCTTCCTCCCGGGGGGCCCCACTTGGGGGTACAGGAACAATAGGCCCAGCATGGTAGTCTACGTACCGAATCCCCTCCGTAATGAAATCCCAAAAACAAAAAGAAGTGTAAGTTGTGTTGACTACCAAGTCTGTGTTAAGACGAACGTGGTCTTTAGGTGTTACGGACTGTCAATAGCCAATTACAATGAAACATTTGTACAACAGATAGTAAGGATAAAAGACATTAGTTTCACAAACACTTTTGTCAACTTAAATTCCAATTTTAAAGCAAAGTAATCTTTTTTAGAAACTCCGTCAGAGTGCCATATGCCCTTCTTGCACGCAACTCGTAGCATATGCATGCGCAGTAGTCAAGGTCACCAACAGTCTTCGTAATCGCGGCGCCAAGTCTGATAACCCCAAAGGTCACCTCTTATCAGCAAATTCTCGTTTCGCGTAAAGTACAGGGTACATTCTCGGTTTAGAGGTCATTCGTCGCACAATGTCTCCATCGAGAGCCCGTTACTCTGTTACTCCCAGTAACTCTGTACCTTGACATTACTTTAAAATATCTGATGGTTGTACTTACAAGAGTTTCACTACTCACTTTTGTACATAATATTCTTAAAAACGTACATTCATCTATCTGCTTGATGCTAATCAACATAAGCATTATTAAAATGGTTTTGTTACATATTTCCTTATGGGTATCTACAATGACAATACCGTCAACTTTAAACGATAGTCAATTTGTTTAAAGCTGGTCACTAATATGTGATATTTTTGACATTCCATTTCTTTTGTATGACCTGGACTTATAAAAACATGAATATGTTCCCATTTGGGAAAAATTTTAAGTATTTGAACGTTTACAACAATAACAATGAATATTTCAAATATGACTATCACAAAAGAAATAATTTGACACAAACCGTGTGTTTTAAGGAGATTTACATTTTTATAAAGTAAGATTTTGTCTATATCTCACCGTTTATCAGTTATAAAAAGCGATTCAGAATAAAAGAACGTCTCAGACAATTCAAGACAATGAGTCAAATGATATTTTAGGACACAAAACCCGAAACTTCATTAACGTCCAAATTCAAGACATTCACTTCCTTTGTAATGAAGTTATCTTAAACATACGATAGTTACATAAACATTATAACATATATTTTTGAGAAAGTCAGAATTTACATAAAGTTTCAATGTGGACATTTTTCTTGTAGCAAGTTTTGTAAGAAGCATAACTTAAATATTAAGTTTTGTATTTAACCCGAGTTTTGGATCTTGAGTTGCTCTGCT
Source organism: Mantis religiosa (assembly GCA_030765055.1). Lineage (NCBI taxonomy): Eukaryota > Metazoa > Arthropoda > Insecta > Mantodea > Mantidae > Mantis > Mantis religiosa. The sequence goes on from JAUKNK010000248.1 coordinate 791,519, forward strand.
TACAAACACAACATTGACGTTGTAATAAAATGTTCCGTTTGATTGATTCAGAGGTTCTCAAAACATGTATTTACAGTGAAGTCTCGGTAGATAACAATACCTCCTCTACCTGCTATATGCAGTAGAGAACCAATCAGCTGTATAAACAGAGTCAAGTCGTTACTAAACCATACATTCATTTCATCATATTCAACATCTTACTGCACTCACTTTATCTCAAATAAATTTTATGGAGTAGTTAACCATTTCCGAGATATCTTTTATTTGTTTGATTATCTTAAATACTTAAGCTGCTCAAGAATTAAGTAGTAATTAAATTACCGAGCAACTAGCTTTAACAAATTTACAATCTTTTAAGGTTTACTCTATTCTCTTGTACCTACAAGATTGTTCACATCGTAGAAGTGTAACGCCAGTTCAGCACATTCGATATTCCAATATCTGTAAATTAATTACAGTTTTAGAGTTATAACGAACGATTTCCTCTTGGAGTTGAGGTATATTGGTCATAGTAATGAGGGAAATATAAAGCATTTTGAACGGGGTTAAAATGGTGTAATTCTAGTGGCATTTGTCAATAATGAAGAGAAAAGGTTTCAGTTGTGTTTATTAATATAACTGATTACAAATTCCAACAAAACCTTTTGCCAATATACTACTGTGATATGAACAGTGAAACCATACTCAGTTTGAAAAAAGTACCTACATATATACTTAATTCAGAAGACTTTCTTTCAGAAGCATAGTCAATTGTTTGCGCGCTATTGTCTCCATATACATTACAGCTATCGTCTTTTCCAAATTTTAAAGAAAAATTAAAACTAAGCTAAATTTAAATAACATACTTAGAATATATTATACACTTTCGTAAATAATTACAAAGACTGTTCTGCAATGTAAGATATTACAAGTGGAGCCCTCTCTGCACAGCAACAAGCGGCCTGTTCTCCCCGTGGGGGACAATTTCTAGAACAAAAACATCGTCTGCTATATAACAAATTCACTCACGACCAACCCTAACACAAAGGTTTACTTGTCCGTCTCTTACAAATTTGAAGTAAAGATTTACGGGGAATGGGGTTATAGAGTTTCGGATTCAGTTTCAAGCTTCAAAGTTATTAATTTCAGCTTTTGACAAGTTCGGAAACAGGAATAACGTTTTTAATATATATATATATATATATATATATACGGGCATTGGAAAATGAAACTAGAGACAAATAAAATCTTGAAAATCGATAGCCATGAAATAAGTTTACGTAAATTATGTCCTTTAACAACATCTTAATTTTTGTTTCCTAAGACCTTTTCTGTATCTTATGAACTACAAGTTAAAGAATTAGTCTTAATTTTACAAGAATAACATTGGATTTTTACATTTTTTATCACTTAACTAAATCTTTTTTTTTTTTTTTTAATCTAAATCGAAATAAGTTAGGAAACTTCAAAGAATTTCTCATTAAACGTCCAGTTGATGTAAAAATAAGTCTTACTGGAAGAGCGGATTGAGAAAGGTCTGTGAGGGTACCACATTAAATGTAATTGTTATACGGCATAGCTCCGTTTAATTACAGTAATTGTCCACGAAGATAGAAATTTCAAGTGGAAAACAATTGCCGACCGTAAGGGAGTTGCTGTCCAGAGATGGCACTACCGGTCACATTTTATACTGAGGAAGAAAATATTTATTTATTTATTATGTTTCAAAATATCTTTTAATTGCATTCTTAATACACAGCTTAGATTTCGTTACTGTTAGTGGCAAGGAAATAAACAGTTGCTAGTATGAATAAAGAGAAAATGTTGAAGGAATAAAGCATTTGAAGTGAGAAACGAAATCTCGTAAAGCAAGTATATCTACATGTTTTTCACTATCTGTGAAGCATGAGTCTTATCTTTAATTCTTTAATGGTCATTGATTTTTGTTGGAGCTTATATCCGATTATCATGAACATTACATTTGGAATCGTTTCAGCTCTTTACTCGCAATTGTTTTCCGAGGAGGATTCAGAAGAATTTATAATTTAGCAGACATAAGCAACAAGGATTTTCACTTCCACAAAAAGATAGACGTTTGTTTGTTTTATCGAGATCTCTATATTGGAGCAGTAAGATTTTGTCTGTCCCCTACAGTTTAACATTATGGTAATATCCTAGGAATAGAGAGACTTCCGACTACATTAACAGTTGAATAACGATATATGTTCCGCTCTGTTGAAAATACTTTAAGGTTGTAGTACCTTATAGAAAATATTCCATGTAAAGGATAGTCTGAGGTACAATAATTATCTTTTATACTTATTATGTAAATAGTACATAAAACAATTCACTTCATTCATCTCTCGTTCATTTTAATATCATATCCAGTGATATTGTCAATCACAAACTTCATCTGCACAGTTCACGTAGTATTTGGTGACAGTTTAGACGTTTTTAAATGTTTCTATCACATACATAGCACATAGAGATTATATTACATTCATCTTACAAACTTGGTAACAGCATTTTGCAAGACGAACTCATTTTGAGGCTTACTAAACAAAACATATGTGTTACAGTCACATGACTTTCTCTACTCATTGTTATCTTCTTATATTTAGTACACATTATTAGAGATAAATGTTTATATAAAATGTCTTAGTACATATATCTTTATTAGTACAAGTGTAATAGGAGAGTACAACAGTGTTTGATTGGTAGTCAAATATTTTACGAACCTGTTATTATGTAATGACCTTGAAGTAATGTTCTCTTTACATAAACAAGAGAGCAAGAGTAGGGAATGACCTCCCATTTGACGAAAGTATAAATATTGGAAAATTGAAACAAATAGTAATCATATTTAATATAATTTCTATATTCAACATATTCCACACTTCTTGCTTTGTAAGTTTAGATCTATCTCTTGTAATTTAACAGTTAAACAAAGATCTATTAGTAATGAGGAGGACTTCTGAGGACATTCTCATAAATTTTAGGTTTAACAAACATCAAATTGTTGCAAGCTGTACGTCTCTAAAGTATGGTAAAACATATACATACTGAAGTACAAAGATCACCTCATAGATTTCTATGTGTTAGCTCAGAACAACGTTGGAAGGTTATTGTTCTGCCAACAGATGCCACTAGTTTAGATTCCCAGAATGTCAAAAGCACAAAGAATCAGTTGGACATGTGTTGAAGGTTAGGACATTCTTTACTCCATGAAACATGTTTAGTTACAATTTTTAGTTTATAATGTTTAGTATTTCAAATCCAATTTAAGTTTATAAATTGTTAATATATCACTGTTTACTAACATCTCTACTCAAATGTAATGGTAACATATTTTCTGCTTATTTGTGTTTTAACAACATCTACATTTTTGTGGAAAAGTAGAGTCAGAATGAAAAATTCAATGCCACGGATCTTCTGGTTTCCGTCCAGCCGCTTCCATGGTGGTTCAAATCCCGGCTATGGCATTGAATTTTTCATTCTGACTCTGCGTTTCCACAATTTAGCCTACACACGGCCAGTGTGAAAGAATAATTAATTTCCATTTATATTTTTGTTTGTTAACATTTTGTCTGTCTTAAAGGAACATTCAGAATGAAGACAACTTACGAAGACATTACCAAAGTATTCAAGATAGGCAATTTTTAATTAAACTAATTAGTAATTGGTAATTAAGTATATGGTACCTTAATCGAAACTCTTAGAGCTGACTTTTTTAAAAAGTAAATTGAATACTGATAAATATTTTATATAAAGTGTAGTATGAAGTACAGTAAGTGTATTTGGTACAGACAACAAAAGTAATTTACTTCATTTACTGTTCATTCTGTACACTTCTTTTTCTCAGCAGATATAATAAAAAGCCTTAGTGTTAGAGCGGATTCAGAGTGTAATTGTCAAATGTCTGCAGTAAACGATCTGTTAGTTACAGTGTTTGTCCGCCAGGAGACAGTTTCCAGAACTCCCAAAAGAACTGGAATCGCTATCCATAGATGGCTCTACAGGTAAAATCTTGTACTACGAATGAATAGATGTAATTATTTACCAATTTTGAGAACACACTTTAAACATGTTCTTCTCATAAAGCTAAGTTTTAATATGTCTTTATTTTCTTAAAATAAACAAAAGCTTCAGTAATTACACGGATCCTTTCGAAAAACTAAATAATACTCTGTGAGAATGGAAGTCTCCTAAAGTGTATATATACTGACTGGTGTTTGCGTCACAGAGCATTAAACATTTCAAACTTTGACCCACTTTTCTTCAGTTTTGTTGGAACTTGAACATATAACGATCACAAAACTTGGATCTATTTGTTCCTTAAGAATATTATTTGAGTGTGAGAAGACTTGATAAGCAGTATGCCTCAAGTTTGAGAGGAAGTTGTTGGTAATTATTGAAATACTTGATGCCTTGATCTCAGAAGGCTTTTTACATACCTTTATAATCCCTTAAACATTATTAATATTTTCCTTGTAAAAAAGTAGGAGTATACAGTCCAGTTCAAGCGCCTTCAAATTTGACTTTCTCGGCACAGCTTAACGATAAAATATTTTAGCTTTATATTTACGAAATTTATACTTATTGAACAATTCAAACAAATAACAAGAAAAACCTCGCAAATTCTTTAAAGATTTTTATTGCATTTGCACTGGAAATATTTTAAGGGCACGGTATATCCATAGAAATCCTTAAAACAATTTTTAAGCAAATGTTTGAAAGTGCCCCTTGTAAAAGAGATCTGGGATCGTGATTTCCCTGAATATTTACGTGTTACATCCTTTAAACATACTGAGTATTTAGTCGACTTTTGTTGTCAGAGCTTTGCTGTTGACAGATACAGAAATAAATAAATAAAAAGTGTGGTTGTGTATCTTGACTTTAAGTGATAGTCAAATGTTTAAAGAGCTAATCAGTATATGTCCGGACTAAACCAAGTAATGTATTGCTTTCGGAGAAAACTGTAAATATTGGTAAACACAAACAATTAACAAGGATTGTGTCTTACATACATCCTGTGTTTTAACAACATCTACGTTTTTTTATTAACATTTTGTCTGTCTCTTAGAGATATAAAGGAACATTCAGAATGAAGAGAACTTACGAACACATTACCAAAATAGTCAAGATATGCAATTCATTTGTCATCACATCTGAAATATTTGGTAAATTCTTTGAGGCACTGTTTAAAAAACCTAAACATTTTCAATGGCTATTTTATATAAAGTGTAAAGTGAAGTACAGTAAGTATATTTTCAACTTATTATGTACTTGGTACAGCCAACAAAAGTAATTTATTTCATTCACTGTTCATTCTGTTTACTAACATATTTAGTTACTTTATTACTCAACATTCATCGTTTTAAGTTAATCATTCATCATTTTGGATATATCAACTTAATAAACATTATTTTTGCTATTTAACCACATTATTTACTTTTATTTCTCCATATGTCATTTAGGTCACCAAATATAAACATACTCATTTTTGATAGATTGGGTTAACATGAAAAATTCAATGCTATGGCCGGGATTTGACCCACGGATCCGCTGGTTTCGTCCAGTCACTCCAACCCATTGAGTTACCATGGCCAGCATGCCGTCCTGACATTAACCAGGAGAATTAATTATTAATAATGTTGTGTACGACCTTGTAATTATGTTCTTTAAATATAGCATAGATTTTACTGTAGTTTTTCGCTTGTAAACGAAGGTTAGTCGCAATGAACATGGAGGCAATATCTAGTAAACAATTGTGTGTTAGAAAAGACGTCTTCTAAATTAACTACATCTCTAGGGATTTCGGCTAACTGAACCATGGACTTATTTCAATTAAAACACTTTCTGTACGTTTTGTTCAAACTTAATTCAATGAAGCAATTAAAGTAATGCAGGAAGAACTTGGAGGAATTTAACAGAAACTAGAGGCAATATCTAAAAGTTGGAAAGCATAATAATAAATAACAATATTGCAAACCTTTGTGTTCTTTATTACACTCTCTACTCCGTGGTACACATTATTGGTCTTCATTTTAATTGAAATAAACCTTTACCATTTTAATAATTATTGTGTTTGTTAAAGGTTATAGCCATTTGCAATGTAAAATGATTAAGATTTCATTTTCGAGTTTGTCCATCTCTTATGGTTTGTTAGTTGTTCAAGCCAAACGAAAAAAGTATAAATAAGTCAAAGCACGGATATAGAGATCTTACTACAACATTCTGGAACAATTTGAAATATGTTCATCATTCATCATGAAAGAATTTTAGAATCATTTTTTCTTAAAAAACCAACATTTTCGAGAACGCTTCTTGTAAATGTTAGTAAGTGTTGAGGGATATTGTTGTAAATCTACGTCTGACATCCTAGGAAGATGCTGAGTGTTTTACTTTTGGTGTTATGTTGTTTACAGACACATAGACCTTTTTGTAAAGTTGCTCTTAACTATTGAAGATATGTACTCAACTATCAATAACTTTACTCTTTACTACAACTATTTGTGACCGAGCGGAAGGACTCAGGCGGTTTCATCTGAGGCCGAGTTCGATTCCCGTGGCCAAGCTATCTGACCTATGGGGCTTTTTCGGGTGTTTTCCCGGGTCGCTAGGCGAATGCTGGGTAGGTTAATTACCGAATTTTCTGTCCCTCCAATTCATTTCCATTATCGTTTCATATCATCTCTCATCTGGTGGTCTCTTTCAGGATAGAAGTGTCGGCGGTGCATGGCAGGATGATATGCTCCGAGGAAAACTACTTCCTCCTCCGGTAGGTCCGTTACCGGTCTCCGCGCCTCTGCTGGGTCCATTTCGGGACCGCCAGCCGGGAACTTTTGGGGCTCGTTGCCTGTCGGGGGAAGTCTATATCCAAGTAAACCTTAGGGACCCTGCCCTCTGTATGTCGTGACACCTTGGGTCGGTAGCCCTCTGTCTCCTTCCTACCGGGGGGCCCCACTTGGGGGTACAGGAACAATAGGCCCAGCATGGTGGTCTACGTAACAAATCGCCTCCGTAATGGAATCCCCAAAACAAAAAGAAGTGTAAGTTGTGTTGACTACCAAGTCTGTGTTAAGACGAACGTGGTCTTTAGGTGTTACGGACTGTCAATAGCCAATCACAATAAAACATTTGTACAACAGATAGTAAGAATAAAAGACATTAATTATACAAACACTTTTGTCAATCTTAAATTCCAATTTTAAAGCAAAGTAATATTATTTAGAAACTCCGTCAGAGTGCCATATGCCCTTCTTGCACGCAACTCGTAGCATATGCATGCGCAGTAGTCAAGGTCACCAGCAGTCTTCGATATCGTGGCGCCAAGTCTGATAACCCCAAAGGTCACCTCTTATCAGCAAATTCTCGTTTGGCGTAAAGTACAGGGTACATTCTCGGTTTAGAGGTCATTCGTCGCACAACGCCTCCATCGAGAGCACGTTACTCTGTTACTCCCAGTAACTCTGTACCTTGACACTACTTTAAAATATCTGATGGTTGTACTTACAAGAGTTTCACTACTCACTTTTGTACATAATATTCTTAAAAACGTACATTCATCTATCTGCTTGATGCTAATCAACATAAGCATTATTAAAATGGTTTTGTTACATATTTCCTTATGGGTATCTACAATGACAATACCGTCAACTTTAAACGATAGTCAATTTGTTTAAAGCTGGTCACTAATATGTGATATTTTTGACATTCCATTTCTTTTGTATGACCTGGACTTATAAAAACATGAATATGTTCCCATTTGGGAAAAATTTTAAGTATTTGAACGTTTACAACAATAACAATGAATATTTCAAATATGACTATCACAAAAGAAATAATTTGACACAAACCGTGTGTTTTAAGGAGATTTACATTTTTATAAAGTAAGATTTTGTCTATATCTCACCGTTTATCAGTTATAAAAAGCGATTCAGAATAAAAGAACGTCTCAGACAATTCAAGACAATGAGTCAAATGATATTTTAGGACACAAAACCCGAAACTTCATTAACGTCCAAATTCAAGACATTCACTTCCTTTGTAATGAAGTTATCTTAAACATACGATAGCTACATAAACATTATAACATATATTTTTGAGAAAGTCAGAATTTACATAAAGTTTCAATGTGGACATTTTTCTTGTAGCAAGTTTTGTAAGAAGCATAACTTAAATATTAAGTTTTGTATTTAACCCGAGTTTTGGATCTTGAGTTGCTCTGCTTACAAACACAACATTGACGTTGTAATAAAATGTTCCGTTTGATTGATTCAGAGGTTCTCAAAACATGTATTTACAGTGAAGTCTCGGTAGATAACAATACCTCCTCTACCTGCTATATGCAGTAGAGAACCAATCAGCTGTATAAACAGAGTCAAGTCGTTACTAAACCATACATTCATTTCATCATATTCAACATCTTACTGCACTCACTTTATCTCAAATAAATTTTATGGAGTAGTTAACCATTTCCGAGATATCTTTTATTTGTTTGATTATCTTAAATACTTAAGCTGCTCAAGAATTAAGTATTAATTAAATTACCGAGCAACTAGCTTTAACAAATTTACAATCTTTTAAGGTTTACTCTATTCTCTTGTACCTACAAGATTGTTCACATCGTAGAAGTGTAACGCCAGTTCAGCACATTCGATATTCCAATATCTGTAAATTAATTACAGTTTTAGAGTTATAACGAACGATTTCCTCTTGGAGTTGAGGTATATTGTTCATAGTAATGAGGGAAATATAAAGCATTTTGAACGGGGTTAAAATGGTGTAATTCTAGTGGCATTTGTCAATAATGAAGAGAAAAGGTTTCAGTTGTGTTTATTAATATAACTGATTACAAATTCCAACAAAACCTTTTGCCAATATACTACTGTGATATGAACAGTGAAACCATACTCAGTTTGAAAAAAGTACCTACTTATATACTTAATTCAGAAGACTTTCTTTCAGAAGCATAGTCAATTGTTTGCGCGCTATTGTCTCCATATACATTACAGCTATCGCCTTTCCCAAATTTTAAAGAAAAATTAAAACTAAGCTAAATTTAAATAACATACTTAGAATATATTATACACTTTCGTAAATAATTACAAAGACTGTTCTGCAATGTAAGATATTACAAGTGGAGCCCTCTCTGCACAGCAACAAGCGGCCTGTTCTCCCCGTGGGGGACAATTTCTAGAACAAAAACATCGTCTGCTATATAACAAATTCACTCACGACCAACCCTAACACAAAGGTTTACTTGTCCGTCTCTTACAAATTTGAAGTAAAGATTTACGGGGAATGGGGTTGTAGAGTTTCGGATTCAGTTTCAAGCTTCAAAGTTATTAATTTCAGCTTTTGACAAGTTCGGAAACAGGAATAACGTTTTTAATATATATATATATATATATATATATATATATATATATATATATATATATATATATATATATATATATATACGGGCATTGGAAAATGAAACTAGAGACAAATAAAATCTTGAAAATCGATAGCCATGAAATAAGTTTACGTAAATTATGTCCTTTAACAACATCTTAATTTTTGTTTCCTAAGACCTTGTCTGTATCTTATGAACTACAAGTTAAAGAATTAGTCTTAATTTTACAAGAATAACATTGGATTTTTACATTTTTTATCACTTAACTAAATCTTTTTTTTTTTTAATCTAAATCGAAATAAGTTAGGAAACTTCAAAGAATTTCTCATTAAACGTCCAGTTGATGTAAAAATAAGTCTTACTGGAAGAGCGGATTGAGAAAGGTCTGTGAGGGTACCACATTAAATGTAATTGTTATACGGCATAGCTCCGTTTAATTACAGTAATTGTCCACGAAGATAGAAATTTCAAGTGGAAAACAATTGCCGACCGTAAGGGAGTTGCTGTCCAGAGATGGCACTACCGGTCACATTTTATACTGAGGAAGAAAATATTTATTTATTTATTATGTTTCAAAATATCTTTTAATTGCATTCTTAATACACAGCTTAGATTTCGTTACTGTTAGTGGCAAGGAAATAAACAGTTGCTAGTATGAATAAAGAGAAAATGTTGAAGGAATAAAGCATTTGAAGTGAGAAACGAAATCTCGTAAAGCAAGTATATCTACATGTTTTTCACTATCTGTGAAGCATGAGTCTTATCTTTAATTCTTTAATGGTCATTGATTTTTGTTGGAGCTTATATCCGATTATCATGAACATTACATTTGGAATCGTTTCAGCTCTTTACTCGCAATTGTTTCCCGAGGAGGATTCAGAAGAATTTATAATTTAGCAGACATAAGCAACAAGGATTTTCACTTCCACAAAAAGATAGACAGTTGTTTGTTTTATCGAGATCTCTATATTGGAGCAGTAAGATTTTGTCTGTCCCCTACAGTTTAACATTATGGTAATATCCTAGGAATAGAGAGACTTCCGACTACATTAACAGTTGAATAACGATATATGTTCCGCTCTGTTGAAAATACTTTAAGGTTGTAGTACCTTATAGAAAATATTCCATGTAAAGGATAGTCTGAGGTACAATAGTTATCTTTTATACTTATTAATTAAATAGTACATAAAACAATTCACTTCATTCATCTCTCGTTCATTTTATTATCATATCCAGTAATATTGCCAATCACAAATGTCATCTGCACAGTTCACGTAGTATTTGGTGACAGTTTAGACGTTTTTAAATGTTTCTATCACATACATAGTCCATAGAGAACATATTACATTCATCTTACAAATTTGGTAACAGCATTTTGCAAGACGAACTCATTTTGAGGTTTACTAAACAAAACATATGTGTTACAGTCACATGACTTTCTCTACTCATTGTTATCTTCTCATATTTAGTACACATTATTAGAGATAAATGTTTATGTAAAATGTCATATAATAATATCAGTATTAGTACAAGGGAAATAGGAGAGTACACCAATGTTTGAGTGATAGTCAAATATTTTATGAACCTGTTATTATGTAATGACCTTGAAGTAATGTTCTCTTTACATAAACAAGAGTTGAAAAGGATACAATGACCTCCCATTTGACGAAAGTATAAATATTGGAAAATTGAAACAATTAGCAATTATATTTAATGTAATTTCTATATTTCAACATATGCTATACTTCTTGCTTTGTAAGTTTAGATCTATCTCTTGTAATTTAACAGTTAAACAAAGGTCTATTAGTAATGACGAGGACTTCTGAGAACATTCTCATACATTTTAGGTTTAACAAACATAAAATTATTGAAAGCTGACAGTCTCTAATGTATGGTAAAACATATACATACTGAAGTAGAAAGATCACCTCATAGATTTTTATGTGTCAGCTCAGAACAACTTGGGAAGTTTATTTTTCTGCCAACAGATGCCACTAGTTTAGATTCCCAGAATGTCAAAAGCACAAAGAATCAGTTGGACATATTATGAAGGTTAGGACATTCTTTACTCCATGAAACATGTTTAGTTACAATTTTTAGTTTATAATGTTTAGTATTTCAAATACAATTTAAGTTTATAAATTGCTAATATATCACTGTTTACTAACATCTCTACTCAAATGTAATGGTAACATATTTTCTGCTTATTTCTGTTTTAACAACATCTACATTTTTGTGGAAAAGTAGAGTCAGAATGAAAAATTCAATGCCACGGATCTTCTGGTTTCCGTCCAGCCGCTACTATGGTGGTTCAAATCCCGGCTATGGCATTGAATTTTCCATTCTGACTCTGCGTTTCCACAATTTAGCCTACACACGGCCAGTGTGAAAGAATAATTAATTTCCAATTACATTTTTGTTTGTTAACATTTTGTCTGTCTTAAAGGAACATTCAGAATGAAGACAACTTACGAAGACATTACCAAAGTATTCAAGATAGGCAATTTTTAATTAAACTAATTGGTAATTGGTAATTAAGTATATGGTACCTTAATCGAAACTCTTAGAGCTGACTTTTTTATAAAGTAAATAAAAATACTGATAAATATTTTATATAAAGTGTAGTATGAAGTACAGTAAGTGTATTTTCTACTTATTATGTATTTGGTACAGAACCAAAAGTAATTTACTTCATTCAGTGTTCATTCTGTACACTTCTTTTTCTCAGCAGATATAATAAAAAGCCTTAGTGTTAGAGCGGATTCAGAGTGTAATTGTCAAATGTCTGCAGTAAACGATCTGTTAGTTACAGTGATTGTCCGCCAGGAGACAGTTTCCAGAACTCCCAAAGGAACTGGAATCGCTGTCCATAGATGGCTCTACAGGTAATATCTTGTACTGCGAATGAATGGATGTAATTATTTACCAATTTTGAGAACACACTTTAAATATGTTCTTCTCATAAAGCTAAGGTTTAACATGTCTTTATTTTCTTAAAATAAACAAAAGCTTCAGTAATTACACGGATCCTTTCGAAAAACTAAATAATACTCTGTGAGAAAGGAAGTCTCCTAAAGTGTATATATACTGACTGGTGTTTGCGTCACAGATTATTAAACATTTCAAACTTTGAACCAGTTATGTTCAGTTTTGTTGGAACTTGAACCTATAACGATCACAAAACTTGGATCTATTTGTTCCTTAAGAATATAATTTGAGTGTGAGAAGACTTGATAAGCAGTATGCCTCAAGTTTGAGAGGAAGTTGTAGGTAAATATTGAAATACTTGCTGCCTTGATCTCAGAAGACTTTTTACATACCTTTATAATCCCTTAAACATTATTAATATTTTCCTTGCAAAAAAGTAGGAGTATACAGTCCAGTTCAAGCGCCTTCAAATTTGACTTTATCTGCACAGCTTAACGATAAAATATTTTAGCTTTATATTTACGAAATTTATACTTATTGAACAATTCAAACAAATAACAAGAAATACCTCGCAAATTCTTTAAAGATTTATATTGCATTTGCATTGGAAATATTTTAAGGGCACGGTATATCCATAGAAATCCTTAAAACAATTTTTAAGCAAATGTTTGAAGGTGCCCCTTGTAAAAGAGATCTGGGATCGTGATTTCCCTGAATATTTACGTGTTACATCCTTTAAATATACTGAGTATTTAGCCGACTTTTGTTGTAAGAGCTTTGCTGTTGACAGATACAGAAATAAATAAATAAAAAGTGTGGTTGTGTATCTTGACTTTAAGTGATAGTCAAATATTTAAAGAGCTAATCAGTATATGTCCGGACTAAACCAAGTAATGTATTGCTTTCGGAGAAAACTGTAAATATTGGTAAACACAAACAACAAGGATTGTGTCTTACATACATCCTGTGTTTTAACAACATCTACATTTTTTTATTAACATTTTGTCTGTCTCTTAGAGATATAAAGGAACATTCAGAATGAAGAGAACTTACGAACACATTACCAAAATAGTCAAGATATGCAATTCATTTGTCATCACATCTGAAATATTTGGTAAATTCTTTGAGGCACTGTTTAAAAAACCTAAACATTTTCAATGGCTATTTTATATAAAGTGTAAAGTGAAGTACAGTAAGTGTATTTTCTACTTATTATGTACTTGGTACAGACAACAAAAGTAATTTATTTCATTCACTGTTCATTCTGTTTACTAACATACTTAGTTACTTTATTACTCAACATTCATCGTTTTAAATTAATCATTCATCATTTTGGATATATCAACTTAATAAACACTATGTTTGCTATTTAACCACATTATTTACTTTTATTTCTCCATATGTCATTTAGGTCACCAAATATAAACATACTCATTTTTTATAGATTGGGTTAACATGAAAAATTCAATGCTATGGCCGGGATTTGACCCACGGATCCGCTGGTTTCGTCCAGTCACTCCAACCCATTGAGTTACCATGGCCAGCATGCCGTCCTGACATTAACCAGGAGAATTAATTATTAATAATGTTGTGTACGACCTTGTAATTATGTTCTTTAAATATAGCATAGATTTTACTGTAGTTTTTCGCTTGTAAACGAAGGTTAGTCGCAATGAACATGGAGGCAATATCTAGTAAACAATTGTGTGTTAGAAAAGACGTCTTCTAAATTAACTACATCTCTAGGGATTTCAGCTAACTGACTTATTTCAATTAAAATACTTTCTGTACGTTTTGTTCAAACTTAATTCAATGAAGCAATTAAAGTAATGCAGGAAGAACTTGGAGGAATTTAACAGAAACTAGAGGCAATATCTAAAAGTTGGAAAGCATAATAATAAATAACAATATTGCAAACCTTTCTGTTCTTTATTACACTCTCTACTCCGTGGTACACATTATTGGTCTTCATTTTAATTGAAATAAACCTTTACCATTTTAATAATTATTGTGTTTGTTAAAGGTTATAGCCATTTGCCATGTAAAATGATTAAGATTTCATTTTCGAGTTTGTCCATCTCTTATGGTTTGTTAGTTGTTCAAGCCAAACGAAAAAAGTATAAATAAGTCAAAGCACGGATATAGAGATCTTACTACAACATTCTGGAACAATTTGAAATAAGTTCATCATTCATCATGAAAGAATTTTAGAATCATTTTTTCTTAAAAAAACCAACATTTTCGAGAACGCTTCTTGTAAATGTTAGTAAGTGTTGAGTGATATTCTTGTAAATCTACGTCTGACATCCTAGGAAGATGCTGAGTGTTGTGTTTTGGGATTATGTTGTTTACAGACACATAGACCTTTTTGTAAAGTTGCTCTTAACTATTGAAGAATGTACTCAACTATCAATAACTTTACTGTTTACTATAACTGTTTGTGACCGAGCGGAAGGACTCAGGCGGTTTCATCTGAGGCCGAGTTCGATTCCCGTGGCCAAGCTATCTGACCTATGGGGCTCTTTCGGGTGTTTTCCCGGGTCGCTAGGCGAATGCTGTGTAGGTTAATTACCGAATTTTCTGACCCTCCATTTCTTTTCCATTATCGTTTCATATCATCTCTCATCTGGTGGTCTCTTTCAGGATAGAAGTGTCGGCGGTGCATGGCAGGATGATATGCTCCGAGGAAAACTACTTCCTCCTCCGGTAGGTCCGTTACCGGTCTCCGCGCCTCTGCTGGAACCATTTCGGGACCGCCAGCCGGGAACTTTTGGGGCTCGTTGCCTGTCGGGGGAAGTCTATATCCAAGTAAACCTTAGAGACCCTGCCCTCTGTATGTCGTGACACCTTGGGTCCGTAGCTCTCTGTCTCCTTCGCCTCATCCTTCCTCCCGGGGGGCCCCACTTGGGGGTACAGGAACAATAGGCCCAGCATGGTAGTCTACGTACCGAATCCCCTCCGTAATGAAATCCCAAAAACAAAAAGAAGTGTAAGTTGTGTTGACTACCAAGTCTGTGTTAAGACGAACGTGGTCTTTAGGTGTTACGGACTGTCAATAGCCAATTACAATGAAACATTTGTACAACAGATAGTAAGGATAAAAGACATTAGTTTCACAAACACTTTTGTCAACTTAAATTCCAATTTTAAAGCAAAGTAATCTTTTTTAGAAACTCCGTCAGAGTGCCATATGCCCTTCTTGCACGCAACTCGTAGCATATGCATGCGCAGTAGTCAAGGTCACCAACAGTCTTCGTAATCGCGGCGCCAAGTCTGATAACCCCAAAGGTCACCTCTTATCAGCAAATTCTCGTTTGGCGTAAAGTACAGGGTACATTCTCGGTTTAGAGGTCATTCGTCGCACAATGCCTCCATCTAGAGCGCGTTACTCTGTTACTCCCAGTAACTCTGTACCTTGACACTACTTTAAAATACCTGATGGTTGTACTTACAAGAGTTTCACTACTCACTTTTGTACATAATATTCTTAAAAACGTACATTCATCTATCTGCTTGATGCTAATCAACATAAACATTATTAAAATGGTTTTGTTACATATTTCCTTATGGGTATCTACAATGACAATACCGTCAACTTTAAACGATAGTCAATTTGTTTAAAGCTGGTCACTAATATGTGATATTTTTGACATTCCATTTCTTTTGTATGACCTGGACTTATAAAAACATGAATATGTTCCCATTTGGGAAAAATTTTAAGTATTTGAACGTTTACAACAATAACAATGAATATTTCAAATATGACTATCACAAAAGAAATAATTTGACACAAACCGTGTGTTTTAAGGAGATTTACATTTTTATAAAGTAAGATTTTGTCTATATCTCACCGTTTATCAGTTATAAAAAGCGATTCAGAATAAAAGAACGTCTCAGACAATTCAAGACAATGAGTCAAATGATATTTTAGGACACAAAACCCGAAACTTCATTAACGTCCAAATTCAAGACATTCACTTCCTTTGTAATGAAGTTATCTTAAACATACGATAGTTACATAAACATTATAACATATATTTTTGAGAAAGTCAGAATTTACATAAAGTTTCAATGTGGACATTTTTCTTGTAGCAAGTTTTGTAAGAAGCATAACTTAAATATTAAGTTTTGTATTTAACCCGAGTTTTGGATCTTGAGTTGCTCTGCTTACAAACACAACATTGACGTTGTAATAAAATGTTCCGTTTGATTGATTCAGAGGTTCTCAAAACATGTATTTACAGTGAAGTCTCGGTAGATAACAATACCTCCTCTACCTGCTATATGCAGTAGAGAACCAATCAGCTGTATAAACAGAGTCAAGTCGTTACTAAACCATACATTCATTTCATCATATTCAACATCTTACTGCACTCACTTTATCTCAAATAAATTTTATGGAGTAGTTAAGCATTTCCGAGATATCTTTTATTTGTTTGATTATCTTAAATACTTAAGCTGCTCAAGAATTAAGTAGTAATTAAATTACCGAGCAACTAGCTTTAACAAATTTACAATCTTTTAAGGTTTACTCTATTCTCTTGTACCTACAAGATTGTTCACATCGTAGAAGTGTAACGCCAGTCAGCACATTCGATATTCCAATATCTGTAAATTAATTACAGTTTTAGAGTTATAACGAACGATTTCCTCTTGGAGTTGAGGTATATTGGTCATAGTAATGAGGGAAATATAAAGCATTTTGAACGGGGTTAAAATGGTGTAATTCTAGTGGCATTTGTCAATAATGAAGAGAAAAGGTTTCAGTTGTGTTTTTTAATATAACTGATTACAAATTCCAACAAAACCTTTTGCCAATATACTACTGTGATATGAACAGTGAAACCATACTCAGTTTGAAAAAAGTACCTACATATATACTTAATTCAGAAGACTTTCTTTCAGAAGCATAGTCAATTGTTTGCGCGCTATTGTCTCCATATACATTACAGCTATCGTCTTTTCCAAATTTTAAAGAAAAATTAAAACTAAGCTAAATTTAAATAACATACTTAGAATATATTATACACTTTCCTAAATAATTACAAAGACTGTTCTGCAATGTAAGATATTACAAGTGGGGCCCTCTCTGCACAGCAACAAGCGGCCTGTTCTCCCCGTGGGGGACAATTTCTAGAACAAAAACATCGTCTGCTATATAACAAATTCACTCACGACCAACCCTAACACAAAGGTTTACTTGTCCGTCTCTTACAAATTTGAAGTAAAGATTTACGGGGAATGGGGTTGTAGAGTTTCGGATTCAGTTTCAAGCTTCAAAGTTATTAATTTCAGCTTTTGACAAGTTCGGAAACAGGAATAACGTATATATATACGGGCATTGGATTATGAAACTAGAGACAAATAAAATCTTGAAAATCGATAGCCATGAAATAAGTTTACGTAAATTATGTTCTTTAACAACATCTTAATTTTTGTTTCCTAAGACCTTGTCTGTATCTTATGAACTACAAGTTAAAGAATTAGTCTTAATTTTACAAGAATAACATTGGATTTTTACATTTTTTATCACTTAACTAAATCTTTTTTTTTAATCTAAATCGAAATAAGTTAGGAAACTTCAAAGAATTTCTCATTAAACGTCCAGTTGATGTAAAAATAAGTCTTACTGGAAGAGCGGATTGAGAAAGGTCTGTGAGGGTACCACATTAAATGTAATTGTTATACGGCATAGCTCCGTTTAATTACAGTAATTGTCCACGAAGATAGAAATTTCAAGTGGAAAACAATTGCCGACCGTAAGGGAGTTGCTGTCCAGAGATGGCACTACCGGTCACATTTTATACTGAGGAAGAAAATATTTATTTATTTATTATGTTTCAAAATATCTTTTAATTGCATTCTTAATACACAGCTTAGATTTCGTTACTGTTAGTGGCAAGGAAATAAACAGTTGCTAGTATGAATAAAGAGAAAATGTTGAAGGAATAAAGCATTTGAAGTGAGAAACGAAATCTCGTAAAGCAAGTATATCTACATGTTTTTCACTATCTGTGAAGCATGAGTCTTATCTTTAATTCTTTAATGGTCATTGATTTTTGTTGGAGCTTATATCCGATTATCATGAACATTACATTTGGAATCGTTTCAGCTCTTTACTCGCAATTGTTTTCCGAGAAGGCTTCAGAAGAATTTATAATTTAGCAGACATAAGCAACAAGGATTTTCACTTCCACAAAAAGATAGACGTTTGTTTGTTTTATCGAGATCTCTATATTGGAGCAGTAAGATTTTGTCTGTCCCCTACAGTTTAACATTATGGTAATATCCTAGGAATAGAGAGACTTCCGACTACATTAACAGTTGAATAACGATATATGTTCCGCTCTGTTGAAAATACTTTAAGGTTGTAGTACCTTATAGAAAATATTCCATGTAAAGGATAGTCTGAGGTACAATAGTTATCTTTTATACTTATTATGTAAATAGTACATAAAACAGTTCACTTCATTCATCTCTCGTTCATTTTAATATCATATCCAGTGATATTGTCAATCACAAACTTCATCTGCACAGTTCACGTAGTATTTGGTGACAGTTTAGACGTTTTTAAATGTTTCTATCACATACATAGCACATAGAGATTATATTACATTCATCTTACAAACTTGGTAACAGCATTTTGCAAGACGAACTCATTTTGAGGCTTACTAAACAAAACATATGTGTTACAGTCACATGACTTTCTCTACTCATTGATATCTTCTTATATTTAGTACACATTATTAGAGATAAATGTTTATATAAAATGTCTTAGTACATATATCTTTATTAGTACAAGTGTAATAGGAGAGTACAACAGTGTTTGATTGGTAGTCAAATATTTTACGAACCTGTTATTATGTAATGACCTTGAAGTAATGTTCTCTTTACATAAACAAAAGAGCAAGAGTAGGGAATGACCTCCCATTTGACGAAAGTATAAATATTGGAAAATTGAAACAAATAGTAATCATATTTAATATAATTTCTATATTCAACATATTCCACACTTCTTGCTTTGTAAGTTTAGATCTATCTCTTGTAATTTAACAGTTAAACAAAGATCTATTAGTAATGAGGAGGACTTCTGAGGACATTCTCATAAATTTTAGGTTTAACAAACATCAAATTGTTGCAAGCTGTACGTCTCTAAAGTATTGTAAAACATATACATACTGAAGTACAAAGATCACCTCATAGATTTCTATGTGTTAGCTCAGAACAACGTTGGAAGGTTATTGTTCTGCCAACAGATGCCACTAGTTTAGATTCCCAGAATGTCAAAAGCACAAAGAATCAGTTGGACATGTGTTGAAGGTTAGGACATTCTTTACTCCATGAAACATGTTTAGTTACAATTTTTAGTTTATAATGTTTAGTATTTCAAATCCAATTTAAGTTTATAAATTGTTAATATATCACTGTTTACTAACATCTCTACTCAAATGTAATGGTAACATATTTTCTGCTTATTTGTGTTTTAACAACATCTACATTTTTGTGGAAAAGTAGAGTCAGAATGAAAAATTCAATGCCACGGATCTTCTGGTTTCCGTCCAGCCGCTTCCATGGTGGTTCAAATCCCGGCTATGGCATTGAATTTTTCATTCTGACTCTGCGTTTCCACAATTTAGCCTACACACGGCCAGTGTGAAAGAATAATTAATTTCCATTTATATTTTTGTTTGTTAACATTTTGTCTGTCTTAAAGGAACATTCAGAATGAAGACAACTTACGAAGACATTACCAAAGTATTCAAGATAGGCAATTTTTAATTAAACTAATTGGTAATTGGTAATTAAGTATATGGTACCTTAATCGAAAATCTTAGAGCTGACTTTTTTAAAAAGTAAATTGAATACTGATAAATATTTTATATAAAGTGTAGTATGAAGTACAGTAAGTGTATTTGGTACAGACAACAAAAGTAATTTACTTCATTTACTGTTCATTCTGTACACTTCTTTTTCTCAGCAGATATAATATAAAGCCTTAGTGTTAGAGCGGATTCAGAGTGTAATTGTCAAATGTCTGCAGTAAACGATCTGTTAGTTACAGTGTTTGTCCGCCAGGAGACAGTTTCCAGAACTCCCAAAAGAACTGGAATCGCTATCCATAGATGGCTCTACAGGTAATATCTTGTACTACGAATGAATATATGTAATTATTTACCAATTTTGAGAACACACTTTAAACATGTTCTTCTCATAAAGCTAAGGTTTAATATGTCTTTATTTTCTTAAAATAAACAAAAGCTTCAGTAATTACACGGATCCTTTCGAAAAACTAAATAATACTCTGTGAGAATGGAAGTCTCCTAAAGTGTATATATACTGACTGGTGTTTGCGTCACAGAGCATTTAACATTTCATACTTTGATCCACTTTTCTTCAGTTTTGTTGGAACTTGAACATATAACGATCACAAAACTTGGATCTATTTGTTCCTTAAGAATATTATTTGAGTGTGAGAAGACTTGATAAGCAGTATGCCTCAAGTTTGAGAGGAAGTTGTTGGTAATTATTGAAATACTTGATGCCTTGATCTCAGAAGGCTTTTTACATACCTTTATAATCCCTTAAACATTATTAATATTTTCCTTGTAAAAAAGTAGGAGTATACAGTCCAGTTCAAGCGCCTTCAAATTTGACTTTCTCGGCACAGCTTAACGATAAAATATTTTAGCTTTATATTTACGAAATTTATACTTATTGAACAATTCAAACAAATAACAAGAAAAACCTCGCAAATTCTTTAAAGATTTTTATTGCATTTGCACTGGAAATATTTTAAGGGCACGGTATATCCATAGAAATCCTTAAAACAATTTTTAAGCAAATGTTTGAAAGTGCCCCTTGTAAAAGAGATCTGGGATCGTGATTTCCCTGAATATTTACGTGTTACATCCTTTAAACATACTGAGTATTTAGTCGACTTTTGTTGTCAGAGCTTTGCTGTTGACAGATACAGAAATAAATAAATAAAAAGTGTGGTTGTGTATCTTGACTTTAAGTGATAGTCAAATGTTTAAAGAGCTAATCAGTATATGTCCGGACTAAACCAAGTAATGTATTGCTTTCGGAGAAAACTGTAAATATTGGTAAACACAAACAACAAGGATTGTGTCTTACATACATCCTGTGTTTTAACAACATCTACATTTTTTTATTAACATTTTGTCTGTCTCTTAGAGATATAAAGGAACATTCAGAATGAAGAGAACTTACGAACACATTACCAAAATAGTCAAGATATGCAATTCATTTGTCATCACATCTGAAATATTTGGTAAATTCTTTGAGGCACTGTTTAAAAAACCTAAACATTTTCAATGGCTATTTTATATAAAGTGTAAAGTGAAGTACAGTAAGTGTATTTTCAACTTATTATGTACTTGGTACAGACAACAAAAGTAATTTATTTCATTCACTGTTCATTCTGTTTACTAACATATTTAGTTACTTTATTACTCAACATTCATCGTTTTAAGTTAATCATTCATCATTTTGGATATATCAACTTAATAAACATTATTTTTGCTATTTAACCACATTATTTACTTTTATTTCTCCATATGTCATTTAGGTCACCAAATATAAACATACTCATTTTTGATAGATTGGGTTAACATGAAAAATTCAATGCTATGGCCGGGATTTGACCCACGGATCCGCTGGTTTCGTCCAGTCACTCAACCCATTGAGTTACCATGGCCAGCATGCCGTCCTGACATTAACCAGGAGAATTAATTATTAATAATGTTGTGTAAGACCTTGTAATTATGTTCTTTAAATATA
Source organism: Mantis religiosa (assembly GCA_030765055.1). Taxonomy (NCBI): domain Eukaryota; kingdom Metazoa; phylum Arthropoda; class Insecta; order Mantodea; family Mantidae; genus Mantis; species Mantis religiosa. Next base: position 813,630 of record JAUKNK010000248.1, read on the forward strand.
GCATAGATTTTACTGTAGTTTTTCGCTTGTAAACGAAGGTTAGTCGCAATGAACATGGAGGCAATATCTAGTAAACAATTGTGTGTTAGAAAAGACGTCTTCTAAATTAACTACATCTCTAGGGATTTCGGCTAACTGAACCATGGACTTATTTCAATTAAAACACTTTCTGTACGTTTTGTTCAAACTTAATTCAATGAAGCAATTAAAGTAATGCAGGAAGAACTTGGAGGAATTTAACAGAAACTAGAGGCAATATCTAAAAGTTGGAAAGCATAATAATAAATAACAATATTGCAAAACTTTCTGTTCTTTATTACACTCTCTACTCCGTGGTACACATTATTGGTCTTCATTTTAATTGATATAAACCTTTACCATTTTAATAATTATTGTGTTTGTTAAAGGATATAGCCATTTGCCATGTAAAATGATTAAGATTTCATTTTCGAGTTTGTCCATCTCTTATGGTTTGTTAGTTGTTCAAGCCAAACGAAAAAAGTATAAATAAGTCAAAGCACGGATATAGAGATCTTACTACAACATTCTGAAACAATTTAAAATATGTTCATCATTCATCATGAAAGAATTTTAGAATCATTTTTTCTTAAAAAACCAACATTTTCGAGAACGCTTCTAGTAAATGTTAGTAAGTGTTGAGGGATATTGTTGTAAATCTACGTCTGACATCCTAGGAAGATGCTGAGTGTTTTACTTTTGGTGTTATGTTGTTTATAGACACATAGACCTTTTTGTAAAGTTGCTCTTAACTATTGAAGAATGTACTCAACTATCAATAACTTTACTCTTTACTACAACTATTTGTGACCGAGCGGAAGGACTCAGGCGGTTTCATCTGAGGCCGAGTTCGATTCCCGTGGCCAAGCTATCTGACCTATGGGACTTTCTCGGGTGTTTTCCCGGGTCGCTAGGCGAATGCTGGGTAGGTTAATTACCGAATTTTCTGTCCCTCCATTTCATTTCCATTATCGTTTCATATCATCTCTCATCTGGTGGTCTCTTTCAGGATAGAAGTGTCGGCGGTGCATGGCAGGATGATATGCTCCGAGGAAAACTACTTCCTCCTCCGGTAGGTCCGTTACCGGTCTCCGCGCCTCTGCTGGGTCCATTTCGGGACCGCCAGCCGGGAACTTTTGGGGCTCGTTGCCTGTCGGGGGAAGTCTATATCCAAGTAAACCTTAGGGACCCTGCCCTCTGTATGTCGTGACACCTTGGGTCGGTAGCCCTCTGTCTCCTTCTTACCGGGGGGCCCCACTTGGGGGTACAGGAACAATAGGCCCAGCATGGTGGTCTACGTACCGAATCCCCTCCGTAATGAAATCCCAAAAACAATAAGAAGTGTAAGTTGTGTTGACTACCAAGTCTGTGTTAAGACGAACGTGGTCTTTAGGTGTTACGGACTGTCAATAGCCAATCACAATAAAACATTTGTACAACAGATAGTAAGAATAAAAGACATTAATTATACAAACACTTTTGTCAATCTTAAATTCCAATTTTAAAGCAAAGTAATCTTATTTAGAAACTCCGGCAGAGTGCCATATGCCCTTCTTGCACGCAACTCGTAGCATATGCATGCGCAGTAGTCAAGGTCACCAGCAGTCTTCGATATCGTGGCGCCAAGTCTGATAACCCCAAAGGTCACCTCTTATCAGCAAATTCTCGTTTCGCGTAAAGTACAGGGTACATTCTCGGTTTAGAGGTCATTCGTCGTACAATGCCTCCATCGAGAGCGCGTTACTCTGTTACTCCCAGTAACTCTGTACCTTGACACTACTTTAAAATACCTGATGGTTGTACTTACAAGAGTTTCACTACTCACTTTTGTACATAATATTCTTAAAAACGTACATTCATCTATCTGCTTGATGCTAATCAACATAAGCATTATTAAAATGGTTATGTTACATATTTCCTTATGGGTGTCTACAACGACAATACCGTCAACTTTAAACGATAGTCAATTTTTTTAAAGCTGGTCACTAATATGTGATATCTTTGACATTCCATTTCTTTTGGATGACCTGGACTTATAAAAACATGAATATGTTCCCATTTGGGAAAAATTTTAAGTATTTGAACGTTTACAACAATAACAATGAATATTTCAAATATGACTATCACAAAAGAAATAATTTGACACAAACCGTGTGTTTTAAGGAGATTTACATTTTTATAAAGTAAGATTTTGTCTATATCTCACCGTTTATCAGTTATAAAAAGCGATTCAGAATAAAAGAACGTCTCAGACAATTCAAGACAATGAGTCAAATGATATTTTAGGACACAAAACCCGAAACTTCATTAACGTCCAAATTCAAGACATTCACTTCCTTTGAAATTAAGTTATCTTAAACATACGATAGTTACATAAACATTATAACATCAATTTTTGAGAAAGTCAGAATTTACATAAAGTTTCAATGTGGACATTTTTCTTGTAGCAAGTTTTGTAAGAAGCATAACTTAAATATTAAGTTTTGTATTTAACCCGAGTTTTGGATCTTGAGTTGCTCTGCTTACAAACACAACATTGACGTTGTAATAAAATGTTCCGTTTGATTGATTCAGAGGTTCTCAAAACATGTATTTACAGTGAAGTCTCGGTAGATAACAAAACCTCCTCTACCTGCTATATGCAGTAGAGAACCAATCAGCTGTATAAACAGAGTCAAGTCGTTAGTAAACCATACATTCATTTCATCATATTCAACATCTTACTGCACTCACTTTATCTCAAATAAATTTTATGGAGTAGTTAACCATTTCCGAGATATCTTTTATTTGTTTGATTATCTTAAATACTTAAGCTGCTCAAGAATTAAGTAGTAATTAAATTACCGAGCAACTAGCTTTAACAAATTTACAATCTTTTAAGGTTTACTCTATTCTCTTGTACCTACAAGATTGTTCACATCGTAGAAGTGTAACGCCAGTTCAGCACATTCGATATTCCAATATCTGTAAATTAATTACAGTTTTAGAGTTATAACGAACGATTTCCTCTTGGAGTTGAGGTATATTGGTCATAGTAATGAGGGAAATATAAAGCATTTTGAACGGGGTTAAAATGGTGTAATTCTACTGGCATTTGTCAATAATGAAGAGAAAAGGCTTCAGTTGTGTTTATTAATATAACTGATTACAAATTCCAACAAAACCTTTTGCCAATATACTACTGTGATATGAACAGTGAAACCATACTCAGTTTGAAAAAAGTAACTACATATATACTTAATTCAGAAGACTTTCTTTCAGAAGCATAGTCAATTGTTTGCGCGCTATTGTCTCCATATACATTACAGCTATCGTCTTTTTTAAATTTTAAAGAAAAATTAAAACTAAGCTAAATTTAAATAACATACTTAGAATATATTATACACTTTCGTAAATAATTACAAAGACTGTTCTGCAACGTAAGATATTACAAGTGGAGCCCTCTCTGCACAGCAACAAGCGGCCTGTTCTCCCCGTGGTGGACAATTTCTAGAACAAAAACATCGTCTGCTATATAACAAATTGACTCACGACCAACCCTAACACAAAGGTTTACTTGTCCGTCTGTTACAAATTTGAAGTAAAGATTTACGGGGAATGGGGTTGTAGAGTTTCGGATTCAGTTTCAAGCTTCAAACTTATTAATTTCAGCTTTTGACAAGTTCGGAAACAGGAATAACGCTTTTAATATATATATATATATATATATATATATATACGGGCATTGGAAAATGAAACTACAGACAAATAAAATCTTGAAAATCGATAGCCATGAAATAAGTTTACGTAAATTATGTCCTTTAACAACATCTTAATTTTTGTTTCCTAAGACCTTGTCTGTATCTTATGAACTACATGTTAAAGAATCAGTCTTAATTTTACAAGAATAACATTGGATTTTTACATTTTTTATCACTTAACTAAATCTTTTTTTTTTAATCTAAATCGAAATAAGTTAGGAAACTCCAAAGAATTTCTCAATAAACGTCCAGTTGATGTAAAAATAAGTCTTACTGGAAGAGCGGATTGAGAAAGGTCTGTGAGGGTACCACATTAAATGTAATTGTTATACGGCATAGCTCCGTTTAATTACAGTAATTGTCCACGAAGATAGAAATTTCAAGTGGAAAACAATTGCCGACCGTAAGGGAGTTGCTGTCCAGAGATGGCACTACCGGTCACATTTTATACTGAGGAAGAAAATATATATTTATTTATTATGTTTCAAAATATCTTTTAATTGCATTCTTAATATGCAGCTTAGATTTCGTTACTGTTAATGGCATGGAAATAAACAATTGCTAGTATGAATAAAGGGAAAATATTGAAGGAATAAAGCATTTGAAGTGAGAAACGAAATCTCGTAAAGCAAGTATATCTACATGTTTGTCACTATCTGTGAAGCATGAGTCTATTCTTTAATTCTTTTATGGTCATTGATTTTTGTTGGAACTTATATCCGATTATCATGAACATTACATGTTATATCGTTTCAGCTCTTTACTCGCAATTGTTTTCCGAGAAGGCTTCAGAAGAATTTATAATTTACCAGACATAAGCAATAAGGATTTTCAGTTTCACAAAACGATTGATCTTTGTTTTATCGAGATCTCTATATTGGGGCAGTAAGATTTTGTCTGTCCCCTACAGTTTAACATTATGGTAATATCCTAGGAATAGAGAGACTTTTGACTACATTCACAGTTGAATAACGATATATATTCCGCTCTCTTGAAAATATTTTAAGCTTGTTGTACTTTATAGAAAATATTCCATGTAAAGGATAGTCTGAGGTACAATGTTTACCTTTTCTACTTATTATGTAAATAGTACATAAAACAATTCCATTCATTCATCTCTCGTTCATTTTACTATCATATCCAGTGATATTGCCAATCACAAATTTCATCTGTACAGTTCACGTAGTATTTGGTGACAGTTTAGACGTTTTTAGATGTTTCTATCACATACATAGCACATAGAGAATATATTACATTCATCTTACAAATTTGGTAACAAGATGTTGCAAGACGAACTCATTCTAAGGCTTACTAAACAAAACATATGAGTTACAGTCACATCACTTTCTCTACTCATTGTCTTTTTCTCATATCTACTACATATTATTAGAGATAAATGTTTATATAAAATGTTTATTACATATATCATTATTAGTACAAGGGTAATAGGAGAGTACAGCAGTGTTTGATTGATAGTCAAATATTTTATGAACCTGTTATTATGTAATGACCTTGAAGTAATGTTCTCTTTACATAAACAAGAGAGCAAGAGGAGGGAATGACCTCCCATTCGACGAAAGTATAAATATTGGAAAATTGAAACAAATAGTAATCATATTTAATATAATTTCTATATTCAACATATTCCACACTTCTTGTTTTGTAAGTTTAGATCTATCTCTTGTAATTTAACAGTTAAACAAAGATCTATTAGTAATGAGGAGGACTTCTGAGGACATTCTCATATATTTTAGGTTTAACAAACATCAAATTACTGAAAGCTGTCAGTTTCTAATGTATGGTAAAACATATACATACTGAAGTACAAAGATCACCTCATAGATTTTTATGTGTCAGCTCAGAACAACGTTGAAGGTTTATTGTTCTGGCAAGAGATGCCACTAGTTTACATTCCCAGAATTTCAAAAGCACAAAGAATCAGTTGGACATTCCTTACTCCATGAAACATGTTTAGTTACAATTTTTAGTTTATGTTTAGTATTTCAAATACAATTTAAGTTTATAAATTGTTAATATATCACTGTTTACTAACATCTCTACTCAAATGTAAATATAACATATTTTCTACTTATTTGTGTTTTAAGAACATCTACATTTTTGTGGAAACGTTGAGTCAGAATGAAAAATTCAATGCCACGGATCTTATGGTTTCCGTCCAGCCGCTACCATGGTGGTTCAAATCCCGGCTATGGCATTGAATTTCCACAATTTAGCCTACACACGGCCAGTGTGAAAGAATAATTAATTTCCATCTACATTTTTCTTTATTAACATTTTGTCTGTCTTAAAGGAACATTCAGAATGAAGACAACTTACGAAGACATTACCAAAGTATTCAAGATAGGCAATGTTTAATTAAACTAATTGGTAATTAAATTAATTGGTAATTGGTAATTAAGTATATGGTACCTTAATCGAAACTGTTAGAGCTGACTTTTTTAAAACGTAAATAAAAGTACTGATAAATATTTTATATAAAGTTTAGTATGAAGTACAGTAACTGTATTTTCTACTTATGTATTTGGTACGGACAACAAAAGCAATTTACTTCATTCACTGTTCATTCTGTACACTTCTTTTTCTTAGCAGATATAACAAAAAAACCTTAGTGCTAGGGCAGATTCAGAGTGTAACACGTCAAATGTCTGCAGTAAACGATCTCTAAGTGACAGTGATTGTCCGTCAGGACAGTTTCCGGAACTGCAACCGAACTGGAATCGCTGTCCATAGATGGCTCCACAGATAATATCTTGAACTGCGAATGAATGGATGTAATTATTAACCAATTTTGATAATACACTTTAAATATGTTCCTCTCCTAAAGCTGAGGTTTGTTTTGTCTTTATTTTCTTAAAAATAAACAACAGCTTCAGTGATTACACAGATGCTTTCGAAAAAAATAAATAATGCTCTGTGAGAAAGGAAGTCGCCTAAAGTGTATATATGTTGACCGGTTTTTGCATCTAGAAAGCATTAAAATTTTCAATTTGTAGACGATTTATGTTTATTTTTGTTGGAATTTGAACCTATAACAATCACAAAACTTGGATCTGTCTGTTCCTTAAGAATATTATTTGAGTATGAGAAGACTTGATAAGCAGTACGCTTCAAGTTTGAGAGGAAGTCGTTGGTAAGAAATATTTGCTGTGTTGATCTCACAATCCTTTTTAGATTACTTTATAATCCCTTAATCAGTATTATAAATTTCCTTGCAGGAGAATACAGTCCGGTTAAATTGCTATGTAATAACCTTCAAATTTGACTTTCTTTGCACAGCTCAACGAAGAAATTTATACTTATTGATCAATTCAAACAAATAACAAGAAATCCCTCGCAAATACTTTACTCCACATAAAGTATATTTCAGTTTATCGTTTGTTTTATCTAGATCTCTATATTGAAGTAGTAAGCCTTAGCCTGTCTCCTACAGTTTACCATTATGGTAATGTCCTAGGAATACAGAAACTACCTTCACAGTTAAATAAAGATGTTTACTTCATTTCTATTTCAGTTTGTTTAAGGTTGCTGTATTTTCATAGAAATCCTTGAAAACACTTTTGACAAGATGTTGGAAAATACTCCATGTATAAGAGGTCTGGGTTCGAGATTTCCCTGAACATTTACGCATAACATTCTTTAAATATACTGAGTGTTTAGCCGACTTTCGTTGTAAGAACTTTGCTGTTGACAGATACAGAAATAAATAAATAAAAAGTGTGGTTGTGTATCTTGACTTTAAGTGATAGTCAAATGTTTAAAGAGCTAATCAGTATATGTCCGGACTAAACCAAGTAATGTATTGCTTTCGGAGAAAACTGTAAATATTGATAAATACAAACAATTAACAAGGATTGTGTCTTACATACATCCTGTGTTTTAACATCATCTACATTTTTGTTTATTAGCATTTTGTCTATCTCTTTGAGATATAAAGGAACATTCAGAATAAACAGAACTTATGAAGACATTACCAAAATATTCATGATAAGCGGTTCATTTCTCATCAAAGTATCCTAAATATTTGCTACTTTATCAGAACAGTTATAGTTAGTTTTAAAACATAAAAATGCTTATTATATATTTTACACAAAGTGTAGTTAGAGGTACAGTAAGTGTATTTTCTACTTATTATGTGCTAGGTACAGACAACAAAAGTAATTTACTTCACTCACTGTTCATTCTGTTTACTAACATATTTAGTTACTTTATTACTCAACATTCATCGTTTTAAATTATTTTTAATTTGTTAATATGGTAATGTCAATGACAAATTTAACGTGTACAGTTTTTGTAGTATTTGTTGATTACTTTAGACTGTTTCTACTTTTTCTAACACGTACATAGCACATAGAGAATGTATTGTATTACACCAAACATTTGATAACAAGATTTTACTGTCAAAACTAATTTTGAGACTTGATAAATAAAACACATGTGTTACATTTACATGACTTTCTCTACTCATTGTCTTATTCTCATATATACTTCATGGTATTACAGATAAATATTTATATAAAATGTCTTATTCTATATATCCTTGTAAGTACGAAGGCAATAGGACAATAGAAAATTGTTTTAAGATGTGCAAAACCTTCTCTTGAAGATATATTTAACGTATTGTTTGGGAAGTTCTCCTGAAAGTCTTCGCATTACATCTTTGTATCCTGCTGAACTAAGCTTGACCTAATATGTTTGGGCTATGTTGCTTACAGACACCTGGAGGTGCATTTTGTAAAAAGGCTTTACTTTTTGGATTCACAGAGTTAATAAATATGTATTTCTGATGAATTCTAACGTTAAGTTTTTAGATGTAATAAAATACTTAAGCTACTTACACTAAGTACCTAGTAGGTAATGTAAAACCTGTACCGAGATCTGACTTTGGTACAAATCTGTATGATAAAATCATGTAGTCAAAATGCTGTAACATTATAAAATGGAAAATGACAAAAGCATAGACAAACTTCTCACCTCAATAAACTTAACCTTTACATAAGCAAAATGCCGAAAACCCAGACTTACTTTCTAGCAAATATTTTTTTTTCTTCTTATTTATAATATTTTGATCAGACTAACTAATATTTCATATAAAACAAACTGTACAATTGTAACATTCTGGAAATATTCCAAATTCATTTCCTTTGAACTTTAATTTTCCTTAAATAGTAAGTCATAACATATGAACAAGTTATAGTACATCAAAAGTCAAATATTGTTAAAAGGAATCATTTATGGCAACTTAATATATCTAATTAATAATTTTGGAAGCTTTTGGCACTATTTAAATATCTAATATGTGTATCTCTTAAAAACGCTAATCGTACTCATGTAAGTTGACAAGAACAGCGCTAGAATTTAAGACAGCATGAGCTGACCTGATTTTTAACATTTCACGGCGTGCTTCTCGTATTTACAACAAAATGGGAAATGAAATATTTCTGCACAATTTGTTTTTAATTCGGAGCGGGCAGAATGAGTCTTAGTGTTAAGGTGGATTGAGAGTGTAACACGTCAAATAGCTGCAGGAGACGATCTGTTAGTTACAGTGATTATCCGCTAGGAGAGAAATTCCAGAACTCCTAACCGAACTGGAACCGCTGTCCAGAGATGGCTTCACAGGTAATATCTTATATTGAGATGCAATATGTGCAATTATTTACCAACTTTCATAACATGCTTAAAGTACGTTGTTTACATAAAGGTTCGATTTCATTCTTCTTTATTACCTTAAAACAAACAGTAGTTTCGGTGATGGCAGGGATACTTTCGATAAAATAAATAATGCTGTGTTAGAAATGAAGTCTTCTAAAGGATATACATTAGGACCGTCTTTCTGGCTAAGAACTATTCTAATTTCCTAATCATGACAATGGAATTTGTATTTTGTTGGAACTGCTGTATAAGATCGAAATTTGTGAAAAACGTTGTGTTCCTTAGTGAGGGGACTTAATAACCGATAGCTCAAGTTTGAGAGGAAATCTTTGATTGCTAACGAAGTATTTGAGCCAATGAACTCATATGACTCAATTGTGGAATACAAGGAAAACTTACTGAACAAATCAACTATACACAAATATGCACAGTTCTATTTCATTCATTACATATTGTCACCCAATTAGCGGAAGGCATGACGGCAACAGCTGTGAGGAAACCAGAGGCAGCCGAGCCACGTTTTCCATTAGTCTCTGTCACTAACAGAGGGGTGATTAGGGAAATGTCACTCGTCCCTGGACGTTTCTCTCCACTTCTCCTATCATCTGGAACCTTCGCGTGGAAATTAGAGAAGTCGAGAAGACGGCGAGATGCCTATAAAAAGGGCTGCAGCGAGTGGAGTGACCTTCAAGCGGGGAGTTAGGGTGAAGACGGCCTTGGGAATATATACCCCAGGCGGCAGCCTGAGCGGCTTAACCCAACAGATCAGAGAAACCTATGCCCCGACATAAACGCTTGAGACAAAAGACAGACTACTACACTACCCAGATAAAGCCGCAGTAATCGGCTAGGTGCTGGGCGAAACCATTCCGTCCAGGTTAACCTGGACGACTCGATTCTTCTGCTGCTGGAGTCAGTCAGTGCTTGACGTGCTAGCGAAGGAGCGCCGTGTTAATGAACGAGAAGACAGTGCCACGGAAGACTTTACGTAATTGTGTATGTGCATCGGAACGGTAACGGACGAACTGGTGAATCGTAATTGTGTGCATTACGTAATTTTGTGTAATTGGCAAGTGTTCAACTGTAAGTCGGTGAAAATAAAGAATATTGTTGAGTTTGTGTAATTGGAATTTTTATTTCACGAACCCACAAAGTCACAATATTTACCTACTCCATGTTGCTGGAAATATACATTGTTAATATTATTTTCCTTGGGAGAAAATAGGAGAATAGTGTTGGCAGATGTCCCTATAGCGATATATAGATATAACGAAACTTTCAAATAAAGATATCTATCATTTTGTGTAGTGGTATCATATACAGCAGAACTTTCATCTAAACTGTAAAAATTGGTAAATCGTCAGGGCTAACTATACTTTCAGCTTTGTTATTCTTTATTCCTTCCCTCATCTGTGTTATGTACTGTCCTTGTTTTTGTACCTCTTCAGATTTGGAAGGGAAAAATACTTTAATTAGATATATGTTAGATTAGTACGTATATAAAATACTTATTAATTGTTGTACAGAGTAAAATATATATGTGACATAAATGAAATGACATATACGTTTTTGTAGAGTAAGACTGTGTTAGTTGTAATGAGTACTGACGTGTGTACTGTGTCACTGACCATTTCTGTATTGATGTTACAAGATTAGATGTACATCCTAGTCTACGCATAAATATGTACACTACATACCATCAACATATTAGTTAACATATTTATAACAAAAAACAAACGATCCTTGGACTCAAAAATGCTTTACGAAATCTTCACTGAACATATTTAGAATGTTGTCTTTGTAAAAACAAATGAAATATGTTTAAGTTGGACAATGTGTTTTAAGATGTACACAGGAAGATTTTATCTAGTATTTACAGTTTACTAGTTATGTAGATGTCTTCGAGAATGAACAGTACTTCTGTATAGGGTAGTCTGACGTTGGCAGCATTTGTTAAAATATCTTCCAGTTGTATCTTTGGAATATAAACACATACGATACCATGAATTATTGTCTAATTTATACTTTCTAGCGTTTCTTCATTTATTTTCTGCCAAATTGGAATCGGTGTTTTAGTTACGGTGGTTATCCGCAAGGGGAGACGTGTTGGTTGACAGTGGACCGCTAGTTGGCGTCCAGAGATGGCTCTACGTGTAATATCGCACATTACAGGAGAACATGTGATATTATTTACGAAATTAGATGGTACATTAAAACTATGCTATTTATTCGCAGCTTAGACTTAGTTGTTCATTGTTGTTTGTAAACGGACGGTAGCTGCAATATATATGAAAACAATATCGAGTAGACAATTAGTTGTATTCCAGAACGAAAGACTTCTAAATTAAATATATTTCCCTTAGGTGAAGCGATTTCCTATTAAATTGTAAGGCATAATAGTTTTGTTGGAACTTGTAATCAGTTATAATATTAATTAGAAAGTCAAGCTGATCAATGGTCACGAGTGTCATACGAACTATTCCAACTACCAACATATGTGGTTGTTTCTCGACTTTATGAGAAAATCGTTTCTTATATCTCAAAATCTGTTGATGGGATATCGAATGTGTTGAACTGGCGTGCACTCTCTGCTAATTGTAAGGTCTTAATGATCATCTTACTGGAATTTTTATTACGATGTGGATAATTATAATGGGAATACAGCAAACTTTGAAAAGCTGAAATGTTAAAGCTTATTGCTATGTAACATCAGTTCATTTTTAAGTGGTTTAAGTAATGAAGAGAATCAGACAAATAAAAAATATCTCCGAAAAATTTCACACACAAAAGAAATATATTTGACATAAAGTGTATTCTTTATCCAAATCTCCTTCTGTACAATCAGTTTTTGTCTATATCTCACCGTTTACCAGTTCAGAATAAAAGAACGTCTCAGACAATTCAAGACAATGAGTCAAATGATATTTTAGGACACAAAACCCGAAACTTCATTAGCGTCCAAATTCAAAACATACACTTCCTTTGGAATGAAGTTATCTTAAACATATGATAGTTACATAACAATTATTACATCTATTTTTGAGAAAGTCAAAATTTACTTAAAGTTTCAATCTGGACATTTTTCTTGTCGCAATTTTTGTAAGAAGCACAAGTTTGGTATTTAATCCGAGTTTTGGTTTTTGTGTTGTTCTGTTTACAGACACAACATGGACGTTGTTATAAATTGTTCAATTTGATTGATTCGGAGGTTTTCAAAACATGTATTTACAGTGAAGTCTCGGTAGATAACAATACCTCCTCTACCTGCTATATGTAGTAGAGAACCAATTTTGTAACTTTGGTAGAAATCTGTACTGTTTAAATCATATCGTCAAAATATTGTACAGTTATAAATAACAGTTTACAGAAATTATAAGTTACGTTATAACAAGTCAATCTTTATTTTGTATTATATTGTACTTACTCGAGTCTTTCTTTACTTTCTACCCTTATAGATAAAATTATACTGCTTGGTTAACCAGGTACACAAATTTGTATAGTTGTACCACATCATACAACTTTATAATATACTCACGTTCTTCAACATCTTATGTGTCAATTGTCACCGTTTGACAAACACTTGGACATTTACTGTTTACAAATTACAGATATATATTAACGACTACCTGCTGGTGGTGTATGGAGTTTATTAGCAAGTTCAGACTTACTGTGAAATTAATAATTTTACATGAGGAAACAAATGTAAGTCTGATTATTGATTCATGGCCAAACTGTTCCCAATCACATATCAGTGGCATACTTTAACGTCTGTAAGAGTCTGACTGCGACTTCTGCTAACTTCGGAAACACGAAGTGATCTTAGTTACTGACAGACGACCGAACAGTTTGAAACAACTGAAGGTACACTTGTAGATGTATCAGTTAGTAAAACGTGTACAGTAGTACAGTAGAGGACTAGAAAAGAAAACGTGGGGAGGCTCAAATTCGAGATGTTCCAAGCTCATCCTTTGGTATAACTATTCCTTGTAGATGTAAAGGAGTATGGGAATATAGGAACATTTTCATAAGAGAGTGTTAAATGTTTTAAAGCTAGCCACGAGGTAATGACTTTAATATTGCAGTATCTTTACACTATTTACATATAAGTATTACATAAAGACTTCCAATTTGTGAATGGACAACATTGAAACTTTGGGACAAGCAACAAGGAATAACTTGTAAGTTGTACACTTGACCACTCTACAAAAGATGTATTTAACATAGAGTGATATAGGTAAAAGGAATATTTGCAACCATCTCTGTTACATCAATATTTCCAAAGCTGTTCCATGTAAAGTGTAGACTGAGGTGGGAAGTTTTTTCGAAATGCTCTACACTGTATTCTTGAAAGTAGCTGAAGCCTGTTTGGTATTTAACGAGTTCTATATTTGGACTTCATTGTTGACACTTACACTCACAGACATACATATATACAGGACAACTTTTCTAAAGTTTCTACGTTTCGGATTCAGGTAGTTAAAATATGTACTTTTGATAAATTCTCGTAATCTAATTTTCTGGTACAATACAATACTTGAGCGACTTACACTTAGTATGTAATAGGTAATGTAAAACCTGTACCGAGATCTGACTTTGGTACAAATCTCTAGGATCAAATCTTTACACAAGCTAAGTGTGACACGTTTTTATTACTTTTTGGAACATATTCGACTCATTTAGCTGAATTTGATTAAAGTACTTTATGTATAATACATCTGATTAATATATCAGTTTAATAGTCTGATTCATTCTGACTTAATTCTCTATAATGTACTTTAACTTGTAAATCATAACATATGCATAAGCTTTTGGTAAATAAATATTCCATCCCCTTAATATACACAACTTATGTGAACTTATTCTGTCTAATAAACAATTTTCGAAGCCTTCTGTGCTTCTTGTTCAAATGCCCAATACATTTATATCTTAAAACTGCTAATGCCATTTATCTAAGTTCATAATAATAACATTGTATTAGAAAGGCATGTATGTACAGCGAAAAGAATGTGAAACTTCTGTGTAAGCTTATTCTCAATTTGGAGGAGATGTCTGAGCGGAAAGTCAGATTGACAAAGTATTGTAACACATTAAATGCATTTGTTAGTTCTTTTAGTTATGGTGACGCCCGCTAGGGGAGAATTTTCAATTGCAAAGACGTGAAATTAAAGCGAACGTGAATTGCTGTCCATAGATGGCACTACTAGTAACTTCTTATACTGACGGACAAAATATACAATTATATATAAAGTTTTATAGAAAATTTTAATTACCATCATTACATAGAGTTTAGATTTAATTGCTATTTATTGCTGTAAAATAAGCGGCAGCTGCAACTAATACACAGGAAATATGACACAAGTAGAAATCTGTGGGTGAGAAAGGAAGACTTCTAAAGTGTGTATATGTTAACAGCTTCTTTCCTTTTTTATGTATGATTTCCATGTCTATATGTCTATATGTCGACTTTTGTTGGAACTTTCATCTTATGCTCACTAATCCACTCACTCTCATATATTGAAGTCAGATGACATTTCTAAATACTATCTGATTTATGTTCATAAAAATGTACATTGTTATTTTAAGCTTCATGCTGGTACTTGAATCTAATGGATTTCTTGTTTACTTAATGTCTAATTGTATTAGCAATATGATTTAGAACTAATTACTTTTAAACATAATATTCCATGATAATGACTTATTTCCCTTGTCAAAATGACAGTTGAGTTTGTTACATTAGAAGGTAAGCGAGGCTCAATCGGATCAATATTTTGTAAATCTTTTACAAAAGTTCTATTTGTCACGTAAATATGAAAGCTTTTACCTTATATTGAAGTCTGGACATTCTAGATTATGTTAAATGTTAAGTATTTCGATTTATACTTCCGTTTTGATTTTTATTCCGAGCGGAAACTAATCCTAATCGTCCGCAATTGGAGGATGAATAGTATTGTCACAGCGGACGAATCGGAATGGAACATTCAATTTGAGTACATAATGTAATCATGAGAACAAAATAACACATTTCTACACTTGTATATTTATATCTTTATGTATCTCACACACATTTTCCGCATATGAATTACTTATTTTTTACAGCGCCAGCCCACACAGATTTCGTGGTAACATTCTTTATTTTTCTAGAAATTGAGCACTTTCAGCCCATTTTATTCATTTTACGATGTGAGTAAACGTTTGAGGATCTAAATAAAAACGAATTTGAAAGCTCCGTCTTTGCTAATGCACTTTTCCTGGTGTTGCAGCGATATCTATTTTTGTCAGTTGGCAGCATTGATTATGTAAACATCATAACAACAAGGAGGATTACGGATGTAAGAGACTGTATTTTCTTGCTGTACAAGTTTCTGGAGCAATGTCAATACAAATTGGTTATAAACCTACCTCAAACAAACTTTAAAGATAACAAAATGTCAGAAATGGAGCAATGACATACCTCGTTTCCGTAACAGAAGCTCGATTTGTCACTTAGACTGACAAAATACAATCGTATTACACAGTCAACTGCCTCAGGTAGTTAACTTGTTCATTCCAACAAAACAATACACTATCGTCCTCTAGGGAGTAAGTACATAAGAGAGAATGTAAAACCTGTACCGAGATATGACTTTGGTACAAATCTGTATGATCAAATCATGTAGTCAAAATGTTGTACCATTATAAAATAAAAGTTAAGAAAAAGATTGTATGAACCTTTCATTTCCAGAAAGTTAATGTTTACATAACTTAAATGGTGAAATCCTTTTCTTAATTTTTGGGGAATATGTCTTTCGATTTATCTCTAATTATTTGTTTAATGTAAAGAATTATATGTACAACTCTAATATTCTGGAAATAGTCTCACATTCTTTCGTACAAAATTCTCTTTAATTTTCTTTAACTTGTAAGTGATATATGGAGAAGCTTTTAGTACAGAAAAAGTCAAATAATGCTAAAAAGCATAATTTATGGTAACTCCATTTATCTAATTAAATATTTTCAAAGCCTTCTGTTGTTATATTTCATTATTAAATACCTTTATAGCTTAGAAATGCTAATCCTATTATTTTAAGTTAACAAGAGTAGCACTAGAAATTAAAAGATAACATGAGCTGACACATTTAACTACGCACTCTTGCAGCTAAAACATTAACGTTAATCTTTCTAATTTAGAGAAGATGCAGTAATGAGTCTTAGTGATATGGCAGACTGAGAGAATAACACGTCAAAATATATCAGCTATACGAACTGTTAGTTATAGTGAGTGTCCGCCAGGAGATATAATTCTGAACTGCCATGCCAACCGGAGTCGCTGTCGCGAGATGGCTCCACAGGTAATAACTTATACTGAGAGGGAAGATGTGTATTTATTTACCAAGTTTAATAACATACTGTCAGTATGGTCTTTGCCTAAAGGTTCGATTTAATTGTTCTTTATTGCGTTAAAAGCAAAAGCTTCAGTAAATATTGTATTATTTTAAAAAACAATAAATAATACTGTGTCAGAAAGGAAGTCTTTCCTTTAATTGAATCCAACTTCACAAAACAACGACACGCAAGAGGCAGAGAAATAATCCGCATCATAGATGGAGATCCTCAATTGAGAGTAGAGGGACCCTGGCAACCCACTCATTTCCCGCGAATTCAAGGCCGTCCTTCGGTCATTGACTTCGCAATCATCAAACATTTTCCATTTCACTTATCACTCAATTCACAAACCGCCTTACATTCCGACCACAACCCAGTTGTGGCTGAGGTCAACTTACGGGTTGTCAGTCATGAATTCACGGTTCAAAACCGTGAAGTCGATTGGGATTGCGTACGGGTCTGCTTAAATGACTCCATACCTCCTAACCCACACATTACAGACATACCGACCCTGGAGACGGCGATCTCCTCCTTCACCTCCATCGTAGGACGAACAGTTCGC
This sequence comes from Mantis religiosa, assembly GCA_030765055.1. Lineage (NCBI taxonomy): Eukaryota > Metazoa > Arthropoda > Insecta > Mantodea > Mantidae > Mantis > Mantis religiosa. The sequence goes on from JAUKNK010000248.1 coordinate 830,985, forward strand.
AACCTCACCGTTCACACTCCAGCACCTCTACACCCTCACGTCATCCCGCTAGACATCCATCTTCTCATTCGTCGCTCTTGGGCGGCTCGCAGACCCTATCAGCGACACCGCACTCGCCATAATCAGGTTCTGCTCGCGCGCTTGCGCTGAGAGGTTCGACTTCGACTACGCGAGCACCGTGTGCGCGCGTGGGAGGAGTTGATGTCCCGAGTGAATTTTGAGAATGGCGAGGCGTGGAGGCTTGCAAAAGGATTCCGGATTCGTGGAGGAGCGCCAAACACCCCTATCCAAGGCAACCAAGACCTGGTGTATGAACCCCAAGCAAAAGCAAATGTGTTTGCCGACTACCTAGAGAGGACCATGAGGCCACGAGATGACCCCCAGGACCTAGACTTAACTGGCCGCGTCAAGCGGGAGGTTCGTCAGTACCTTCGGCGTCCTCTTGCTGAGGCGGACCGACTACCTGTCATTAGACCCAATGAGCTCCAGGGCGCACTCCGGCGTCTAAATCCCAAAAAAGCGTCGGGACCTGATGGGTTGACACCTATCATGCTCCGCCATCTTCCATTCAAAGCCGTTCTTTTTCTTACTCGGGGTTTTAACATGTGTCTCGCCCTGGGCCACTTTCCACGACAGTGGAGGGAGGCTCGGGTGATTGGCATTTTGAAGCCCGGTAAAAATCCGGCTCTCCCCGCCAGTTACCGCTCCATTAGCCTCCTGTCAGTCCTCTCGAAAGTTTTCGAGAGGCTTGTTTTAGCCCGCTTGTCGCCCCTACTGGGGGACATTCAAGCTATTCCTCCCCATCAGTTTGGTTTCCGTCCTGGGCACTCGACATCACAGCAGTTGCTCCGTCTGGTGGAGGCCGCTGCCCTGGGTTTCCAGGAAAGGACATTCACTGCGGCGGTATCTCTGGATGTCGAGAAGGCCTTCTCTACCACTTGGCATACAGGCCTCCTACACAAACTAATCACCCTGGGGCTTTCTGCACACATGATACACATTTTACACTCATTCCTAAAACACAGACATTTCACAGTTGTTGTGGCGGGAAAGCTTTCTACCAGGCGACCCATCAGAGGAGGCGTCCCAGAAGGCTCTGTCTTATCCCCTACACTCTTTAGCGTGTATGTGGCGGATCTCCTCACGGAGCTACACGTCAACATAGCGCAATATGCGGACGACGTGTTACTATACAACACAAATAGAAACGCACGCAGAGCCTTCAACCCAATACAGCGACACCTAAGCCTCATTCATGATTGGTGTAGGCTTTGGTGATTGTCTATCAACCCAGAGAAAAGCCAAGCCATACTCTTCACTAAGCGTCACTTTCCCGCCAACCTCCCCGCCTTTAATTATTCTGGCAGAAGGATAGAGTGGACAAATTCTCTAAAATACTTAGGTGTAAAGCTGGACAAGGGCCTAACTTTTCGGGGTCACATCCAGGAGGTGACTCATCGGGCATGCGGAGCTTCGGCTTGGTTATACCCCATGATGCGCTCAGGAATGCCGACACCCCTTAAGTTGCGCCTTTTTCAGGCTTTAATTCTTCCAATCATGCTTTATGCTTGTGAGATCTGGGGCATGGCCGCATGATCCAATCTGCGACAAATTCAGCGTGTACAAAATAGATGTCTTAGGGCCATCTATTCTGTTTGCTGGAGGTTTCCCGTGAGATACCTTCATGAAGCCTCATCTCTCCACTATGTGGAAGATGTCATTAGGCGCCGGGCCACAAAATTCTACGCGAGTTTGCCTCAACATCAGAGCGCCCTGGTTAGGTCTCTAGGGAACTATAGAACAACCGAAAGACGCTACAAGCTATACCGGCTTCCCCGCATGGCATGCGGGCACACCCGGTAACAATAGATTATTTATTTCAACCTAAAATTATTACTGTTTGAATTTAATAGACGTCCTAAATTAAACTCTTCCTAAAAATTATCACACCAGCGGTGCTAACATAGCGTTGCACCCGAGTTGGCTACCATGAGGAGCTAAGGCTACCTCCCTTCTTTTCATCTACATTATCTTAAACCACCAACCTGCAAAACCCCACATTTCCTGTCATTAAGTGGTTAAGTCCGTGTAGGACAGGTACACGAATGACACACATCGTGCTGACCCTCAGTCAGCCGCCAGCTGCTTGAATGAATGAATGAATTAATTAATTAATGAATGAATGAATGAAAAGACCAATCCTATAAGACTGTACGGGTAGATCCGCTCAGCGGATAGGTACCGTGGCGCACTGCCCACCGTCCGGGAGCACCCAGAGACTTGTTCTAGCTCTTGGCTCTTTGTTAAGAAGTGCCCAGTACGCACTCCGGCGTCTAAATCCCAAAAAGGCGTCGGGACCTGATGGGTTAACCCCTGCCATACTCCGTCACCTTCCTTCCAAAGCCGATCTCTTTCTTACTCGGATTTTTAACATGTGTCTCCTCCTGGGCTATTTTCCACGACCGTGGAGGGAGGCTCGGGTGATATGCATTTTGACGCCTGGTAAGAACCCGGCTCTCCCCGCCAGTTACCGCTCCATTAGCATCCTGTCAGTCCTCTCGAAAGTTTTCGAGAGGTTCTCTCAAGCTCGCTTGTATAAAATATTTGAGGACTTTCAATACATTCCTCCTCATCAGTTTGGTTTTCGTCCTGGGCACTCGACGTCACAGCAGTTGCTCCGTTTGGTGGAGGCCGCTGCCCTGGGTTTCCAGGAAAGGGCATTCACCGCGGCGGTTTCTCTGGATGTCGAGACGGCCTTCTCTACCACCTGGCATGCAGGCCTCCTACACAAACTGATCTCTCTGGGGCTTCCTTCACAAATGATACATCTTGTACACACTATCCATAAACACACACATTTTACAGTAACTGTGGCAGGAAAGCTATCCACCAGAACACCCATTGGAGGCGGAGTCCCCGAAGACTCTGTCTTATCCCCTACGGTTTTTAGCGTGTATGTGGCGGATCTCCATACGGAGCCGCAAGTCAACACAGCTCAGTATGCAGTATGCAGAGCCTTCAACCCAGTACAGCGACACCTAAACCTCATTCACGACTGGTGCATGCTTTGGCGATTGTGCATCAACCCGGAGAAAAGCCAAGCCGTACTTTTCACCTACAGCCACATTCCCGCCAACCTCCCCTCTTTTAATTATTCTGCCAGAAAGATAGAGTGGACAAACTCTCTTAAATATTTGGGTGTAAAAGTGGACAAGGGCCTAACTTTTGGCGGTCACATCCAGGAGGTAGCTCATCGGGCATGCGGAGCTTCGGCTTCGTTATACCCGATGATGCGCTCAGGAATACCGACACCCCTTAAGTCCTGCCTGCCTAAGAAGTATATATACATATATACATCATAGCACATTGTTCCGGTATTGTTTGAACATTTATGTATAACGATACTTATAGTTACTTTTCCTTAGTTTGTAGTTGAAGGATTTTAACACACAGGGTTCTTAAGAAAGTTTGATAAGGGGTAACAATATACCTCAACTATGAGAGGAAATCGTTTTCATTTTTTAAAATACTTGCCGTGATCATAAGTGACTTTTTTGTTCTTCTAACAAACCTTTATTTATTTACGTAATATATGTTAATGGAAATATGTGAGCTATTATTTTGAATGAATGCAACATTTGCGCAAATTGTTTTAGTTTTCTTTGCTATATTGCACTAAGCATTCTTTCTTTTATTATTCTTTTGATACCAGTTGCCCTGCAGGAAAATAACAAAATACATTAGGTAGGTAATGCTATAGAGAAAGTTGCATATTTTAAAGCTAGTCGCTAACTTCTTTCAATTTATCGTTTGTTATATGGAGATCTCAATATTGGAGCAGTAAGATTTTGTCTGTCTCTTACACTTTACCATTATGGTAATGTCCTAGAAATGGAGAGACTTCCGTCTACATTCACAATTAAATCATCAATTTTATTTCTTTTATTTTGAAAATATTTTAAACATATCTTCATATAAATCCTTGAAACAATTTTTTTAAAAACCATTGAAAATTCTCCATGTATAAGATGTCTAGGGTCGAGATTTCCCTGAGCATTTACGTGTCACACCCTTTAAATATTGTGACTTCCTGAGTTCGTAGAATTAAACAGTCCAATTTGCAAAAATTAAAATGCTCCTTATTTCCGTAGAAACACACTTTGGTCAACCCTTACAGTTGGAGAATTAATTAACGTAAACAAATGCAATATTCCAAGGTCGCCGTCCACAATCAAAGGGTTCACTTTCAAAACACAGCTGTACGCACACGCAGTTCCGATAACCACAGTCTTGGCGAGTCGTAGCTTCCTTCTATATCTCTACTCATATTTCCAAACATTTGTGCAATTTTCTGTAACAAACAAGAAATCGAACTTTCCGCTAAGCTATCTGTCTGTCCGCTTCGGCCGCGCCTACGTGCAACAATGCGGTCAATGACAATATACTGAGTATTTAGCCGACTTTTGTTGTAAGAGCTTTGCTGTTGACAGATACAGAAATAAATAAATAAAAAGCGTGGTTGTGTATCTTGACTTTAAGTGATAGTCAAATGTTTAAAGAGCTAATCAGTATATGTCCGGACTAAACCAAGTAATGTATTGCTTTCGGAGAAAACTGTAAATATTGGTAAATACAAACAATTAACAAGGATTGTGTCTTACATACATCCTGTGTTTTAACAACATCTACATTTTTGTTTATTAACATTTTGTCTGTCTCTTAGAGATATAAAGGAACATTCAAAATGAAGAGAACTTACGAGTATATGGTAATGTCAATGACAAATGTAACGTGTACAGTTTTTGTAGTATTTGTTGATTACTTTAGACTGTTTCTACTTTTTCTAACACGTACATAGCACATAGAGAATGTATTGCATTACACCAAACATTTGACAACAAGATTTTACTGTCAAAACTAATTTTGAGACTTGTTAAATAAAACATATGTGTTACATTTACATGACTTTCTCTACTAATTGTCTTATTCTCATATCTACCTTATGTTATTACAAGTAAATATTTATATAAAGTGTCTTATTACATATATTCTTGTAAGTACAAAGGCAATAGGACAATATAGGGGTGTTTAAGTAATAGTCAAGTATTTTATAAAACACTTGCTATGCCATGACTTTGACATAACGTTCTCTTTACATAAACAAGGGAGAAAAGCAAGAGAATGACCTTCCATTTGAGGAAAGTATAAGCATTGGAGAATTCAAACAAATAACAAGGAATATCTCGTAAATGGTTAACTCTACAGAAATTTATTTGATGTAATTTGTATAAATTTGATGTAGTCTACACTGTTTTGTTTTGTAAGTGGTGATCTATCTCTATTTGTCTAACATTTATACAAATGTCTATTATTAATATAGAGAAATTTTAAGAATGTTCCATGAAGTTATAGCTAATTATTGAAGGCCGCTAGCTTGTCAGTTGTACTAAAGCTATGACAAAACATATATACATTAAAGCACAAAGATTACTCCATAATTTTGGGTGTTCCAACTCTGATCAACCATTAGTAGTTCACTATTCCCCCAACAGATGCCAGTAGTTTAGATTTCCTAGCCAAGAACATCAAAAGCACCTAGAATCAGATGGACATACACTAAAGATAGGAACAATTCCTCGAAGGAAGTTCCGGTAGAGTTTAGTTTGTAATGTTTATCCTTTTAATCAAACTCAGGTTTATAAATTACTAATATATCAATGTTGATAATAACCTTACTTAAATGTAATTTACCATACTTTTGTAATAATTTTCAAAAATATATTTATTTTCAATATTTATTTTCAGTATATGATTATACAATGATGTAGTGTAATAAGTCATTCTTTGTATTGATAAGAACTGCCCTCAAGTAAAGAAAGAGTTGTTTAAATAAACAAACTATACAAAACATTTTTTTTTTCTGTTTAATATAATGACTACTGATATTTACAAATGTAATAAAAGCCATGTATAAACATCTCAATATAAAGCATGTAAAGTTGAAATGTATTAAATCATTTTCTTTGAATATTTTGCCCTTAATTTTGTATAAATCCTTTTAGTCATACTTTCTGGGAGTTTTACTTTTAATATCACATTTTAGCAGTTCCTTTCTAATAAAAGATCGCTGTCAACTTGTGTAGTGGTATCATCTACAGCAGAACCTCCATCTGTACTACAGAAATTGGTACATTGTCAGAGCTAACGATACTTTCAACTTTGTTATACTTTAGTGTCTCCATCATCTGTGTTGTCTACTCTACTTTTTCTGTACCTCTTCAGATTTGGAAGGGAAAATACATAAATTAGATATATGTTAGATTAGTACGTAAATAAAAGACTTATTAACTGTTGTACAGAGTAAAAATGTATGTGACATAAATGAAATGGCATATACGTTTTTGTAGAGTAAGACTTTGTTAGTTGTAATGTGTACTGACGTGTGTACTGTGTCACTGACCATTTCTGTATTGATGTTACTAGATTAGATGTACATCCTAGTCTACACATAAATATGTACACTACATACCATCAACATATTAGTTAACATATTTATAACAAAAAACAAATCATCTTTGGACTCAAAAATCCTTTACGAAGTCTTCACTAAACACATTTAGAATGTTGTCTTTGTAAAAACAAATGAAAGATGTTTAAGTTTGACAATGTGTTTTAAGATGTAGACAGGAAGATTTTATCTAGTATTTACAGTTTACTAGTTATGTAGATGTCTTCGAGAATGAACAGTGCTTCTGTATAGGGTAGTGTGAGGTTGGCAGCATTTGTTAACAAATCTTCCTGTTGTATCGTTGGAAGATAAACTGAATATCAAACTGGGCGTTTCCCCAAAGTTTCTAAACACACATATACTTGGTCCTTTGACAAAAATATATTTAATATTCAGTCTCTATCACATTCCTGATGCAAATTCAGTACCCAAATTGTTAAGTACAATACAACACTGCTCCTTCTGATTGTACATATGTACCATATTTTGGAAATATTACACAATAATACAATAGGAGTTGAAAGATGACATTGGATGCAACTACTAATTTGCATAAGCAGTCTTTGCATAAGCTAAATTGTAAATGTATTGCATAAAACATAAAATGTGCTATTTAAATCCTGCAATACTCTCTGAACTTCTATTTATTCTGAATGAATTCTGTACAGTTTTCTTTAAACCGTAGTTCATAGTATAGATTCAAGGTCTTAGCACACAAAAATTGAGATATGTATTGTTAAAAAGTGTAATTTGTGTAAGTTTATTTTATCATTAACGATTTTCGATATGTTTTGTTGTAGTTCAGTTTTCCAATACTTTCACATTTTAAAAAAGCTAATCCTGTTTCTGATCTTGTCAAAAGCTAATAGCAATGACTTTGTAATATTAAAGCTAACACTATGTTTAAATATTTAACTATATTGCTGCTGTATGTACAAGAAAGTGAGTAATGGAATAACTCCTTAAACGTATATTTCATATTTGTAACAGACGGACAAGTAAACCTTTGTGTAACGGTTGGTCGTGAGTCAATTTGTTATATAGCAGACGATGTTTTAGTTATAGTAATTGTCCGCCAGGGGAAAGCTGACCGCTTGTTGCTGTCCAGAGAGGGCTCCACTTGTAATATCATACACTGGGGAAGAGACGTGATTATTAGCAATGTTGTGTAAGACTTTGTAATTATATTATATATATAGCTTATATTTAATATTTCTTTGTCACCTGTAAACGAAAGTTAGTCGTAATGTATATGGAAACAATATGGAGTGAACAATTAATTGTGTGTAAGAAGAGAAGTCTCCTAAACTAAGTATATCACTAGATTTTTTGGCTAATGAACCATATAGACCTTTAACTTTTCAATAATTATTATGTTTGTGCAAGGTTATAGCTAGTTGCCATGTAAAATCATTAAGATTTCATTTTCGGGTTTGTCCAACTCTTATGGTTTGTCAGTTATACAAGTCTCACTGATAGAGATCTTCCTACAACATTACGCAACAATTTAACATATGTTCATCTTTCATCGCTAAAGTATTTTAGAACTATACTTTCTTTAAAAAAAGAACACACACACACACACACAGTTTAGGAAAACGCTCTGTGTAAATGTTAGTAAGATTTGAGGGATATTCTTGTAAGTATACTTGTGAAATCCTAGGATGATGCTGAGTGTTTTACTTTTGGGGTTATGTTGTTTACAGACACATAGACCTTTTTGTAAAGTTGCTCTAACTATTGAAGATATGTACTCAACTATCAATAACTTTTAACTATTTGTGTAATAACAATAAGAAGTGTATTACCCGGGACAAATAACTTGAGCTTTGTTTATCTGTGGCGGCAGTAGGAATTAAACGTCTTGTGATGATTGGCTATAGGGCGCGTATTAACTTTGTTAATCTAGTTGTTATTATTGTGCTGCTCGAATGGTTGCCATGGTAGTAGAAACCTCTCAGATAACGCACTGACTACTCCTCGTAGACATAACATCTAGCTGTCACTTGTGATTCCATTGGCTGAAGTGATGCGTTAATTGGTACTTAGCACAGATCCGAAAACTGTAGCAGTTCCCCTCTCACTCTTACAAGAATTATCACTGCGTTATCTGAGAGGTTTGTATTAGCAAAGATAAAGACATTGTAACGCTTTGAGAAGTGGAGCAATTGCACACAAACTATAAATATCGTGCTTTAACCAAAAAATACTTGTCTTGGGGAAATGAGAACAAAAATGGAATTTCACAACAAGATCTGTGTTTATAAGTCCAACTACCAATCTGTTCAGTCTGACTGTACAGCAAAGCTCGGTTAGACACTAACTTCTTTAAAGGTTTGTACATTTTTAGGTAAATACCGTGTACCTCAGCAATTGTAGCATGTGTAAACAATATAACTTTATACAAGTTCCAACAAAAATCATAACACCTCACCGAAGTCACAGACATGCCGTGGGGTCGTTGAAGGGTTATCCTCCTCCGCGAAGGAGGGCCCTTCGACTCTTGCCATACCGGGACTAGGTCCCTTACTGGCATGGTGATGGGTATTTAAAAGGGATGGTGGTTAGATGGTGGCGATTAAAGTTGAGATAAGTGTAAGAGTAAGGATGTTTGATTAATGGGAAAAGGACTTCAAGTTATTGACTTCCAAGGATAAGTCTGGGACGCTTGTATCTTTCTCCTGGATCAAGATCATATTCCCCGAGACCTCGGATAAGGTTAAACCTTTCTAAATAATGACTCGTTTCCGTCCTCTGAATAAGATATTACAGGTGGCGCCATCTCTGAACGGCAACTCGCGTTCGCTTGTCAATTTCATTACTTTACAACAAATTTCTCTCCTGGCGGACAATCACTATAGCTAAAACAAAATCCGCTCTAGATCAATTGCATTTAGTGTGTTACACTCACAGTAATTTACCAAAACGCTCTTCTGGTAGACCTTATCTCTGCATCTCCTCCAAACGTAAGATAACAGCCCAATATTTAAACAAATACTTTGTGTTTCTTTTATTGTCAATATAATTTAACAAATGTAACTTATGTATTGAGCTAAACGACCTGAAAATACTCCCTTACTTTCAGTGCTAATGTCCTTCACTCATTAAGTGATTGCTCATTTGATAAACATTTAAACAAACACATATCTTACTTTGAAGTGAACTGGTTCTGTACATTTTAATAATTATTGTACTTTCCTAATAAGAAACGTCACAAATGTCTAGGTCTCGCTCACTTCTACTACGAACATCTCTCTCTTTCTCTCTCTCTCTCTCTCTCTCTCTCTCTCTCTCTCTCTCTCTCTCTCTCTCTCTCTCTCTCTCTCTCTCTCTCTCTCTCTCTCTCTCTCTCTCTCTCTCTCTCTCTCTCTCTCTCTCTCTCTCTCTCTCTCTCTCTATCTGTTTTTAGTGTACTCAACTACAAGTCATCAACGTTCCATTAAGCTTACTCTTATCAGTTCTTTTATTGTACTCTAAAGCAATCTACACACAACCACGACCTCTGTCGTTTGTTTCACCTTGTTGTTGTATTTTGTTTCCATGAAGTACGGCTACTAAGACGTAGTAATGCTTCAGCAGGGGATACTCCGAAGTTCCTGTCAGCTCCCAAAGCGTCTCCCGAACTCTAGGACAGGGTCAAAGTCACATGGGAATCCCTAAAAGAAAGTCTATATTATATTTATCGACTGATAGACTGAATGGCGAAAAGAACCAACAAAGAAATTATTATTATATCTCCTTTTCAGCCAGTAATATTTTGTTTAAATTATAAAATAGAAGTTAACAAAATATAAAAACTTCCCACTTCCGGTATTTTAACCTTTACACGAGGTAAATTTTAAAAACATTCTCAGATTTTTTGGAAAATATTTCTACCGACTTATCTCTAACTATTCAATCAAAGTAACTTATGTTTACTATAAAGATAATATTATGGAAATAGTGTCAGGTTCATTACGACAGAATTTTCTTTAATTTTCTTTAATTTGTAAGACATAAAAAATGGACAAACTTTTAGTACATTAGGTAAAATATTGTTAAAACATAATTTATGACAAGCTAATTTAAGTAATTAATTACTTTGTTATATTTCTTAAGTTCTATTTCGAAATACCCAATACCTATATCTATTAGAAATGCCAATTCTACTCTTATAGGTTCACATGAATAGCACTAGAGTTTATAAGGCAGCATGAGCTAACTCTATTTTTAACATTTAACTAAGTCCTTCTTGTATCTAAAACAAAATGTTAAATGAAAGATTTCTATATACGTTAGCCTTTTAATTTAGAGAAGATAGAATAACGAGTCTTGGTGGTAGGGCCAATTGAGAGTGTAACACGTTTAATGTCTGCAGCAGACGATCTGATAGTTCTAGTGATTGTCCGCTAGGAGAGAAATTCCACAACTGCCAACCGAACTGAAATCGCAACCCAGAGATGGCGCAACAGGTAATATCTTATACTAAGAGGGAATATATGTAATTATTTACCAAGTTTCACAACATATTATAGGTACGTAATTCACATAAAACTTCGATTTAATTGTTATTGCCTTAAAACAAACAGCAGCTTCAGTCAATACAGCGACAAACTCGATATAATAATGCTGTGTAAGCAAGGAAGTGTCCTAAAATATGGATATTTCGACCACTTTATGTTTATATAACCTGGTTCAAATTTTTAACCTGTAAGTTGGGCCCTTGTGTACTGGCACCAGGTCATGAAACAGAAAATGAAAACCTAAAACCTGAAGAATGTATAGCACAATTCTAAATGCAAAGAGAACATTAAGTTTTGTTGGAACTTGTATTCATTGCCCAATATACTAGGAAATGTTTTTGTTCGTTAGTAATTTCATTTGTGCCACAGGATCCTAACACATTTGCTGTTTGTGAGAGTATAGCTTTATAATGCTTCTGGCTAAAGAGCATGGACGCCAGTACATCTTGTGTTTTATCAAGATGTAATTTTTTGTTACCATTTTGTCTCTCGTTTATGGATATAAAGGTCTACACAAAAGGAACAGAACTTACGAAGACAATTGCAAAATATTCGAGATTTGCATTTTCTTTGTTATCAAACTACCTTAAATGTTTGTTAATTTAATCAAAATTGTTACAGTCAGTTTAAAACCATAAAAATACTGATAAATATTTTGCATAAAGTGTAGTGTGAAGTACAGTAAGTGTATTTTCTACTTATTATGTACTTGATACAGACAACAAAAGTAATTTACTTCATTCACAGTTCATTCTGTTTACTAACATATTTAGTTACTTTATTACTCACCATTTCAACATTCATCATTTTAAATTACTTTTAATTTGTTAATATGGTAATGTCAATCACAAATTTAGCGTATACAGTTTCTTTTAGTATTTTTTGATTACTTTATACTGTTTCTACTTTTTCTAACACGTACATAGCACATAGAGAATGTATTGTATTACACCAAACATTTGATAACAAGATTTTACTGTCAGAACTAATTTTGTGTTAGGTCTTGTCAAAAGCTAATAGCAATGACTTTGTAATATTAAAGCTAACATAATATTTAAATATTTAACTATATTGCTGCTGTATGTACAACAAAGTGAGTAATGGAATAACTCCTTAAACGTATATTTCATATTGGTAACAGACGGACAAGTAAACCGTTGTGTAAGTGTTGGTCGTGAGTCAATTTGTTATATAGAAGACGATGTTTTAGTTATAGTAATTGTCCGCCAGGGGAAATCTGACCGCTTGTTGCTGTGCAGAGAGGGCGCTACTTGTAATATCTTATACTGGGGAAGAGACTTTGGGATTATTAACAATGCTGTGTAAGGAATTGTAATTATGCTCTTTGAATATAGCTTAGATTTAACTGCAGTTTTTTGTCTGTAAATGTAGGTTAGCCGTAGTATATATGGAGGCAATATCGAGTAAACAATTAATTGTCTCTAAGAAAAGAGCTCTCCTAAATTAAGCATATGTCTAGGTATTTCGGAAAACTGAACTATGGATTTCTTTATAATTGCTTGTTGTAAAAGTGGAATAACGCAATTAAAGCAATAGAGGATAGAACGACTTGGATGAATTTATCATGAACTAAAGCCAACTACTGGAAATTGGAAAGTTTTCTGTTCTTCAGTGGTGAATATGATGAACTAGCTTTACCCATTTTCCTCCATGATGCACCTTATTGATCATCATTTAAACTGGAATATACCTTACGATTTTCATAATTACTATGTCCGTGAGGGGTTACAGCCAGTTGCCATGTCAAGTCATTAGGATTTCATTTTCGAGTTTCCTCTTCTCTTATACAGTTAAACATAGGTCAAAGAAATATTGAGATCTTCCGACGACATCCCGGAACAAATTTTTCAACTTGACAATACTCTAGAACCATTTTTCAGAAAACGCTGCATGTAAATGTGATGGATATTCTTGTAAACTTACGTCTGACATCCTAGGAAGATACTGAGTGTTTTACTTTAGGGGTTATGTAGTTTACAGACACATAGACCTTTCTGTAAAGTTGATCCAGCTATTGAAGATATGTACTCAACTATCAATAACTTTACTGTTTGTGTAATAACAGTAAGAAATGTAAGTTGTGTTGACTACCAAGTCTGCGTCAACACGAACGCAGCCTTTAAGTGTAGTACAACAGATACACGCTATTTTATACCTTTACCAGCATTAAGTTTCACCCGTTAAAATTCCACGTTACCGAATGTTATCAAAGTTTTATTCAACAACGTAGACTTACAATTTTATATAAATAAACTTTAAGTCGTAGGATAGTAAACAGATTTGTCTCCAACACAGGTACACATACAATGTTGTTAGTGGACATTGCCAGTAAATCTGTACAATGACATTACTTTAAAATATCTGATGGTTGTACTTACAAGAGTTTCACTACTCACTTTTGTACATAATATTCATAAAAACGTACATTCATCTATCTACTTGATGCTAATAAACATAAACATTATTAAAATGTTTTTCTTACATATTTCCTTATGGGTATCTACAATGACAGTACCATCAACTTTAAACGAGAGTCAATTTTTTTTAAAGCTGGTCAGTAGTATGTGATATCTTTGACATTCCTTTTCTTTTGTATGACCTGGACTTATAAAAACATGAATATGTTCCCATTTGGGAAAAAGTTTAAGTATTTGAACGTTTACAACAATAACAATGAATATTTCAAATATGACTATCACAAAATAGATTATTTGACACAAACCGTGTGTTTTAAGGAGATTTACATTTTTATAAAGTAAGATTTCGTATATATCTCACCGTTTATCGCTTATACAAAGCGATTCAGAATAAAAGAACGTCTCAGACAATTCAAGACAATGAGTCAAATGATATTTTAGGACACAAACCCCGAAACTTCATTAAGGTCCAAATTCAAGACAAACACTGCCTTTGGAATAAAGTTATCTTAAACCTATGATAGTTACATAACAATTATTACATCTATTTTTGAGAAAGTCAGAATTTATATAAAGTTTCAATGTGGACATTTTTCTTGTCGCAATTTTTGTAAGAAGCACAACTTAAATATCAAGTTTGGTATTTAACTCGAGTTTTGGTTTTTGATTTGTTTGGTTTACAGGCACAACATGGAAGTTGTTATAAAATGTTCAATTTGATTGATTCAGAGATTCTCAAAACATGTATTTACAGTGAAGTCTCGGTAGGTAACAATACCTCTTCTACCTGCTATATGTAGTAGAGAAACCAATCTTGTAACTTTGGTAGAAATCTGTACTGTTTAAATCATATCGTCAAAGTATTGTACAGTTATAAACAACAGTTTACAAAAATTATAAGTTACGTAATAACAAGTCAATCTTTATTTTGTATTATATTGTACATACTCGAGCCTTTCTTTACTCTCTACCCCTATAGATAAAATTATACTGCTTGGTTAACCAGGTACACAAATTTGTATAGTTGTACCACATCATACAACTTTATAATATACTCACGTTCTTCAACTTCTTATGTGTCAATTGTCACCGTTTGACAAACACTTGGACATTTACTGTTTACAAATTACAGATACATATTAACGATAACATACTGCTGGTATGTGACACCTATGAATGGACTTATGAAATAATTCATTGATTCAATGGAATGTTGAACGTATGATTACATAAAGCTGGCATTTATAAAAGTATTACTGGAGTATATGATCGCCTCAAAGTAATTTTGAAATGTATGAATTAAGACAGTACAGAAATTTATTAAACACTTCGTATCGCTTTAAAATTATGGTCTTTATATAAGAGGTGTATGTCCACGTGTACTCGCAACATCGATAGTTGTATTTTGAGGAACAATTTTTATTTCTGTTCTTTGCCTATGGTTCATAATGAAAGTTTTTAGAACCATTTTTCAGTAAACCTAAATTTTACGAAAATGCTCTATGTAAATATCAGAAAGGTTTGAGTGACATTTTTGTAAATCTACGTCTGACATCCTAGGAAGATGGTGAGTGTTTTACTTTTGGGGTTATATTGTTACATAGACCTTTTTGTAAAGTTGCTCTAACTATTGAAGATATGTACTCAAATATCAATAATTTTTAACTATTTTTGTAATAACAATAAGAAGTCTATTACCCGGGACAAATAGCTTGAGCTTTGTTTATCTGTGGCGGTAGTAGTAACTAAACGTCTTGTGATGACTGGCTATAGGGCGCGTGTTAACTTTGTTAATTTAGTTGCTATCATTGTGCTGCGCGAATGGTTGCCATGGTAGTAGAAGCCTCTCAGATAACGCACTGACTACTCCTCGTGGACATAACATCTAGCTGTCACTTGTGATTGCATTGGCTGAAGTGATACGTTAATTGGTACTTGGCACAGATACGGAAACTGTAGCAGTCCCCCTCTCACTCTTACAAGAATTATCACTGCGTTATCTGAGAGGGTTGTATTAGCAAAGATAAAGCCATGGTAACCTTTTGAGAAGCAGAGCAATTACACACAAACTTTAAATATCGTACTTTAACTAAAAAATACATGTCTTGGGGAAATGTAAACAAAAATGTAATTTCACAACAAGACCTGTGTTTATAAGTCCAGCTACCAATCTGTTCAGTCTGACTGTAGATCAAAGCTCGGTTTGACACTTTTAAGGATTGTACATTTACAAATAAATTCAGTTCAAATCATCAACAGTAACATGTATAAACGATATAACTTTATACAAGTTCCAACAAAAACCAAAACATCAGACTGAAATGACAGAATTAGCAATATTTCAAAAATGCCGGTAACGTTTATCTATATTGAATTGAGAAGGCTTCCTTTCTTTTAAATCATAATTTATTTATTCTATATTGCCTGTATATTTACTCTAGCCATTGCTTATTTTCTGGTGATACTCAGGAAATAAATCGAAGTTGTATATAAGGAACATTATGAGAATACGTTATAAACGTTTCTAAATAATTGCTCATTTCTGTGCTCAGGATAAGATATTTCCGGTGGCGCCATCTTTGAGCAGCAACTCGCGTTCGGTTGTTAAATTCATTACTTTCCAACATCGTCTGCTGTAGAGAAAATGTATTTAGTTTCTAACACTCACAGTGCTTTCCCAACCCGCTCTTCCGCTAGAACTTGCCTTTCCTTTTCCTCCAAACCTAAACTAACAATCAAATATATAAACAATATTTTGTGTTGCTTTTATTTTCAATATAATTTAACAAATGTGTAGCTTATGTATTAGGGTAAACTACATGTAAATACTCCCTTACTCTCAGTGCTAATGTCCTTCACTCACTAAGTGATTGTTCATTTGATAAACATTTAAACAAACACATATCTTACTTTGAAGTGAACTTGCTCTGTTTATTTTAATAATTATTGTACTTCCCTAATAAGAAACGTCACGAATGTCTAGGTTTCGTTCAGTTCTACTAGGTAGCTCTCCCTCTCTCTCTCTCTCTCTCTCTCTCTCTCTCTCTCTCTCTCTCTCTCTCTCTCTTACTCTCTATGTTTAAGTGTACTCAACTACAAGTACATCAACGTTCCATTAAGATAGCTCTTATCGGTTCTTTTATTGTACTCTAAAGCAATCTACACACAACCACGCTATCTGTCGTTTGTTTCACCTTGTTGTCTTTTGTTTCCATGAAGTACGGATACTTAGACGTACTACTGCTTCAGCAGGCGATACTCCAAAGTTCCTGTCACCTCCCAAAACGTCTCCCGAACTCTAGGACAGGGTCATAGTCACATGGGAATCTCTACAAGAAAGTCCAGATTATATTTATCGACTGTTAGACTGAATGGCGAGACGAACCAACAAAGAAATCATTATTAGATCTACTTTTCTGCCAGTAATATTTTGTTTAAATTATAAAATAGAAATTAACAGAAATACAAAAACTTCCCACTTTCGGAAATTTAACCTTTAGAGGAGGTAAATTTTAAAAACTTTCTCAGATTTTTTAGAAACTATTTCTATCGACTTATCTGTAATTAATTAATCAAAGTAACTTATGTTTACTATAAAGATAATATTCTGGAAATAGTCTGAGGTTCATTACGACAGAATTTTCTTTAATTTTCTTTAATTTGTAAGTCATAACAGAATGACAAACTTTTAGTACATTAAGTCAAATATTGTTCAAAAGCATAATTTATAACAAGCTATTTTAAATAATTAATAATTTTGTTAGACTTCTTAAGTTCTATTTCAGTACCCAACACCTACATATATATTAGAAATGCCAATGCTACCCTTATAAGTTCACATGAATAACACTAGAATCTATAAGGCAGCATGAGCTAACTCTATTTTTAACATTTAACTACGTCCTTCTTGTATCTACAAGAAAATGCTTAGTGAATCATGTCTATATAAGTTAATCTTCTTAATCTGGGGAAGGTAGAATAATGAGCCTTAGTGGAAGGGCGAGATGGGGGTGTAATACGTTCAATGTCTGCAGTTGACGATCTGTTAGTTACAGTGATTGTCCACTAGGAGAGAAATTCCACAACTGCCAACCGAAATATAATCGCTGTACAGAGATGGCGCCAAAGGTAATATCTTATACTGAGACTGAATATATGTAATTATTTACCATGTTTTACAACATATTATAAGTATTTACTTTACATAAGGCTTCGATTTAATTGTTCTTTATTGCCTTAAAACAAACAGCAGTTTCAGTGAGTAGAGCGGTCACTTCGATTTAATAAATAATGCTGTGTAGGAAAGGAATTATTTATAATTGTGTATATATAGATCACTTTATGTTTATAAAGTGTGCCGATATTAAATACGCCTAGCAAAAGGAACATTAAGTTTTGTTGGAACTTGTATCTTCATTGTCAAATATACTAGGATATGCTTCTGTTCCTTAGTAATTTTATTTGTGTCATAGGATCTTAACACATTTTCTGTTGTGTGAGTATAGCTCAATAATCCTTGTGGCTAATGAGCATGGTCGCCAGTACATCCTGTGTTTTAACAAGGTGTAATCTTTTTTTGTTACCATTTTGTCATTCGTTTATGGATATAAAGGTCTACTCAGAATGAATAGATTTTACGGAGACATTTCCAAAATTTTCATGTTTTGCATTTTATTAGTTATCAAACTATCTTAAATATTTCGTAAGTTTATCAAAATCGTTACATTTAGTTTCAAACAATGAAAAATACTGATAAATATTTTATATAAAGTGTAGTGTAACGTACAGTAAGTGTATTTTCTACTTATTATGTACTTGGTACAGACAACAAAAGTAATTTACTTCATTCACTGTTCATTCCGTTTACTAACATATTTAGTTACTTTATTACTCAACATTCATCATTTTAAATTATTTTTAATTTGTTAATATGGTAATGTCAATGACAAATTTAACATGTACAGTTTTTGTAGTATTTGTTGATTACTTTAGACTGTTTCTACTTTTTCTAACACGTACATAGCACATAGAGAATGTATTGTATTACACCAAACATTTGATAACAAGATTTTACTGTCAAAAATAATTTTGAGACTTGCTAAATAAAGCATATGTGTTACATTTACATGAGTTTCTCTACTCATTGTCTTATTCTCATATCTACTTCATGTTATTACAGATAAATATTTAAATAAATGTGTTATTATATATATCATTGTAGGTACAAGTGCAATAGGACAATATAGCAGTGTTTAAGTATAGTCAAATATCCATGAAACAGTCGTCAGGTGATGACTTTGAAATAACATTCTGTTTCCGTAAGCAAGACAGGAAAACAAAAGAACGACGTCCCATTTGAGGAAAGTATAAGTATTGTTGAATTCAAACAAATAACAAGGAATATCTCGTAAATGATTAACTCTGCAAAAATGTATGTGATGTAATTTGAATATTTCAATGTGGTCTACAGTTTTTCTTGTTTTTTAAGTGATGATCTATCTCTAGTTGTTTAGCAGTTATACAAAGGTCTATTAGTAATAAAAAGGACTTCTAAGAACGCTTCCAGTACTTTTGGTCAAACAATCATCAAATTATATGAAACTATTGAAAGCTTCTTACTTGCTAGCTGTACTAAATGTATAACAAAACATATATACACTAAAGTACAAAGATCAGTCCTTGGTTTTGGATTTTTCAGTTTTGGTCAACCATTGATAGTTCATTATTTCCCCAACAGATGCCACTAGATTAGATTCCCCAGTCAACAACGTCTAAAGCACGAAGAATAAATTCGACATACACTGAAGATAGGAACAAGTCCTTAGTCCTTGAAACATGTTCACGTACAGTTTAGTTTGTAATGTTTAGTGATTATAAATATGAGAAAAAGCATGTGCAGTACATGAAGGTGTTAGTATATTCATAACAAAAAGAGAGGCCCTTGGCCTTAAACTGCTTTAGAAAGTCTTCACTGAACACATTTAGAATGTTGTCATTCTAAAAACAAATGAAATACGAGGGCTGTTCAATAAAGAATGATCATAATTTTTTACGATTTTTTCGCACTAAAATTCAAACTTATTATACTCTATATGGTACTGTATAGTAGTTTCACTGTTGATACTACTGGTTCCCGCCTGTGAGAACCAGGCAAATTCAGACATATTCAGTATCACCTACCGCTGCAATGGAGGTAATATGCAGTTAAAGTTGATGCTAGAGGAGGATCTGGAGTTTCTTTCAAACGTATTCACTGCTGATGAAACTTGGCAACATCATTTTGATCCTGAGAGCAAACAGCAAAGGTCAGTGTGGAAATCTCCTTCATCACCAACCCCCAAAAAAGCAAAAGTGGTTGCTTCTACTGGGAAAGTTATGTTCATCTCATTCTTTGATATTCATGGAATGGTTTATCAGCATGTTGTACCTGCACACACATCACAGGGATGTCCTGAAAACATTGCAATTCCATATCAGGCGCAAAGGACCACATTTCCGTGAAGCAGGCTGGATGCTGTACTACGATAATGCGCGGCCGCATATTGCCAATGCTGTTGCTCAAATGCCTTAAAAAATCAAAGTAAAGTGCATCTCTTACCCTCCCTATAGTTCGGATTTAGCTCCATGGTGATTTTTTCTATTCCCTAACTTGAAGAAACGGCCTCGTGGGAGGCATTACCCTTCATCAGAAGCAGTAGTGAAGGCTGTGGAGGCGATTTTGAAGGATCTCTTAAAAATGGTTTTTAGCATGTCCTGGCACAAACGCTGAGACAAGTGCATCACATTCAGGTGAGACAGTTTTGAGAAGGACCATCAAAATTATGAGGATAAGTAAAGGTACGTTGTCAAATAAGCTATGATTTTTCTTTATTGAACAGCGCTCGTATGTTTAAGTTTGACAATGTGTTTTAAGATGTACACAGGAAGATTTTATCTAGTATTTACAGTTTGCTAGTTATGTACATGTCTTCGAGAATGAACAGTACTTTTGTATAAGGTGGTCTGTGGTTGGCAGCATTTGTTAATGAATCTTCCTGTCATATCTTTGGAATATAAACACAAATATCAAGTTTGGCAGTTCCCCAAGGTTTCTTTTTAAGTTATACTTTTAGCACAAACATATACATGGTCCTTTTAACCATAAAATATTTGTATTCAGTCTCTTACGCATTCCAGCTGGAACTTCAGTATCCAATGTTGGTACAATACAGTACTCCTTCCACTTACTCTCAATATGTACCACATTTGGAAATATTACACAATAATATAACAGCAGTTGAGCAAAAACCATTGGATGCAGTTTCCCAATTGCAGAAACAACCCTCTGCATAGTCATAACTTTGACGACCTTTTTCTCTTCTTCCCGTTTTAAATGTTTTCTTTGTAACATTTCATCGAGGAAACAAATGCTACATTTAATTGTATAATGCACAAAACTGAATTCTTGCAATAGTCTCTTAACTTCTATTAATTCTAACTTAATTCTGTACAATGTTATTTAAATTGTAGTTGATGAGATACAGACAAGGAGTTAGGACATAAAATAGAGATATCGTTAAAGAGTGTTATTTATGTAAACGTATTTTATCATTAACGATTTTCGAGATATCCTGCGGTTACACTTTAGTTTTCAGTTTCTCAGTTTTGTAATCCTGTCTCTGATGTCAAAAGCTAATAGCAATGACTTTGTAATAATAAAGCTAACACTATGTTTAAATATTTAACTATATTGTTGCTGTGTGTACAACAAAGTGAGTAATGGAACAACTGCTAAAACGTATATTTCATATTTGTAACAGACGGACAAGTAAACCTTTGTGTAACGGTTGGTCGGGAGTCAATTTGTTATATAGCAGACGATGTTTTAGTTATAGTAATTGTCCGCCAGGGGAGAACAGTCCGCTTGCTGTTGTCCAGAGAGGGCTTCACTTGTAGTATCTTACACTGGGAAAGAAACTTTGTGATTATTAACAAAGCTGTGTAAGCCATTATAATTATTTTCTTTACATGTAGCTTAGGTTTAACCGTTGTTTGTTGCCAGTAAGCGAAGCTTAGCCGAAGTATATACGGAGGTAATACCGAGTAAACAATTAATGGTGCGTCAGAAAAGAAGTCTTCTAAACCACTAGGAAATTCGGCCAATTCAACCATCTACCTAAATCACCACTTTCGTCAGACTTCAGACGCTGCAGAACAAGGCACTACGCATCATCTACGATACAGGCTGGAGATTCCCGGCTCATATCCTACATGAGCACTCCCAGATCCCGTACATTGTCGACGTCATTCGCGAGAGGGCACGATCAATGTACGAGAAAATCCAAATTCACCCCAACCCTTTAGTGAACTCCCTGGGAAGGTATGACCCGAGAGATCAAAGGCGCTTGCCGTCCTTCAGACTGCCGAGAGACGTCCTGGGACCCCTTGGGAAACCCAAGGAAAACCGCAGATGTCTCTGGGAACAACTTCTACGCCAAAGGACAAGCGCTACACAACCCGTATCCAAAACGGGGCAAAAAACTAATTCGTGTCTCCCAAAAAGGGAGAACGATTAAGTACAGCTGCCCACGATAAAGTGGGGCGACCCATTCCAAACCTATCCAAAATTTCAAACAGTAAACAAATTCAAACACCCCAGCAGAACATGGATCTACTAGTTCATTTCGCAGGTTAAGCCGCAAAGCGGCTAGGTACTGCGGCATATGACACCCGGACGGGGAAAGCCCCGCCCGACTAGGACTACCTCTGGACCTCTGGATCTACCTAAATCAACCATTTGATTTTGATTTACAAACAAATACTTCGACCTGCCCTGACGTATGCTTGCTCAGTGTGGGGAGCTGCTGCAAAGACTCACCTCCACAAGCTACAAGTTCTGCGGAACAGATACCTCCGCACAGCAACTGCAGCCGACTGGTACATACCAAATGACAATATTCACAATGACCTATCTTTCCCAAAAATCACTGACTACATTCTACAAATTTCCCAAAATTTCTACAACAACCTTCCCAACAGCTTTAATGAACTAATTAGAGGCCTCGGGGAATACGATATTGACCCTGGGGAAACGTACAAACGCCCAAGACTATTACTAACAGCTCAATAACTCCAACACCATTGAGACAAACAGCATTATTTAATACTTAATACTTAGACAATCCCAATGACTAAATCCATCGACTAATCATTACCCACTTAATCTTTAATCATTACCTATTATCTTCACCATCTAACCACCGCCATTTCTTCAAAACTCACCACCAAGCCAGTAAGGGATAAGGTCCCGAAATGGCAATATGTCGAGGGTCCCTCTTCCGAGGAGGAGGTTCTTCCCTCAACGACACCACTGTGCTTGCTCGACCTAAATCCAATTAAACTTATATTTTTTGTTGGAACATAATTGGACAAAGCAATTAAAGCGATGCAGCAAAGCCTTGGAGGAATTTATTAGGAATTAAAGGCAACTCTAAAAGGTGAAAAGCCTCATAATAAATAACAATGTTGTAAACATTTCTGTTTTTCAAACGCGAATATGCTGAAGTGACATTAGAGTATCTACTCCTTGTCACGCATTATTTATCTTCATTTTAATTAGAGTAAACCTTAGCAAATGAATAATTACTATGTAGGTGAAAGGTTACATGTAGTAGCCATGAAAAATCTTAAGATTTATTTTCCACTTTTTTAATCTCCTATGGTTTGTCATTTATACAAAAGACACACGAATATAGAGATCTTCCGACGACATTCCGCAATAAGTTATGTCCATCATTCAACATGAAACTATTTGAGTGAATATAAAATAAGTAGTGAATGTAAAACCTGTACCGAGATCTGACTTTGGTAGGATTCTGTATGATAAAATCACATAGTCAAAATGTTGTAACATTATAAAATAAAAGTTGACAAAAATTTACGAATTCCCACCTTCAGAAATCTAACCTTTACATAAACTAACTTGACACAGCATTTTCTTATTTTTTGGAAAGCATTATTGTTCTATTGACCTCCAATAATTTGATAAAGCTAACTAATATTTAATATAGAAAACAAAATGCACAACTCTAATATTCTACAAATAGGTACAGATGCATTGAAAGTCAAATCTTGTAATAAAGGATAACACGTGGAAGTTTATTTAGTTAAGGATTTTGATTTCTTTTTTGATCTACTTCAATATTAAATAACCTTAAATCTTAAACACGTTACTCCTACTCTTGTAAACTAGTAGGAATAAAACCAGAACCTAAATGAGCTAACCAAATTTTTAACATTTAACTACGGCTTCTCGTATCTTCAACAAATTTCATAATGAAATTTCTTCTGTATACTTCTTTTTCTCAGCAGATGGAATAATATGTCTTAGTGTTAGGGCGGATTCAGCGTGTAACACGTTAAATGTCTGCAGAAGATCTGTTAGTTATAGTGATTGCCCGCCAGGACAGAGATTCCAGAACAGCCAACCGAACTGGAAACGCTGTCCATAGATGGCTCCACAGGCAATATCTTGTACTGCAAATGAATGGATGTAATTGTATACCAATTTAGATAACACACTTTAAATACGCTCCTTACATAAAGCTAAGGTTTCATTTCTCTCTATTTTCTTAAAACAAGCAACAGCTTCAGTTATTACACGGATACCTTCGAACAAATAAATAATGCTCTGTGAGAAAGGAAATCTCCTAAAGTGTATATATGTTGACCAGTTTTTGCATCCAGAAAGCATTAAGCGTTTCATATTGTAGATCTTTATGTCGTGTTTTGTTGGAACTCGAACCTATAAACTTGGATCTATGTGTTCCTTAAAAATATTATTTGAGTATGAGAAGACTTGATAAGCAGTATGCCTCAAGTTTGAGAGGAAGTCGTTGGTAAGAAATACTTGCTGCGTTGATCTCACAAGACTTCTTAGATCTCTTTATAAACTCCTATATAAGACAAGTAGGAGAATACAGTCCGGTTAAGTCGCACCGTAATAGCCTTCAAATTTTTACTTTCTTTACACAGCTTAACGATAAAATATTTTAGTTATAAATCTAATAAGTTTATACTTATTGAACAATTCAAACATATAACAAGAAATACCTCGCAAATGCTTTACCCACATAAAGTATATTTCAATTTATTGTTTGTTTTATCGAGATCTCTATATTGGAGCAGTATGACTTTGTCTCTTACAGTTTACCATTATGGTAATGTCCTTGGAATAGAGAAGCTTCTGACTACATTTACAGTTGAATAAAGATGTCTACTTCATTTCTATTTAAATTAATTTAAGGTTGCAGTATTTTCATACAAATCCTTGAAAACACTTTTGACAAGATGTTGGAAAATGCTCCATGTACTAAACCATACATTCACTTCATTTCACAAATTACAATCAGAATAAATTGGCTAAAATGGCAGTTTTAGGCATTAATAAGCATAATAGACACAGACGTATGAAATAGGCATTTATAGGCGCTATAAAACTAAGAAATTAGGCTAATAATTGTAGGAAACGTGCTAATAACTTAAAAGGCTTTGCTTATGAACAAAGGAATAAAATAGGCAAATAGGACAAAATCCGCCCTCTACTCATAACTTGTTGATAAGCTTTTACTGCATCAAAAGCTAAATATTGTTAATGGCAACCTAATTTATGTAATTAAAGATTTTTCGAAACCTTCTGTTGTTCTGTTTCAACGTCCAATATCTTTATATCTTAGAAATGTTAATCTTATTCGTATCAGTTCACAAGAATAACAGTAGAGTTTGTAATTCAGCATGAGCTGAGCCGATTTTTAATATTTGTATCTACAACAATATGAGTAATGAGAAATTTCTGTATACTTCTTTTTTATTTAGAGCGGACGGAATATTGAGTCTTAGTGGTAGAGCTGATTGAGGGTAACACGTTAAATGGTTGCAGTAAACGATCAGTTAGTTACACTGATTGTCCGCCAGGAGAGATATTCCGGAACTGCCAACCGAGCTGAAATCGCTGTCCAGAGATGGCGCCACAGGTAATATCTTATACTGAGAATGAAGGTGTGTAATTATTTACCAAGTTTTACAACACTCTGCAGGTATTTTCCTCACATCGAGGTTCGATCTAATTGTCCTTTGGTCTTAAAAACAAACAGTCGCTGCAGTAAACACAGAGATACTTCGAAAACAAATAAGTAATTCTGTATATGAAAGGAAGTCTCCTTAAGGATGTATATTTTGCCTGATTTTTCATCTAGGAAATATTGAGGAATACCATTTTTGCATGATATTCGTACATCTTCTTGGAACTTGTATATTTATTAGTCATTAACAATAGAAATTTAATACAGTGAACTGAGTTTATAAGCGATACTAATTCACCTCAAGTTTGAGAGAAAATCGTTGGTAATTATCGAAAAGCTGTGTTGAACTTACAGGACTTTTTATTCTTCTTTTATTCCGTTTTTATTGGTGCTTTATGTCAATGGCAATATACGTTGTTAATATCATTTTCCCTGTACGAAAAAAGGAGAATATAATAGCAACCTAACCTTTTAGAGATGTATGGAAAGTTAAGAGTCAGTGAAAAATTCAGTGCCATAGGCGGGATTTGAACCACGGATCTTCAGGTTTGCGTCCAGCCGCCTTAATCATTGAGCTACTATAACCAACGTGCCGACATGACATTAAATTCTACAACTTAAACGTATTTTGTTAGAGCGGCTGGACGGAGACCAGAAGATCCGTGGTTCAAATCCCGGCTATGGCAGTGAAATTTTCACTCCGACTCTACTTTTCCATATTTTAGCCTGCACACGGCCAGTGTAAAAGAACAATTAATTTCTTTTGGCGATGGTTAAACATTTTAAAGGTGATCGCACCATAACGGCTTTCAAATTTGACTTTCTTTGTATAGCCTAGCAAGTTATAAAGCTTCACATTTGATAAATATATACTCATGAAAAAATTAAAAAAAACGACATGAAATACGTCGCAAATGCTTTACTCCACAGAAAGTACATTTCAATTTATTGTTTGTTTTATCGAGATCTCTATACTGGAGCAGTAAGATTTTGTCTGTCTCTTACAGTTTACCATTATGGTAATGTCCTAGGAATGGAGACACTTCTTACCACATTAACAGTTGAATCAAGATTTTCATTTCACTGGTTTTGTAAATATTTTAAGGATGTCGTACATTCATAGAACTCCTTGAAAATTTTTTTTCAGAGATTCTTTGAAAATGCTCCATGTATATGAGGTCTGGGGTTGAGATTTCCCTGAATATTTACGTGTCACACCCTTTAAATATACTGAGTATTTAGCCGACTTTTGTTGTAAGAGCTTTGCTGTTGGCAGATACAGAAATAAATAAATAAAAAGTGTGGTTGTGTATCTTGACTTTAAGTGATAGTCAAATGTTTAAAGAGCTAATCAGTATATGTCCGGACTAAACCAAGTAATGTATTGCTTTCGGAGAAAACTGTAAATATTGGTAAATACAAACAATTAACAAGGATTGTGTCTTACATACGTCCTGCGTTTTAACAACATCTACATTTTTGTTTTTTAATATTTTTTATGTCTCTTAGAGATATAAAGGAACATTCAGAACGAAGAGAACTTATGAAGATATTATTGAAATATTCAAGATATGCCCTTCATTTGTCATCAATTCACATTTCATATTTCATAAGTTAGTGAAAATCGTCCCAGTTAGTCTATAACAATAAAAAATACTGATAAATATTTTATATAAAGTGTAGTGTGAAGTACAGTAAGTGTATTTTCTACTTATTATGTACTTGGTACAGACAACAAAAGTAATTTACTTCATTAACTGTTCATTCTGTTTACTAACATATTTAGTTAACTTTATTACTCAACATTCGTCATTTTAAATTATTTTTAATTTGTTAATATGGTAATGTCAATGACAAATGTAACGTGTACAGTTTTTGTAGTATTTGTTGATTACTTTAGACTGTTTCTACTTTTTCTAACACGTACATAGCACATAGACAATTTATAGTATTACACCAAACATTTGATAAGAAGATTTTACTGTCAAAAGTAATTTTGAGTCTTGCTAAATAAAACATATATGTTACATTTACATGAATTTTTTTACTCATTGCCTTATTCTCATATCTGCTTCATGTTATTACAGATAAATATTTATATAAATGTGTTATTACATATATCCTTGTAGCTACAAGTGCAATAGGACAATTTAGCAGTGTTTAAGCATAGTCAAATATCCATGAAACAGTCGTTAGGTGATGACGTTGAAATAACATTCTGTTTCCGTAAGCAAGACAGGAAAACAAAAGAACGACGTCCTATTTTGGGAAAGTGTAAGTACTGGAGAATATAAACAAATAACAAGAAATATCTCGTAAATGATTAACTCTACAAAAGTTTATTTGATATAATTTCCATGTTTCATTGTAGTCTGCAGTTTTTTTGTTTTTTTGTTTTTTGTTTTTTAAGTGTTGATCTATCTCTAGTTGTATAGCAATTATACAAAGGTCTTTTACTAATAAAGAGGAATCCTCTGAATGTTTCCATTATTTTTTGGTCAACCCATCATCAAATTATATGAAATTATTGAAAGCTCCTAACTACCGAATGTATGACAAAACATATATACACTAAAGCAGAAAGATCAGACCAGGATTTTGGATTTCTAATTTTTGGCCATTCATTGATATTTCTTATTTCGCCAACAGATGCCACTAGATTAGATTCCGCAGTCAACGACGTCTAAAGTACTAAGAATAAATTGGACATACACTGAAGATAACAACAAGTCCTTAGTTCTTGAAACATATTCAGGTACAGTTTAGTGATTATAAAAATGAGACAAAACTTGTGTAGTACACACCATTAAGATATTAGTATATTTATAACAAAACCAGAGGTCCTTAGGTATAAAATTCTCTAGAAAGTCTTCACTGAACACATTTAGAATGTTGTCTTTCTAAAAATAAATGAAATACGAGGGCTTTTCAATAAAGAATGATCATAATTTTTTTACAGTTACAATTTTTCGCACTAAAATACAATCTTATTGTACTCTGTTAGCATAATGTGAAACAAACACGCCGTAGTAGTTTCATTGTTGGTACTCCTGGTTCCCGCCTTTGAGAACAAGGCAAGTTCAGACATGTTCAGTATCGCCTACCGCTGCTATGGAGGTTACATGCAGATAAAGTTGATGTTAGAAGAAGATCCGGAGTTTCTTTCAAACGTAATCACTGCTGATGAAACTTGGCTACATCATTTTGATCCTGAGAGCAAGCAGCAAAGCTCAGTGTGGAAATCTCTTTCATCACCAACCCCCCAAAAAGTAAAAGTGGTTGCTTCTGCTGGGAAAGTTATGGTCATCTAATTCTTTGATATTCATAGAATGGTTTATCAGCATGTTGTACCTGCACACACATCAGTAACTGGACAATACTACAGGGATGTCCTGAAAACATTGCAAGTCTATATCAGGCGCAAACGACTACATTTCAGTGAAGCAGGCTGGATGCTGCACCACGATAATGCGCGGCCGCATATTTCCAATGTTGTTGCTGTATATCTTGCAAAAATCAACGTGAAGTGCATCCCTCACCCTTCCTATAGTCCGGATTTAGCCCCATGTTACTTTTTTCTATTCCCTAACCTGAATAAACGCCTTCGTGGGGGGTATTATCCATCTTCAAAAGCTGTGGTGAGGGCTGCGGAGGCGATTTTGAAGGATCTCTTAAAAATGGTTTCCAGCATGTCTTTGAAGACTGGTAGAAACGCTGGGACAAGTACATCGCATCCAGGGATGACTATTTTGAGAAGGGCCATAAAAATTGTGAGGATGAGTAAAGGTACGTTGTCAAAAAGATTGTGATCTTTCTTCATTGAGCAGCCCTCGTATGTTTAAGTTAGACAATGTGTTTTAAGATGTACAGAGGAAGATTTTATCTAGTATTTACAGTTATGTACATGTCTTCGAGAATGAACAGCACTTCTGTATAAGTTAGTCGGAGGTTGGTAGCATTTGTTAACGTATCTTTCTGTTGTATCTTTGGAATATAAACAGAAATATCAGGATTGGCATTTCCCAAAGTTTGTTTTTAAGTTATACTTTTAGCTCACACATATACATGGTCCTTCTGACCAAAACATCCGTACTAAGTGTCTAACACATTCCTGCTGGAACTTTGGTATCCAATTTTGGTACAATACAGTACTACCTCCACTTACTGTAAATATGTGTCATATTTTGGAAATATTACAGGAGTTGAGCAAAATGCATTGGATGCAACTTCCCAATTACAGAAACAACCCTTTGCATAATCATAATATTGACGAACTTTTTCTCTTCTTCCCGTTTTAAATATTTTCAGCCTTTCTTTGTAACATTTGATCAAGGAAACAAATGCTGCATTTATTTATATAAAACACAAAACTGAATTCTTGTAGTAGTCCCTGAACTTCTGTTTATTCTGACTGAATTCTGTACAATTTTCTTTAAATTGTAGTTGATGAGATGCAGACAAGTACTTCTGACATAAAATAGAGATATCGTTAAAGAGTGTTATTTATGTAAACTTATTTTTCATTAACGATTTTCGAGATATTCTGCAATTATACATCAGTTTTCAGTTTCTCAGTTTTGGTTGGCAAATGTTTTATATCTCTAATCCTGTCTCTGATCTTGTCAAAAGCTAATAGCAATGACTTTGTAATATTAAAGCTAACACTATGTTTAAAGGTTAACTATATTGCTGCTGTATGTACAACAAAGTGAGTAATGGAACAACTCCTTAAACGTATATTTCATATTGCCACACCCTACATTAGAATAGATTTAATATTTATTAGCTTTGGGGGGAATCCGTAGCGGTAGAGCTAAACTATCTCAACAAACACTAGTTACACCACGCGGTAGGGTGGACATGTTATTTTACTGATAACTAGCTTACCTGCATGGTGGTGAAAGGTGGAAGGTCCAGCGAAGGAAAACTCACAAATGCATTTTAAAAAGAGGTTTAATAATTCCAGACAACTTACATTCAATGAGGCTTGTGTTCCGGAGGGTTGCTACAAACACATCCTCTCACGCTGGTGGCGGCTGGTCGTCTGCCGAAGAGGAAGCCAACCCCCTCTCCAGCGCAACCAACGAACAAAGATCAGCCAGTGGCGCCAGGTCTGACAACCCATACAGGGTTGCCACACCTCCCCCCGGACCACAAGCTGTTGACCCAGGGTCAACAGAACAATTAATAACAAATGAAAAGAAACTCGCTCGAGTGATGGAACAAAAAAAAAAATTAGCATACAAACATCACAAACAGTATTACAAACATAAATCTTATCTTGACGTTACACATTCGTTTCTTTACTCCAGTGTCTGTCTATAACTTTAATTAAAAAGCCCTCAAAGAAAAATAAATGAAGTTCAGCACTTTTCACCACTACTGCACCAAGCAAAAAAAGTTTCACAACCTGCCTGAACAGTACATTCCATTCCCACTGGTCTCACAAATGTAATAAAAAACTTGAAGCTTGCACTGCAGTCACTGATGAATAAAGACCACTGAATTGAGCACAATTGTACTTGCTCTACACTGAATAACAATGTGGGGCATTAATAGTTCTTCTGCCCCCAACACAGGTACGAAGTGACAGCACTAATAGCTGCCAAAGCTCTGACGAACAGTGGTCATAAAGGGCGGACCAGAGCCCGATGACACAAGGCAGTGTGGCAGGTTTAGTACTCCCATGGTGCAAACAGTTCGGCAGGAACAGTGTGGTGCAGCAGGAACGCAGATAAATAGGGCTGGCTTGATACGTATCATCATACTACAACATTATTTCCAAAAATATAAGTGTACGTCAATTACAGAAGACAACTACATCATTAAAAACAAACTTCACTTCTGAACAGTAATAAATAATACAACAAAATTAGGTACACCCCATCTGGGTAGCAAGATACATGATAAAACTAAGATAATTTCCATCACTCGGCAATATATATAGCTTACAAATTTTGACAAGATAAATCAAATAACAAAAGAATACATAAAACATAGGAATGTCACAATCAAAACTTTACAAAAACCCCTTAGGGTAGAAATAATACAATACACACACAGCACAAAATAATTTGACCTTCCAAAACATTGAATAAAAATATTACAAATTTTCAAAATACCAAGACTTACAATTAGAGGGGTACCCCAAAATATTACACGTGGCCATAAACTTTTTAACAAAAACTGACGTGTACACTTAAACAAAAATGAGCTCAGTTTTTCTCTTTGTTTTTACCATTATAATTTCAATCATATTTATTATGTGCGCGCACTACTTAATATCATCAGTACTACTACCTTTCAAATCAACAAAACTACTTACAATCTACTAACATCAACATTTTGCATGCCAACAAAACTACTGTCACATTACTACACCAACAAAAAAAAATCGTTCTACAACACAATACATAGAACAAAACTGAAAGAAAAATTAAGTTCTGGGGCTTCAAAATTTCACATCCTAGATACACAAAAGAGAAAATATAGTATCATGTCTTAGCCTATTCTAAAAACTTTTGTATACATTGAAGGGTACTTTTGCTTTTCAACATAAAACTTAGAATTCAATAAACCATTAAAGCATACTGGTAATCACACAACTCCAAAATATATCACTCTTAATCCAAAACAATTTTATCAAAATGTTCAAACTATTAGCATCCTGCAATAAAGAGACAAAGTAAACATCTGTACTAGTAATGTGCTATCTTACAAATACCTGGTAACTATGGCGAGGATGACAAACAGAACATCCCCAGGTCTCAGCTTCATAACAGTCATTCACAAACCTCTCTGTGATTCAGGTTTTCCTCATCATCTTAGCATGCACATTTCAGCACCAATGCTAAACAAAACTCAAAAAATACACTTAATTACTTGCATCGATAAGCACATTTCAGCCATTTATCGAGCCTAAAACACTGGATTAACGGGCACATTACAGCAACCCCATTAACCAGATAAACTTTACCTCTACATATTTCACATAATCACACATAATTTCATTCATCCTTCTTATCGAGGTAGCACAGCACTATTCCAGAATGTAAACTTAAAATTAATAAACAAAATTTCAATTTCCTAATCATTGTAAAATTTATCATCAAATGAGGTTATTCAACTCAAAACAGTTATTAGGGAACATATACTTTTAATATCAATTAATTGTGACTTTCAATAATAACAATTGTATGTTCAACTTTTGACATCTAATTCATCAAACATCTATCCAAGTATTGCCATTTGCCAATAATATACATCATATTCCAAAACAAAATAGCTTAGCACACTATACACTAAATCTCAAAATTCTCACTCAGAAAACAAGGGGCAATATACTTTACATACAACCTTTTTACATTTAATGTGACACAAAAGAAAAGCAAAATGCATTTACAGTCTATATGGTCCCACAGGATCAAAATATGGGAATATCCTAGAAACATGTACTGATTGTTCCTTAACTCTAGGAGCATTTGGTCGACGAACCACATAAGTAACAGGAGTAATTTGTCGAACAATTTCAAAAGGCCCAAAATATCTATGAAGCAATTTGGTACATTTTCCCTTTTTCCTAATTGGAGTAAAAATCTTAACAAGCTGACCTACTGCAAAATGAGTATCTCTATGCTTAGCATCATATCTTTCTTTCTGTTTAATCTGTTGCTGATTAATATTATGGATGGCTACTTCACGAGCTTTCTGAATCTCTTCCAAAGTTTGCCGAACAAATAAATCATTTGAAGTGGCCTGAAGTTGCACCTGATTTGGTAAGGAAGGTTCACGACCATATATCAAATAGAATGGTGAAAATTTTGTAGTTTCCTGAACAGAAGAATTGTATGAAAAAATCACATATGGCAAAACATTAGACCAATTGCGCTGATTTGAATCCACAAAATGACTAAGACAATTTAGTAAAGTCTGGTTAAATCGTTCAGTAAGGCCGTTGCATGCAGGGTGGTATGAACTAGTAAAATGAGGGGAAACTGACAAAGCTTTCAAGAGTTCCTGGGTTACTTCACTCAGAAAGACACTACCACGATCAGACAGTAACATGGCAGGGGCCCCATGCCTGCAAATAATCTGATGTAAGATGAACTTAGTAACCTGGGGAATGGTAGCCAAAGAGAGAGGGGCAGCTTCAACCCACCTAGAAGCATATTCTGTAGCAACTATGATATACTTATGACCCGACGTAGAACGAGGCAAAGGGCCTAACAAATCTATTCCCCAACGTTCTCCAATAAAGTTAACTGGAATAGGCTGCAAAAGACCAGCAGGTTTTTGATTCTTAGGTGCCTTCCTAGACTGACAACTTGGACAAGTTTTCACAAAATGCTCAATATCTTTTTTCATACCTATCCAGTAGTATCTTGAATTAATCTTACTAAAAGTTTTAGACAAACCTAAATGACCAGATAGTGGATCATCATGACATGAGAACAAAATTTCATGTTTTAACACCTCAGGAATGACTAGTAAATGCAAGGGACCAGTAGAACCCGAATTTTTCCTGTACAAGACATCACTTTTCAAAATATAGGTAGAAGCTTGACGTTGAACCTTAGCAGGAGCAGATTCAGGATCCTTAAGGGCATTAATAATTGGAGTCAGAACTGGATCATCATTTTGTTTCTGAGCAACCTCAACTGGTGATAGCAAACAGGTAATTAGCTCATCAAGTTGTTCAATTTGATGCTCTTCAGGCTGTAACACAGGGAACCTTGACAAAACATCTGCATCATTATGTTTCTTACCAGATTTATAACATATATCACAATCAAATTCCTGTAACTTTAGACTCCATCGAGCCAACCGGCCTGTCAAATCCTTTAAATTGTTCAGATAACAAAGGGAGTGATGGTCTGAAATAACATGCACTTTATAGCCATACACAAAAGTCCTGAAATGTGTTAAACCAAAAACGATTGCCAAAAGCTCTAACTCTGGTACACTGTAATTTCTTTCACATTTTGACAAAGTTCTAGAAGCATATGCAATAGGTCTAAGATTATCATTTACTTTCTGTAGTAAAACACATCCTATTCCTAGACCACTAGCATCAGTGTGTAATTCTGTATAGGCTCCAGGATTATAATGAGCCAACACAGGAGCAGAAACAAGAGAGTTCTTTAACTGCTGGAATGCTGTTTGCTGATCCGGGCCCCAAATAAAACTTTGACTTTTCTTGGTCAGCTGAATCAATGGATGGGCAATGTAAGAGTAATTCTTAATAAATTTCCTGTAGAAATTGAACAAACCCAAAACTTTTCTCACGTCTCTAACATTCTTTGGGCGTGGTAGTTCTTTGATCACTGTAACTTTCTCAGAATCTGGGGAAATTCCATCTTTAGATACTTCAAAACCCAATAACTTAATCTTTTCCATAGCAAAGAAACATTTCCCAGGTTTCAGTTTAAAATTATGCATTTCCAAACGTTGAAAAACAGCTTCTAAGTTTTCTAATAATTGTTCAAAAGTTTTGGCAAAAACAACAATATCGTCCAAATATGCTAAAGCTTTCTTAAATTTCAAGTCTCCTAACAATTTCTCAGCAACAAAACTGAAAAATCTTGGTGCATTAGCAAGCCCAAAAGACAAACGTTCAAATTCATACTGCCCTTCATGAGTAACAAATGAGGTATACTTTTTACTATTCTCCTCTAAAGGAATTTGAAAGTATGCTGACAACAAATCTAAGGAAGCAAACCATTTAGCTTCTCCAAGGTAACTAAGGAGGTCATCAATAAGAGGCAAGGGAAAGGCTGAGTTTACTGTAACCTTATTCAGTTGACGATAATCTACACAAAACCGCATAGAGCCATCTTTTTTCTTTACCAACACAACAGGTGATGACCAAGGTGACTGAGAATCTCTAATAATACCAGCATTTTTCATTTCCTCTACTTGTTGGGAAATAATCTCTTTCTGCTTATGAGCTACCCTATAGGGTCGTTGCTTAATAGGTTTGTCATCCTTTACCTCTATTTTAAATTCAGCTACATTAGTTGAGCCTAAATCTTGCAGTGAAGTGGCAAAAACATGTTCATATTTTAACAACA
This sequence comes from Mantis religiosa, assembly GCA_030765055.1. NCBI lineage: Eukaryota > Metazoa > Arthropoda > Insecta > Mantodea > Mantidae > Mantis > Mantis religiosa. The sequence goes on from JAUKNK010000248.1 coordinate 866,562, forward strand.
GATTATGAAGATCTGACTTTTGAGCTTCAGTTAAGTTGGTATTAACATTAAATTCAAACTTTGGAGCGTTCAATGGAGTAACATCCTTAGGTGAAACTGAGTTACTTTGAACAAATGCAACTTCATGAGCATTAGCTAATACAGTTTTAGCAAAAAGTGTTTGAGGAACAGCTGAATTATTATGTACTGGTATCACAAAGTCCTTTGAAGATTTGCAAACTACAGGTGGAATAGAAATATTCTTCTTATGCATAATACTGGTAGAAGGCTCGAACATAACCTCATTTGTAATATCAGCTGAAGGCTGCACTGCCACAAAACAAGTAGTAAGCGGTGGCAATTTAACATCTTTTACAACAGAAACTTTATTAACTATCTGTACCTCATCGTTCAATGGAATCACAGCAATATCTGTAAAGGGACCACCACATGTTGTTTCAAAAGGAATGTGTACCATTTCTCCCTCATGAGTTTGAATCTTAACTTCTGCACAAGAATAATCAATGGTAACTTTATGTGAAGTTAGAAAGTCATTACCCAAAATGAGATTATGTGCCAAGTCTTTTACCACTAACACATCTTCCTGAAAAACAAAGTCATTAATTTGAAATTTCAAATTTGTTTGATAAGGCGCATCTAATAACTTGTTACCAGCTGTTTTAAGCAAAATCTCGACAGGTTTCATTTTAGAAATGTCATTGATATGAGCTGCATTCACAATGCTAACTGCACTTCCTGTATCCAACAAAATTGGAAGTTTTGACTCCCCAATGGACCCCAAAATTTGCAAAATTTGACCTGGAAGAGAAACAACATTAGACACAGGTGAACTTACTTTGGGTACCTCTAGGTTATGTCGTTGGAGGCTGGGCCTCTCGAGTTTTTTGAACCAGATGGTAAGAGTCCAGCAATTACGTGCCATATGACCACGCTTGTTGCAATTGTAACACACAATAGGTGCCTGTTGTCTCCTTTCATGATATCTTGGAGGCTTAAGTGGAGGTGGCTGCACAGTAGATGCAGCAGCAGTGAATTGAGACTGAAGTTGTTGCATTTGGGTAGCAAGTTTAGTGACCTGTTCACTCAATGTGGAAACAACATTAATAACTGGTTCAGAGTGATTTACACTTTCAAACCGTGATAAAACAGGTGCAGATGACACAGGTGGAGAAGTGTAAGTTGATGTTTGTGCTTGTACTAAATGTTGTCTATGTTGCACATAAAAATTAGCTTTATCAACGCTTTTAATAATTTGTAAAACCTCCTCAACTGTTTGTGGATTTAATGGGAGCAAAGCTTGCACATACTGAGGTTTCAATCCTTTCACTAAGTTTTTTACCTGCTCCATTTGTGTCATTGCAGCGTTAACTTGGTCACACAAGGATAATACATCATAAATGTAATCTAATACAGGTTCATTTTCTAATTGTACCCTCTGCCTAAGTTTAATTTCCAACAATTCATCTTGATTGAACATTTGAAAAGCTGCCAAAAACTGTTGAGTTAGAAAATGCCAATCATGCTCAGGGTGTCTATGGCAAAAAGTTCGGTACCACAGTGCTGCTGTGTCTCGCAAGTAACATGGGAAAAACTTCAACTTTTGTACATCTGACCAACCATTTGCTGTAGAAACTAAGTTAAATTTTCTCAAAAATTCTGAAGGAGATATCAGTGCTATCCTGTCAAAAGAGGGTGGATCAATAAAAGGCCGAGAAACTTGCATTGCCTGAGTCTGATTAGCATTAGGTGCCATGGATACTTCTAAATTACTAGGTACATGTGCACTTTGATTACCTAAAGCAGAAGTCGAAGCTATTACATCATGTGAATCCATTGTAACTGGCACATTGGATGATTGCCGCGTTTTCTTAGGCATTTTGACTTACTTTTAAGTAACACTGGACACCAGAATAAAATAAGCAGAATTACCAACTGGAATGAACACAAAAATGAAGTGCATCCTTCACAAAAACACCAAAAAAGAAACTATTTACTTTGAATTTTACTGCCAAAACTCACACAGCGTCCCTTGAAAATCAACACGTGACCACGTGGTGTCCATTATCAATTTCCATGTAGTTATAAAAAAATTTTAGCACAATATTATGAAATAAGTTTACTATTGAAGAAATCAAATAAAAAACAGACCAAAAGTTAAAGGATTACGAGACGATGACCAGATTAGAATTTCTAACTAATTGAACACCACGCGGTCGGCCATGTTTCCTCCATCTTTCACCACCGTATACATTCGAATTTTTTTCATAAAAACCGGACTAAAGCAAGGAGAAAAAAAAATTTTGAGATCTTACCCGCGTCTCCACCAATATGCCACACCCTACATTAGAATAGATTTAATATTTATTAGCTTTGGGGGGAATCCGTAGCGGTAGAGCTAAACTATCTCAACAAACACTAGTTAAACCACGCGGTAGGGTGGACATGTTATTTTACTGATAACTAGCTTACCTGCATGGTGGTGAAAGGTGGAAGGTCCAGCGAAGGAAAACTCACAAATGCATTTTAAAAAGAGGTTTAATAATTCCAGACAACTTACATTCAATGAGGCTTGTGTTCCGGAGGGTTGCTACAAACACATCCTCTCACGCTGGTGGCGGCTGGTCGTCTGCCGAAGAGGAAGCCAACCCCCTCTCCAGCGCAACCAACGAACAAAGATCAGCCAGTGGTGCCAGGTCTGACAACCCATACAGGGTTGCCACAATATCTGTAACAGACGGACAAGTAAACCTTTGTGTAACGGTTGGTCGTGAGTCAATTTGTTATATAGCAGACGATGTTTTAGTTATAGTAATTGTCCGCCAGGGGAGAACCGACCTCTTTTGCTGTCCAGAGAGCGCTCCACCTGTAATATGTTACATTGAGAAAGAGACCTTGTGTTTATTAACAATGTTGTGTAAGATATTGTAATTACTTTGTTTACATACACCTTAGATTTAACTGTTGTTTGTTGCCAGTATACGAAGCTTAGCCGAAATATATACGGAGGTAATATCGAGTAAACAATTAATTGTGTGTCGGAAAAGAAGTCTTCTAAAACATCTATATCACTAGGAATTCTGGCTTCTTCCCATCATGCTTTATGCTTGTGAGATCTGAAGCATGGCCGCAGGATCCAATCTGCGAAAAATTCAGCGTGTACAAAATAGATGTCTTAGGGCCATCCATTCTGTTTGCTGGAGGTTTCCCGTGAGATATCTTCATGAAGCCTCATCTCTCCACTATGTGGAAGATGTCATTAGGCGCCGGGCTACAAAATTCTACGCGAGTTTGCCTCAACATCATAGTGCCCTGGTTAGGTCTCTAGGGAACTATAAAACCACCGAAAGACGCTACAAGCTATACCGGCTTCCCCGCATGGCATGCGGGCACACCAGGTAACAATAGATTTCTTATTTCAACCTAAAATTATTACTGTTTGAATTTAATAGACTTTCTAAATTAAACTCTTCCTAAAAATTACCACACCAGCGGTGCTAACATAGCGTTGCACCCGAGTTGGCTACCATGAGGAGCTACGGCTACCTCCCTACTTTTCATCTACATGATCTTAAACCACCAACCTGCAAAACCCACATTTCCTGTCAGTAAGTGGTTAAGTCCGTGTAGGACAGGTCCACGAATGACACACATCGTGCTGGCCCTCAGTCAGCCACCAGCTGCTTGAATGAATGAATGAATGAATGAATTCGACCATCGACTTAATCCTAATTGCATTTTATTGCACAACAAACGTTTTGTAGGAACTTAATTAGACAAAGCAATTAAAGCGATGCAGCAACAACTTGGAGGAATTTATGTGCAATTAAAGGCAACACTAAAAGTTGGAAAGCCTAAGAATAAAATACAATGTTGTAAACCTTTCTGTTCTTCAGTCCCAAATATGGTAAACTGACGTTACACTGTCTACTCCTAGTCCCGCCTTATTTATCTCCAAATTTAATTGAAATAAACCTTAGCAATTCACTAATTACTATGTCGATGTAAGGTTAAACAGGTGGACATGTAAAATCTTAAGAGTTTACTTTCAAACTTTTTAATCTCCTATAGTTTGTCATATATACAAAAGTCACACGAATATAGAGATCTTCCGATGACATTCCGGAATAAGTTATGTCCATCATTCTACATGAAAGTATTTGAGTGAATGTAAAGTATAAGTAGTAAATGTAAAACCTTTACCCAGATCTGACTTTGGTAGAAATCTGTATGATCAAAACATGTAGTCAAAATGTTGTAACATTATAAAATAGAAGTTGACAAAAATATACAAACTCCCACCTTCAGAAATTTAACTTTTATATAAATTAAATTGACACAGCCCTTTCTTATTTTTTGGTACATATTATTTTTTTATTTGACATCTAATGATTTGATAAGGCCAACTAATATTTAATATAGAAAACAAAATGCACAACTCTAATATTCTACAAATAGGCTAAGATTCACTGAAAGTCAAATCTTGTATTAAAGGATAATCTGTGGAAGTTTATTTAGTTAAGGAATTGGAATCGTTTTGTTTTTCTATGTCAATATCCAATAACTTTAAATCTTAAACACGTTAATGTTACTCTTGTAAACTAGTAAGAATAACACCAGAACTTAACTGAGCTGACACAATTTTTAACATTTAATTATGGCTTCTCGTATCTTCAACAAAATTTATAATGAAACCTAGTCTGTACACATTTTTCTTTTTTTTTTTGCAGCAGATGGAATAATAAAACTTAGTGTTAGGGCGGATTGAGAGTGTATCACGTTAAATGTCTGCAGGTGATCTGTTATAGTGATTGTCCACCAGGAGAGAGTTTCCAGAATTGCAACCGAACTGGAATCTCTCTCCATAGATGGCTCCACAGGTAATATATTGTACTGCGAATGATTGGATGTAATTATTTACCAATTTTGATAACACACTTTAAATATGTTCCTTACATAAAACTAAGGTTTAATTTGTCTTTATTTTCTTAAAATAAACAACGGCTTCAGTGATTACACGGATGCTTTCGAAACAACTAAATAATGTTCTGTGAGAAGGGAAGTCTCCTAATGCGTATATATCTTGACAGGTTTTTACATGTAGAAAGCATTAAACATATCAAATTGTTCATGCATATTATCAGTTTTTTGGAACTTGAACCTATAATGATCAAAAAACTTGGATCTGTGTGTTCCTTAAGAATATTATTTGAGTGTGAGAAGACTTGATAACCATTATGCCTCAAGTTTGAGAGGAAGTCGTTGGTAAGATATACTTGCTGCGTTTATCTCACAAGACTTTTGAGAGAATTTCATAAACCATTATATATTATTAGTTTCTTTGCAAGAAAATAGGAGAATACAGTCCGGTTAAATCGCTCCGTAATAGCCTTCAACTTTGACTTTCTTTACACAGTTCAACGATAAAATATTTTAGCTATAAATTTAAGAAATTTATGCTTATTGAACAATTCAAACAACAAGAAATCCGTCGCAAGTACTTTACTCCACATAAAGTATTTTTCAATTTATTGTTTGTTTTATCGAGATCTCTATATTGGAGCAGTAAGATTTTGTCTGTCTCTTACAGTTTACCATTATGGTAATGTCCTTGGAATAGAGAGGGCATCTGACTACATTCACAGTTGAATAAAGTTTTTTACTTAATTTCTACTTAAATTAATTTAAGGTTGCTGTATTTTCATAGAAATCCTTGAAATCACTTTTGACAAGCTGTTGGAAAATGCTCCATGTATAAGAGGTCTGGGTTCGAGATTTCCCTGAATATTTAAGTGTCACATCCTTTAAATATACTGAGTATTTAGCCGACTTTTGTTGTAATGAGTGAGTGTGTGGTGTTTAAGGGCCCGTCGACAACAAGGTCATTTGGGCCCGAACTTTTGTTGTAAGAGATTTGCTGTTGACAGATACAAATATAAATAAATAAAAAGTGTGGTTGTGTATCTTGACTTTAAGTGATAGTCAAATATTTAAAAAACTAATCAGTATATGTCCGTGCTAAACCAAATAATGTATTGCTTTCGGAGAAAACTGTAAATATTGGTAAATACAATCAATTAACAAGGATTGTGTCTTACATACATCCTGTGTTTTAACAATATCTACATTTTTGTTTACTAACATTTTCTCTATGTCTTAGCGATATAAAAGAGCATTCAGAATGAAGAGAACTTACCAACACATTACCAAAATAGTCAAGATATGCAATTCATTTGTCATCACATCAGAAATGTTTGGTAAATTCTTTGAGGCACTGTTTAAAAAAACTAAACATTTTCAATAAATATTTTACTCAAAGTGTAGTGTGAAGTACAGTAAGTGTATTTTCTACTTATTATGTACTTAGTACAGACAACAAAAGTAATTTACTTCATTCACTGTTCATTCTGTTTACTAACATATTTAGTTACTTTATTACTTAACATTCATCATTTTAAATTAATCAATCATTTTGTATATTTTAACTTAATAAACATTATTTTTATTATTTAAGCACATTATTTGTGTTTATTTCTCCATTTTAAATTTAAATCATCAAATATAAATTTTATCATTTTTATACATTGTGTCAACATGAAAAATTCAATTCCATGGGCCGGAATTGATCCACAGATCTCAAGGTTTCCGTCCAGTTTCTCCAAGCCATTGAGCTACCATTTCCAACGTGCCGTCCTGATATTAACCAGGAGACCCGCTGTTCAAATCCCGGCATGGCACTGAGTTTTTCCTGTCGACACTATCTATCAAAAGCCTATATAAAAATAGTATGAGAATATTGCTAATTTCCATCTATTAACTAAGTTCTTCAGATCTTTGCTGATGTAATGTAACTCCTTGTGTAACACCTTTCTTTTGTTTTTCCATCCTCTGGACCATATACTCGTATTACAGTAATGTAACCCTTCTGTATTTTAAATCACATCATTATTATTTTTTCATTAATAAGTGTATATGATGTAATTATTATTCTTATTTATTTATGTGATTATTATTATTATTATTATTATTATTATTATTATTATTATTATTATTATTATTATTATTATTATTATTATTATTATTATTATTATTATTATTATTATTATTATTATTATTATTATTATTATTATTATTATTATTATTATTATTATTATTATTATTATTATTATTATTATTATTATTATTATTATTATTATTATTATTATTATTATTATTATTATTATTATTATTATTATTATTATTATTATTATTATTATTATTATTATTATTATTATTATTATTATTATTATTATTATTATTATTATTATTATTATTATTATTATTATTATTATTATTATTATTATTATTATTATTATTATTATTATTATTATTATTATTATTATTATTATTATTATTATTATTATTATTATTATTATTATTATTATTATTATTATTTTTATTATTATTATAATTATTATTATTATTATTATTATTATTATTATTATTATTATTATTATTATTATTATTATTATTATTATTATTATTATTATTATTATTATTATTATTATTATTATTATTATTATTATTATTATTATTATTATTATTATTATTATTATTATTATTATTATTATTATTATTATTATTATTATTATTATTATTATTATTATTATTATTATTATTATTATTATTATTATTATTATTATTATTATTATTATTATTATTATTATTATTATTATTATTATTATTATTATTATTATTATTATTATTATTATTATTATTATTATTATTATTATTATTATTATTATTATTATTATTATTATTATTATTATTATTATTATTAATATTATTATTATTATTATTATTATTATTATTATTATTATTATTATTATTATTATTATTATTATTATTATTATTATTATTATTATTATTATTATTATTATTATTATTATTATTATTATTATTATTATTATTATTATTATTATTATTATTATTATTATTATTATTATTATTATTATTATTATTATTATTATTATTATTATTATTATTATTATTATTATTATTATTATTATTATTATTATTATTATTATTATTATTATTATTATTATTATTATTATTATTATTATTATTATTATTATTATTATTATTATTATTATTATTATTATTATTATTATTATTATTATTATTATTATTATTATTATTATTATTATTATTATTATTATTATTATTATTATTATTATTATTATTATTATTATTATTATTATTATTATTATTATTATTATTATTATTATTATTATTATTATTATTATTATTATTATTATTATTATTATTATTATTATTATTATTATTATTATTATTATTATTATTATTATTATTATTATTATTATTATTATTATTATTATTATTATTATTATTATTATGCACTTCATGCCAGACATTATAGCAATCCTTGACTTTTCATATTCTATGTCTACTCTACTATAGAATAACGTGTAGTTGCTCAGTTTCCTCTTAGGTTCTGTCAATACTGCTATATTTATTTGCTTTTGTTTTAATTTTTTCATACTCATATTCCTTTTAAACTTATAATTAATATTGAAACACTAAAACAATAACATGAAATATCTAACAAATACTTCACTACACAAAAAGTATGTTTAATATTGTTTGATTTATTGAGATCTGTAATTCCAATATATGATTTTGTAAGTCTCTTACTGTTATCATATTCCCAGATGAATCAAAATACACATTTCATTTATCATTGCGTGGTATTGAGCATTTGATATCAGATAATAACACTCTGATCTAAGATTCTAATAACTCAGAAAACAAAAGAGATATCACACTGACGTTTAACATAACCTAGTGTTGGTATAGGGCAGCACTGATAGTAAGTTCTTATCTAAATGCTCTGTAAATTTTATATAAAGTCAGTTTTAGTAGTTAATTATCTCAACAGTTGATGTACAGATAATGAGAGTATGGTTAGTACCATCCTGGTGATACTTGACATAGAAGGACAAAGTTTCCAAGTGGTCACATACTTCACAGTTAACAAAATGACAATATGATTCACCAGTAATGTACCTTCATATGTACCTCTACATCAGATACTGACATATTTGTTAATGTTAAAGAGACATAAATAAGGAACCAACAAAAACAAACTATATTCATATTGTACATGAAGTGTTAAGGAGGCTTTGGAACTAGAACACATACTTGTGTGACTTCATTTGTTACTGAAACATGGACTTAATTATTATCATATTTTATCTCTCAAAAGAACTTATTTCGACAAAGCAATTAAAGGGTTGCAGGAACATCTTGGAGGAATTTATCGGGAACTAAAGGCAATCAATAAGCCTATTAATAAATAAGAATGTAGTAAACCTTCTGTTCTTCAGTCGAGAATATGACGAACTGACGTTACACTGTCTACTCCTTGTCACGCCTTATTTATCTTCATTGTAAATGGAATAAACCTTAGCGAATTAATATTTACTATGTCGGTGTAACGTTAACCTGGTAGTCATGTAACATCTTGAGAATTTATTTTCGACATTTTAATCTCCTATGGTTTCTCATTTATACAAACGTCACTGCAATATAGAGATCTTCTGACGACATTCCGGAAAAACTTATGTTCATCATTCAACATGAAAGTATTTGAGTGAATGTAAAACCTGTACCGAGATCTGACTTTGGTACAATCTGTATGATCAAATCATGTAGTCAAAATGTTGTAACATTATAAAGTAGAAGTTGACAAAAATATACAAACTCCCACCTTCAGATATTTAACTTTTATATAAAGTAAATTGACACACACTATTCTTATTTTTTGGAAAGTATTAGTTTTTTATTTGACATCTAATGATTTGATAAAGCTAGCTAATATTTAATATAGAAAACAAAGTGTATAACTCTAATATTCTACAAATAGGTTCAGATTCATTGACAATCAGATCTTGTTATAAACAATAATTTGTGGAAATTTATTTGGTTAAGGATTTTGAATTCTTTTTTGATCTACTTCAATATCCAATAACTTTAAATCTTAAACACGTAACTCCTACTCTTGTAACCTAGTAAGAATAACACCAGAACTTAAATGAGCTGACCCAATTTTTAACATTTAACTACGGCTTCAACAAATTTCATAATGAAACTTCTTCTGTACACTTCTTTTCTTCTCAGCAGATGGAATAAAAAGTTTTAGTGTCAGGGCGGATTGAGAGTGTAACACATTAAATGTCTGCAGAAGATCTGTTAGTTAAAGTGATTTGTCCGCTAGGAAACAGTTTCCAGAACTGCCAGCCGAACTGGAATCGCTGTCCACAGATGGCTCCACAGGCAATATCTTGTACTGCGAATGAATGAATGAATGTAAATATTAACCAATTTTGATAACACACATTCAATATGTTCCTCTCATAGATCTAAGGTTTAGTTTGTCTTTATTTTCTTGAAACAAACAACAGCTTCAGTGATTACACGGATGCTTTAGAAAAAGTAAATAATGCTCTGTGAGAACGGAAGTCTCATAAAGTGTATATATGATGACCGGCAAAAGCATCTAGAAAGCATTAAACATTTCAAATTTACAATCTCTATTTTCAGTTTTGTTGGAACTTGAATCTATAACGATCACAAAACTTGGATCTGTGTGTGCCTTTAGAATATTATTTGACTATGAAAAGTCTTGATAAGCAGGACGCCTCAAGTTTGAGAGGAAGTCGTTGGTAAGAAATGCTTGCTGCGTTGATCTCACAAGACTCTCTAGATCTCTTTCTGAACCCTTATACATCAATATTATTTTCCTTGCAAGCAAAATAGGAGAATACAGTCGCTCCGTAATAGGCTACAAATTTGACTTTCATTGCACAGCTTAACGATAAAATATTTTAGGTTTATATTTCAGAAATTTATAGATATTGAACAATTGGAACAAATGACAAGAAATAACTCGCAAATGCTTTACTCCAAATAAAGTAAATTTGTATTTTTCGTTTGTGTGTTATTTTCTTTCATCGAGTTCCCTATATTGGAGCAGTAAGATTTTGTCTGTCTTCTATAGTTTAGCATTATGATAATGTCCTAGGAATGGAGACACTTCCGACTACATTCACAGTTAAATAAAAGTTTTGAAAACACTTTTCAGAAAATCTCCGAAAATGCTCCATGTATAATAGGTCCGGGGTCGAGATTTCACTGAATATTTACGTGTCACATCCTTTAAATATACTGATTATTTAGCCGTACACTACATACTATCAACATCCTAGGCTCTTGAGCGCATATTATTCATCGTCCGATGTGCCTCAACGTTTGAGGAACTAAATAAAAATAAAAAAAGTGTTGAATGCACTTCACCCGTTGGCAGCACTGATGACTTTTTTTTTAAATTTACGTCCTCCAACGTTAAGTCATATCGGACGATGAATGGAATGAGTGAAATGATGCTTTAATTACCCCAGGGTCCACGGAGCTTAGAGTTACCCGACATTCGTCTTGAAGGATAGGGGAAAACCCCAGAAAAAACCTTATCCAGGTAACCCACCCTGACCGAGATTCGAACTCGGGACCTCTTGAACGTTAGGCAGACATGCTACCACCACGCTACCGAGGCGGGCAGCACTGATGAAGCAACCATAATAACAACAAGGAGGACTATGGATGTATGAAAGTCTGTCTCATCTTACTGTACAAGTTTCTGGAGCAATTTCTATGCACATTCATTCTAAATCTATCTTAAACGAACATAAAAAATAACAAAATGGCAGAACTGGAGCAATGATTTTCCTAGTTTCCGGAAAAGAAGCTCGATTTGTCACTTAGACAAAACACAATCGTATTACACAGTCAACTGTCTCAGGTAGTTAACTTGTTCGTTCCAACAAAACAATACACTATCGTCCTCTAGGGAGTAAGTACATAAGAGAGAATGTAAAACCTGTACCGAGATATGACTTTGGTACAAATCTGTATGAACAAATCATGTAGTCTAAATGTTGTAACATTATCAAATAGAAGTTAACAAAAATATTGTATGAACTTCTTACTTCCAGAAACTTAACCTTTACATAAGATAAGTTGTGAAAACCTTTACTTAATTTTTGAGAACTCTGTATTTCGATTTATCACTAATTATTGGATTAAAGTACGTAATATTTAATATAAAAAACAACATGTACAACTGTAATATTGTGGAAATAGTCTCAGATTCTTCCGACTAAACTGTCTTTATTTTTCTCGAACTTATAAGTCATAACTAGGGAGCGGATTTATAAACACTAAAGTGTGTGAAATCGGCCGGCAAAAAGGCACTAAAGATGAACAAAATAGGCACTAAACATTTGCTAAGTAAACAATTAGAAATACACAATTTTAGTAAAATAGTTCCTAAAATGCACTATAAATGCATTATAACAAAATGACGATCACCGCAACATATGCTACAACAAATTCGCTAAACACATACTATTTTGCGGTTCCCTAGACGAAATAGTTCTACATTTATTCCAAATGTCATAGATGGCTCCACAGCAAGTTAAAGTAACAGATATTGTCGTATAATGAAAATAAATATAAATCCACTTCACTAAGAACCATAATCTATATAAAGGTTTGAAGTAACTACGTCAAAAAGCAGAAACATGCGTTTTAGGGGGGGGGGGAGCTAAGGGTGAAAATTGAAATATCTGAAGCTATTGTTAGATTTGTGATCGATCAAGAATGGAATAATACCAAGTTTCAGCTTTGAGGAATTAACAGTTTATGTCTAAATTACAGGCGATTTTCAAAATGTCCCACATGTTGTAATTTTAACAATTAATGCTTCTCGTATAAGATTCTGCACCCGTTTTAACTTATTAATGACCTGTACCTATGTGAAATATTTGTCTTCGCCATATCAACGAAGGAAACAAATAATCATACCTATTTAACAATTTTTATTTACCTAAGCATTTTCAGTAAGAAGCATGCATTATAATCCTTACCAATACAAAATAACAAAAACACATCAAATGTAAATGGGTACACTTAATATGCAGTTGCCCTTACAGACATGTTTAGAATTTCATACAGATTAATAGAAAACTGCATCCTGTGTAACACTTTGAAGTTAGGAAAATGTAGAATTTATGGAATCTGAGAAATCTGAGGTTAAAATTACGTAATAGCAGCTACGATACAAGTGTAAGGTTATCTAAACATACATGTGACGTTTTCTGTAGTGTCGCTACAAAAGAACTTTATATTATAGAAGTATGTTTATATTAATTTTCAGACATAATTTGTTATTGTAAGTTTTGGGCCAATTTGCACAGATGTGTCTCCATGATAAACACCTTTTTGTATATCGAATGTGCAGCAGTAAGACGTCTCTCTTCCCCGAAAACTTCACGTTGAAACCAACAAATGCAAAAGCTGTTTTCTCAAATAACAAACAGAATAAATTGGCTAAAATGGCAGTTTTAGGCATTAATAAGCAGAATAGGCACAGACGTATGAAATAGGCATTTATAGGCGGTATAAAACTAAGAAATTAGGCTAATAATTGTAGCAAAAGTTCTTATAACTTAAAAGGCTACGTTTCTGAAGAAAGGAATAAAATAGGCAAATAGGACAAAATCCGACATCTAGTCATAACTTGTGGATAAGCTTTTAGTACATCACAAGTCAAATAATGTTTATGGCAACCTAATTTATGTAATTAAAGATTTTTTCGAAATTTTCTGTTGTTCTGTTTCAATGTCCAATATCTTTATATCTTAGAAATGCTAATCTTATTCGTATCAGTTCACAAGAATAACAGTAGAGTTTGTAATTCAGCATGAGCTGAGCCGATTTTTAATATTTGTATCTATAACAATATGAGTAATGAGATATTTCTGTATATTTCTTCTTTATTTGGAGCGGACGGAATGAGTCTTAGTGGTAGAGCTGATTGAGGGTAACACGTTAAATGGTTGCAGTAAACGATCAGTTAGTTACACTGACTGTCCGCCAGGAGAGATATTCCGGAACTGCCAACCGAACTGAAATCGCTGTACAGAGATGGCGCCACAGGTAATATCTTATACTGAGAAGGAATATGTGTATTTATTTTACAAGTTTTACAACACTCTGCAGGTATGTTCTTTACGTAGAGCTTCGATTTAATTGTTCTTTATCACTTAGAACAAACAGTTGCTTCAGTAAACACAGAGATACTTTCGAAAACAAATAAGTAATCTTGTATAAGAAAAGAAGTCTCCTTGAGGATATATATTTTGCCTGTTTTTTCATCTAGGAAATATTGAAGAATTCAATTTTTAAATGATCCACATTTCATTTTGTTGGAACTGGTATCTTTCTAATCATTATTAACAATAGAAATTTAATACAATTGCTGCTTATTAATAGAATTTATAAGCGATACTAATGCACCTCAAGTTTGAGAGCAAATCATTGGTTATTTTCGAAAAGCCGCGTTGAACTTACAGGACTTCTTATTCTTCTTTTACATCGTTTTTATTGGTGCTTTATGTCAATGCAAATATACTTTGTTAATATCATTTTCCTTGTACGTAAAAAGGAGAATGTAATAGGTACCTTACCTTTAAAGGTGTATGGAAATTTGAGAGTCAGAGTGAAAAATTCAATGTCACAGCCGATATTTGAACCACGGATCTTCAGGCTTGCGTCCAGCCGCCTTAACCATTGAGCTACTATAACCAACGTGCCGACATGACATTAAATTCTACAACTTAAACGTATTTTGTTAGAGCGGCTGGACGGAGACCAGAAGATCCGTGGTTCAAATCCCGGCTATGGCATTGAAATTTTCACTCCGACTCTACCTTTCCATATTTTAGCCTGCACACGGCCAGTGTGAAAGAACAATTAATTTCTTTTGGCGATGGTTAAACATTTTAATGGTGATCGCACCATAACGGCTTTCAAATTTAGTTTTCTTTGTATAGCCTAGCAAGTTATAAAGCTTCACATTTGATAAATATATACTCATGAAAAAATTAAAAAAAAAAAGACATGAAATACGTCGCAAATGCTTTACTCCACAGAAAGTACATTTCAATTTATCGTTTGTTTTATCGAGATCTCTATATTGAAGCAGTAAGATTTTGTCTGTCTCTTACAGTTTACCATTATGGTAATGTCCTAGGAATGGAGTGACTTTTGACTACATTAACAGTTGAATAAAGATTTTAATTTCACTTGTTTTGTAAATGTTTTAAGGGTATCGTGCATTCATAGAACTCCTTGGAAATTCTTTGAGAGAATCTTTGAAAATTTTCATATATGAGGTCGGGGTCGAGATTTCCCTCAATATTTACGTGTCACATCCTTTAAGTATACTGAGTATTTAGCCGACTTTTGTTGTAAGAGCTTTGCTGTTGACAGATAGAGAAATAAATAAATAAAAAGTGTGGTTGTGTATCTTGACTTTAAGTGACAGTCAAATGTTTAAAGAGCTAATCAGTATATGTCCGGACTAAACCAAGTAATGTATTGCTTTCGGAGAAAACTGTAAATATTGGTAAATACAAACAATTAACAAGGATTGTGTCTTACGTACGTCCTGCGTTTTAACAACATCTACATTTTTGTTTATTAACATTTTGTCTATTATGTCTTATGTCTATTCTTTGTTTCAAATACTTTGTTGGAACTTGTATCCACTTTAGTAAATACTGCGAGTGTAGCGCATTGAACACATTCGCTCTAGCCTTAACGATGTTATATTGTTTCTCCGCCAAGAGAGATATTTCAGTTAGTAAGTAATGAAACTGACAACCAAATGTGAGTTGCTGTTCAAAGATGGCTCTGCCGATAATATCTTATCCTGGGGACAGATATGCATAATTATTTAGAAAGCTTTATAACACACTTTCATAATGTTGTTTATATACAACTTGGATTTATCTGCTCTTATTGGGTAATAATAAGTAGTGGTTCTGTGAATATACAGGCAATATTGAATGAATAAACTATTTTGTCCGAGAAAGCATTCTATATTGAGAATGACTATACGTTTCTGGTATCTATGAAATATTGATCATTGAGGTCTACTGAATTTTGTTGCAACTTTGTAACCAGTTATAATGGTAACACTTACTGTATGTAGTAGAGAACTATGTGATCTCTCACTCAGGGTATACGTGACATTTGAACTAATTTGTCAATCTTATCGCTACAAACTAGAACTATTCAACTATTATATCTGTTCAACTATCAATAACTTCACTGTTTGTGTAATAACAATAAGAGGTCTAAGTTGTCCTGAGTTACTGAATTAACTGGAATAGTTTTATGTACTTTATATACAATATACATAATATAGCTTATAAATAAAAAAACATCATTCTTTGTTATTTGGATTTCCTTTAAATTATTTTTCAATACTTTATCTTTTATTTTAAGTTTCCCATATAATGCACATTTCTTAATCATTCTAAAGGTCTGTTAATTATGTTCACAAAATATAAGCAATTAAACATCTCATATA
Organism: Mantis religiosa; assembly: GCA_030765055.1. Taxonomy (NCBI): domain Eukaryota; kingdom Metazoa; phylum Arthropoda; class Insecta; order Mantodea; family Mantidae; genus Mantis; species Mantis religiosa. The sequence goes on from JAUKNK010000248.1 coordinate 883,054, forward strand.
GATATTATATCTTTTGAAAAATTTTGTGTTGGTATTAATTTTTAACGACCGCAATACATGTTTAAAACAATACAAATTCTAATAACAGGTCTTAAATTGCCTTCCTCTTCACATAAGGGTAGTTAGATAAAACTATTGCCGCGGCGACACGCACAAATGTTTCGGTGCAGAGAGATAAGCGCGGCTTGTGTACACAGAGTGCTTGCAGATAAAGATAGCGGAGATAAAGGACTTGCCGTCACAGATTAAATTACGCTTCTGAAAGTTTCGGGTTTCGTCTAGTGACAGAACATTGGATGTCTTGTTTATTCCAGAAATATCCAGTGATTGATACACAACAGTCTCGAATTACCTATGAGGTATTTAAAGAAGTTACAACTCGCCAAGAGTCATTCGTAAACAGGAAGAGTAAACAGTTGTAAAGTGTTTTAACGAGAAGTGATGTAAACAGATTTAATCAGAACGCTGTTGTTGTGGCCATCGACCTTGGTAGACTGATTGTGTATGTAGAGTAATGCTCTTACGTAAGGACTGAACAGAGTGCATTTCTGCGGAAATAAAAAACGTTTAGAATTTCTGCAAATAAAATTCTACGAACGCATAAAGTCACATTATAATGCGATTTGTATGTTGTTCTCCGATAAACTACAAGGACAGTTTAAAAAAATTGTCTGATCTAAAACTTTTAACATAAGGTCTAAAGATTCAGACCTAAAATTCTAATAACTCAGAAAATAAAAGAGAAGTTTAAAGTAAAGTAATGTTTATATAGAACAGCTTTGAACATATGTGCTCTGTAATCTTATTAAATGTCACATTCAATTGTTAATTTTCTCAAGAGTTGACGTACAGATATTCAAAATGTAGTGGTACACCATCCTGCTGATACCTCACATAGAAGGACAAATTTCCCAAGAGATCAGGTACTTCACAGATAACAAAACGACAATACATTACTGCAGTAATTATACCTTCATGTCTACCTCTACATCAGGTACTGATATATTTGTTAATCTTAAAGAGACACAACTAAATAACAAAATACATTCATATTGTATTTGAAGTTTTAAGTCAATTTGGAACTAGAATACCTACAAATGGCATTACATTTGGTAATCTATTTCCTTCCAGGGTTCATGACGTGTACTAACTTTAATTTAAACATTCTTTTACTCGTAGTATTACAATTGTATAAAAAGTTGTTTTAATAGAGATTACTTCATTTATTGAAGTAAACCAAAGTATAAAAGAAGTGTAAGATGTTTGCATTTAAACTTGTGAGGTTATCCTGTGTGCTCCCCATAAGGAACTCTGTCCACATATTTTGTATATCACAATTTTTAAGATGCTGTTCCACAACAATTTGGAGATCTTGGAGTTATATCTGTATGTGAGTGTGTGTTGTAACCCATTACACATAAAGTAATCCGTTTTAATCACGTTATTTACACAAAAGGTTCCCGAGAAGTATTTCCGTTTACTCGTTACACAGTTTTACGACTTAGAGTATAACTTTACATGTGAAGTTGCTCCGTTACGAGAATTATTTCCGTTTTTCCAGGTTTCCGTCATATAAATGGTACGTCTTAGGGAGGTTTTACTGTATATGATAAGATTTCTACTGCACGAAGGCCATGATGAACAGAGCTTGGTCTAATAACTCAGGCTTATGGTAACTCCTTACTCATTATTAAATTTGTATGACTAAAAGTTGTCATGATCCGAGCGAAGTGTGTAACAAAGAATGTACGAGATATCACCTACTCAGCTGTATAAACAGAGTCAAGTCGTTACTAAACCATACATTCACTTCATTTCATCATATTCAACATCTTACTGCACTCACTTTATCTCAAATATATTTTATGGAGTCGTTAACCATTTCCGAGATATCCTTTTTTGTTTGATACCCTTCAATACTTAAACTGCTCAACAATGAAGTTGTAATTACGTAGCAACTGGCTTTAACTTTTCATAATCTTTTAAAGTTTATGGTATCCCCTTATACCTACATGATTGCTAACATTGTAGAAGTGTAATGCTAGTTCAACACACTCGATATTCCATCATCTGTAAATTAATTACAGTTTTAGAGTTATAACGAACGATTTCCTTTTGGAGTTGAGGTATATTGGCCATAGTAATGAGGGAAATACAAAGTATTTGAAATGTGTTACTATGGTGAAATAAACTGGCATTGAGAATGATGAATATATAAGTTTCTTATTGTATTTATTAGTATAGATGTATACAAATTCCAACAAAACCATTTTGCAATTTACTAATGCATAATGAACAATAAACCCATGCTCAGTTTGAGAAAATACCTACATATCTAGTTAATTTAGAAGGCTTTCTTTCAGAAGGATAGTTAATTGTTTGCTGGATATTGCCTACATATATATTGTAGCTACCGTTCTTTTTCAAGGGAATTAGAACAATTAAAACTAAACTATATGTTAGTAACATAGTTAGAATGTAATACACAGTTTCGTAAATAATTACAGAGTCTCTTTCCTAGTGTAAGATATTACAAGCGGAGCCCTCTCTGTTCAGCAACAAGTAGTCTGTTCTCCCCTGGCGGACAATTACTATAACTAAAACATCGTCTCCTATACAACAAATTCACTCACGATCAACCATTACACAAAGGTTTATTAATCCAATTAATACGACATCACTTCAAAACTTAGAGACAGGAGTTTATAAAGTTTGGAGACAATATTTCTTTTTAAGATATTATTAAACAATGAAATACTCCATTATGTATTATTTGGTATTTCTAAAGTAGTGGCTTCAAGTAGAGAAGGAGTTCTTCAAATCAAGAAACCATACACAACATTTAGCTTTTCTGTTTATTATTAGGATTATTGTGATTTACAAATGTCATAACGTGTATATAAAACATGTTAAAGTAAGGTATATTAATTTGAATTTTGTTTCCTCAATTTAGTTAAATATTTCGCTTATAGTTTTTATTAATCCTTCTTGCCGTAATCTTCAGTTGTTTTTATTTTCATATCACATTTGTGCAGCTGCCCTTCTCTACAAACTGTTTACGTAATAACCACGTGTTTTGTCCTTCCATTTCTTTGTAAAAATTATTTTTCTATTTAACTTTAATGATTTAATCAAAATGCCTAAAGTTCAGTACAAAAACAGAATGCACAACTGTAATATTGTAGAAATAGACTCAGATTCAGATAAAGCAAAATCTTGTTAAAAAGTACTATACATGTTTAATTAATGATTTTGAAGCCTACTCTTGTTCCATTTCAATATCCAAAACTTTATATCTTAAAAATGCTAATTCTACTCTTGTACATTTGTAAGAATAGTAGTACAATTTAAAAGACAGCCTGAGCTGATCACATACTTAACATTTAACTACGTCCTTCGCACATTTACAACAAAATGCGTAACGAAATTGCTTCTGAGGTTTTTTTTTTTTTTTTTTTTTTTTTTAGTTTGTAGCAGATGGAATAACGAATCATACGGATAGGGCGGATTGAGAGTGTAACACGTTAAATATCTGCAGTAGACGATCTGTTAGTTTAGTTATAGTGATTGTCCACCAGGAGAGAAATTCAGGAACTGCCAACCGAAATGGAATTGCTGTCCAGAGATGGCACCACAGGTAACACCTTATATTAGGGAGAAATATGTGTAATTATTTGTCAAGTTTTACAAGATATAGTAAGACGGTACTCCACATTAAGTTTTGATTTAATTGTTTTTTATGAGTTTTAAACAAGTAGCAGCTTCAGTGAATACAGGGACAGTTTCGAAGAAATAACTGTTTTGTAAGAGAGGAAGTCATCTAAGGCATGTACATTTCGGCCATTTTTTCATCTAAGAAGTATACAAACTTCCATTAAGATTGTCCATTATAATAACTTTTGCTGGAACTTGTGTCGATCAATATAGTTCTAAATGATTTTAACGCATAGAGTTTGTGAGAAGATCTGATAAGTCGTACTGGTGTACCTCAAGTTTGTGAGGAAATTGTTAGTTACTGAAATACTTGCCGCGTGGAACTCGGGTGACTTTTTGACTCTTACCACTAAACCTTATGTCAATCGAAGTATACGCTGTAGCTATTTCGAATGAATTTCAAATAAGCACATTTATTTAAAGTGTTTAAGTTTTGTATGATATATTGCATTAAGAACTTCTATCTTTTACTATTCCTTTGTTATTATTTTCCCTGCAAGAAAATAGGAGAATACAGTAGGTAGCTAAGCCTATAGCGATAGTTAAATATTTTAAAACTAGTTACTACGTAATGGCTTTCATATTTGATTTGTGTTGTATAGATTATCGATAAAAGATCAGTTATAGAAAATTCAAATACCAGGAATTATCTTGCAAACGCTTTACACACAAAAAGTATATTTCAATTTGTCGTTTGTTTGACCAAGATCTGTATATTGGAGCAGTAAGGTTTTGTCTCTCTCTTTCAGTTTACCATTATGGTAATGTCCTAGGAATGGAGGGACTTTCGTCTATATTGCTAGATGAACCAAGATTTTTATTTGATTTACATTCAAAAATACTTCAAAGATATGTTCTCTGAAATCCTTGAAACAAATTGTGAGAAAATGTTTGATAATGTTCCATGTATAAGATGTCTAGGGTCGAGATTTCCCTGAATATTTACGTGTCACATCCTTTAAATATACTGAGTATTTAGCCGACTTTTGTTGTAAGAGCTTTGCTGTTGACAGATACAGAAATAAATAAGAAGTGTGGTTGTGTATCTTGACTTTAAGTGATAGTCAAATGTTTAAAGAGCTAATCAGTATATGTCCGGACTAAACCAAGTAATGTATTGCTTTCGGAGAAAACTGCAAATATTGGTAAATACAAACAATTAACAAGGATTGTATCTTACATACATCCTGTGTTTTAACAACGTCTACATTTTTGTTTATTAATATTTTGTCTGTCTCTTAGATATATAAAGGAACATTCAGAATGAAGAGAGCTTAAATATTAATTAAATAATTGGTAATTTTGGACTTTATACTCTTATATACTAAAAACGCTAATGTTATTTCTCTGTTTGTCAAAAGTCAATAGGAATAACTTTGGAATTTGTAAACTGACCCGGTTATTTAACATACAAGTGTATGTACAAGGACATGGGTAACAAAACACTTCCGTATACGTTTATTTCAAATTTCTACCAGATGGACTAGTAAGTGTTTGTGACTGAGAAAGTACATTAAATGACTTTGTTATACAGGAGACGTTTTAGTTATAGTAATTGTCCGCCAGGGGAGCTTTGGTTGACTACCGACTGCCTGTTGCTGTCCACAGAGGGCTGTACGTGTAATATTTTATACTGATGAACGAGATTTGTAATTATCTACAAAGGTCTTATAACACATTGTAATTATGTTGTCTTAATGGAGCTTTGATATAATTGTTGTTTATTTCCTGAATACGAATGGTAGCCATAATGTCTATGGAGACAATATCAAGTAAATAATTAATGTTGTGTAGGAAAGGAAGTCTTCTAAACTAACTATATCTCAAGGTATTTCCCTCCGACTAGGACTACCTTTGGAATTGAAGCCTCTCGGTCTGGTCTGACTCGAATGCTCGGCATTGTCCGTCTCGAGTTCTAGGAGCCGAACAGAACTTCTCCAGCCAGCGCATGCTGCTTCCGGCAATTGCACCTTGGACCTGCTTCGAGACAACCTCGGAGAAAACAACTGCCTTCATCAGAGGGACAACCATCAGCCAGCTTGCCCACCAGTGCCTGCTCTTCAAGAACGGGAAGCCAGCATAAGGTAGCGGGTTGCCACTAACGGCCAAAGCCATCCGGTACTTTGTATCGGGTAAGGCGCATTCTGGGAATCCAGGTGTCCGGTCCTATTAGTGGCACGCTTCTCAGCCCCTGCTACCTTCAGGTGAGGGCGCACGTTTGTGTGTTAGTACCTGTCTGACCCTTGTCAACAATCCCACTAGTGATGGAACCTGTCCCATCCACTAGCTCTGCTCCCGATGGACTAGCCAACTCGGCCGCAACGGCCTTAACCAGCACCTCTACTGGTGCCACCAGGAAGAGAAAACCTCGCCAACAACGCCGCGGCGGAGAAGGCAAGGTAGTACTTGTTGAAACCACCAACCAGGGCGACTCACGCGAGCCAATTCATCGTCGTCTAGCTGAAAACTCGGGGTCTGACTCCGAGGAAGAGTGTGCCAGTGTTCGCACCTCCTTTTCTTGCCGTAGTGGTAGGACTACGTACTCCAGCTACTGCTCGACATACGAGGATGCCTCAGAGCGCAGCTCGTCGGACATATCCACGGATGGCGAGCAGGAGGGGGAGTTTCAAGAAGTTAAATCACGGAAGGCCAAGCGCGCTGAGAGACTGGTTGCAGAGGGCGTGCCCTCTGGCCGGTCCCAACGGAAGCATGTTCCTCCGATAATTGTGGATGACTTCCCCGGGGTTGTTGGCTTCCTAAAAGAAGTCATGCCGACCCTGGCGCAGACGTGCACAGTGCGGAGGAACAAGAGCCGCTATATCTTCCAAGCTAAAGCAGTGGAAGATTACACCCTGCTATTGCAGCACCTTAAGAAGAGAGAGATTTCCCACTTCACCTTTGGGCTAGAGAAGGCCCGTGATATACGCCGGGTTATCCGCGGGTTGCCGGTGGATACCTCAGTTGAGGACATCAGGACAGACCTCGTCCGCCAGGGTATCACCCCCAGAGTGATAAAGCAGCTTACAAGGCCAGCTCCTGATCGCCAAGGAACTAAATCCCCCCTCCCACTGTTCCTTGTAGTGGTGGAGCGGACCAGTGACCCAGAAATTAAGTTGGACGGAGTCACAACCATCTGCTACCTCCGGGTTAAGTTGGAACCAGCAAAGGGCTCTGGCGGCCCCCCTCAATGTTATAGATGCCTGGGGTTTAACCACTCCAGCCACTTCTGCCACCGTAACTCACGCTGCTTACGGTGCGGTGGCACCCATTCCAAAGATGTCTGTTCGCGTGCCATCACTGAGGTTTCCACCTGCGCTAACTGCAAGGGTGATCACATTGCGTGCTACGGGGGCTGCCCGACTAGGAAGGCTGGGATAGCCTCTAGGAAGGCGCCAGCACCATTGACTAGGCAGAAAACTGCCCCCACCGTACCAGTGCAGCCTGCTGCTTCTGGTACAACTCAGAAAGCACGTGGTGTGCCTACCTTTGCGGAGGTGGTGCGCAAGCCTGCGGATCTGCCGACGGTATCACGGGAAAAACACACACGTCCACCTAAGGCTACAGAAACAGCCCCTAATACCACCCCCTCTGATAGAGCGCAGGGAAGACGCCCTGCCAGAGAGCGAGAGTCTGCTTCCGAGGCGCCGAGCGGGCGCGGTACTCCCAAACCCGATCGCCAGCTGAGGGACGGACGGGCTAACGGTAGGCCGGCGCCCAGGCACTCTTCAGCATCCCCCACTCCCACCAAAGCTTCCACTTCAATAGAAGTTTCTCCCCCCCACACACAGGCCTCGGAGATGCTGGGATGGTTGCAGCAGTTGCTGCAGAACCACGGCCGGCGTCTCTGTGAACTGGTGGTGAGGTTCTTTGACCCCACGGATTCTGCAGCCCGAATGGTCATTGCCATGGAGGCGCTTGCCTTGTTGTCCGCAGTAAGCCGCGCAAGCCAGGATGGCGGGTCGAACTAGGTCTCTGTCCTCGTTCAGATTCGCATTCTGGAAGGCGAGTGGCATCAATGGTCAACAAGATGAACTCCTGCATTTCGCGAGGTCATTTGCTTTGGATCTCATCTTGGTATCGGAAACACATCTCCGACCTGAAATGTCCTTCCGGATTTCCGGCTACCACTGCCTCAGGGTCGACCGTGTGGGCCGTCGCGGCGGCGGCGGCATGGCGATCTTTGTGAGGAGGGGGGGTTGTCTTTAAACCTGTCCAGCTTCCCGCTCTTCAAACCCTAAAAGCCACTGCCGTCTGCGTGAATATTGGCGGTTCCGAAGTCCTGATAGTGTCTGCATATCACCCTCCTAGCCAACAGTTCATTGCTAATGATTATCTCTCCATCCTCGCCGTACATCCGAACGTCATTATGGCTGGGGATTTGAATGCTAAACACCCGCTTTGGCATTCGGGTCCCCGGACAGACGCAAGAGGCAGAGAAATCATCCGCATCATAGATGGAGATCCTCAACTGAGAGTAGAGGGTCCCTGGCAAACCACTCATTTCCCGCGAATTCAAGGCCCTCCTTCGGTCATTGACTTCGCAATCATCAAACATTTTCCATTTCACTTATCACTCAATTCACAAAGCGCCTTACATTCCGACCACAACCCAGTTGTGGCTGAGGTCAACTTACGGGTTGTCAGTCATAAATTCACGGTTCAAAACCGTGAAGTCGATTGGGATTGCGTACGGGTCTGCTTAAATGACTCCATACCTCCTAACCCACACATTACAGATATACCGACCCTGGAGACGGCGATCTCCTCCTTCACCTCCATCGTAGGACGACCAGTTCGCAACCTCACCGTTCACACTCCAGCACCTCTACACCCTCACGTCATCCCGCTAGACATCCATCTTCTCATTCGTCGCTCTTGGGCGGCTCGCAGACTCTATCAGCGACACCGCACTCGCCATAATCAGGTTTTGCTCGCGCGCTTGCGCCGAGAGGTTCGACTTCGACTACGCGAGCACCGTGTGCGCGCGTGGGAGGAGTTGATGTCCCGAGTGAATTTTGAGAATGGCGAGGCGTGGAGGCTTGCAAAAGGACTCCGGAGTCGTGGAGGAGCACCAAACTCCCCTATCCAAGGGACCCAAGACCTGGTGTATGAACCCCAAGCTAAAGCAAATGTGTTTGCCGACTACCTAGAGAGGACCATGAGGCCACGAGATGACCCCCAGGACCTAGACTTCACTGGCCGCGTCAAGCGGGAGGTTCGGCAGTACCTTCGACGTCCTCTTGCTGAGGCGGACCGACTACCTGTCATTAGACCCAGTGAGCTCCAGGGCGCACTCCGGCGTCTAAATCCCAGAAAAGCGTCGGGACCTGAATGGGTTGACACCTATCATGCTCCGCCATCTTCCATTCAAAGCCGTTCTTTTTCTTACTCGGGTTTTTAATATGTGTCTCGCCCTGGGCCACTTTCCACGGCAGTGGAGGGAGGCTCGGGTGATTTGCATTTTGAAGCCCGGTAAAAATCCGGCTCTCCCCGCCAGTTACCGCTCCATTAGCCTCCTGTCAGTCCTCTCGAAAGTTTTCGAGAGGCTTGTTTTAGCCCGCTTGTCGCCCCTACTGGGGGACATTCAAGCTATTCCTCCCCATCACCGCAGCCCTGGGTTTCCAGGAAAGGGCATTCACTGCGGCGGTATCTCTGGATGTCGAGAAGGCCTTCTCTACCACCTGGCATGCAGGCCTCCTACACAAACTAATCACCCTGGGGCTTCCTGCACACATGATACACATCTTACACTCATTCCTTAAACACAGACATTTCACAGTTGTTGTGGCGGGAAAGCTTTCTACCAGACGACCAATCCGAGGAGGCGTCCCAGAAGGCTCTGTCTTATCCCCTACACTCTTTAGCGTGTACGTGGCGGATCTCCCCACGGAGCAACACGTCAACATTGCCCAATATGCGGACGACGTGTTATTATACAACACAAACAGAAACGCACGCAGAGCCTTCAACCCAATACAGAGTCACCTAAGCCTCATTCATGATTGGTGTAGGCTTTGGCGATTGTCTATCAACCCAGAGAAAAGCCAAGCCATACTCTTCACTAAGCGTCACTTTCCCGCCAACCTCCCCGCCTTTAATTATTCTGGCAGAAGGATAGAGTGGACAAATTCTCTAAAATACTTAGGTGTAAAGCTGGACAAGGGCTTAACTTTTCGGGGTCACATCCAGGAGGTGACTCATCGGGCATGCGGAGCTTCGGCTTCGTTATACCCCATGATGCGCTCAGGAATGCCGACACCCCTTAAGTTGCGCCTTTTTCGGGCTTTAATTCTTCCAATCATGCTCTATGCTTGTGAGATCTGGGGCATGGCCGCAGGATCCAATCTGCGTCAAATTCAGCGTGTACAAAATAGATGTCTTAGGGCCATCTATTCTGTTCGCTGGAGGTTTCCCGTGAGATACCTTCATGAAGCCTCATCTCTCCACTATGTGGAAGATGTCATTAGGCGCCGGGCCACAAAATTCTACGCGAGTTTGCCTCAACATCAGAGCGCCCTGGTTAGGTCTCTAGGGAACTACAGAACAACCGAAAGACGCTACAAGCTATACCGGCTTCCCCGCATGGCATGCGGGCACACCCGTTAACAATAGAGTACTTATTTCAATCTAAAATTACTACTGTTTGAATTTAATAGACATTCTAAATTAAACTCTTCCTGAAAATTATCACACCAGCGGTGCTAACATAGCGTTGCACCCGAGTTGGCTACCATGAGGAGCTACGGCTACCTCCCTTCTTTTCATCTACATTATTTTAAACCACCAACCTGCAAAACACCACATTTCCTGTCATTAAGTGGTTAAGTCCGTGTAGGACAGGTACACACATCGTGCTGACCCTCAGTCAGCCGCCAGCTACTTGAATGAATGAATGAATGAATGAATGAATGAATGAATGAATGAATGAATGAATAAGAGGTATACAAACTTGCATTAAGATAGCCCATCATAAAAACTTTTGTTGGAACTTGTGTCGATCAATTTAGTTCAAAATGATTTTAACATAATAGTTTGTTATAAGATTTGATAAGTCAAAGGAAATTGTTGTTAAGTATTGAAATACTTCCTGCAATGAAGTCGGGTGACTTTTTGGCTCTTACTACAAAACCTTATTTATTTACGTACTCTATGTCAATTGAAATACACGCTGTAGTAATTTCGAATGAACATCAAGTGTGCACATTTATGCAAAGTGTTTAGGTTTTGTATCTTTTACTGCATTAAGGACCTCTATCTTTTACTATTCCTTTGTTATTATTTTCTCTGCAAGAAAATAGGAGAATACAGTAAATAGCTAAGCGTACAGCGATAGTTAAATATTTGAAAACTAGTTACTACGTAATGACCTTCATATTTGATTTGTGTTGCATAGATTATCGATAAAATCTCAGTTATAGAAAATTCAAATACCAAGAATTATCTAGCAAACGCTTTACACACAAAAAGTATATTTCAATTTATCGTTTGGTTTATCGAGATCTCTATATTGTAGCAGTAAGATTTGGTCTGTCTCTTACAGTTTACCATTATGGTAATGTCCTAGGAATGGAGAGACTTCTGTCTACATTCCCAGATGAACCAAGATTTTTATTTAATTCACATTCAAAAATACTTTAAAGATATGTTCTCAGAAATCCTTGAACCAGTTTTTGAGAAAATGTTGAAAATGTTTCATTTATAAGAGCTCTGGGATCGAGATTTCCCTGAATATTTACGTGTCACATCCTTTAAATATACTGAGTATTTAGCCGACTTTTGGTGTAAGAGCTCTGTGACTGTGAAAGTACATTAACTGACTTTGTTATAAAGGAGACGTTGTAGTTATAGTAATTGTCCGCCAGGGGAGCTTTGGTTGACTACCGACTGCTTGTTGCTGTCCACAGAGGGCGGTACGTGTAATATTTTATACTGATGAAGGAGATTTGTAATTATCTACAAGGTCTTATAACATATTGTAATTATGTTGTTTTAATGGAGCTTTGATATAATTGTTGTTTATTTCCTGAATACGAACTGTAGCCATAATGACTATGGAGACAATATCAAGTAAATAATTAATGTTGTGTAGGAAAGGATGTCTTCTAAACTATCTACATATCAAGGTATTTCCCTCAAGCGCTACACAACCCGTATCCAAAACGGGGCAAAAAACTAATTCGTGTCTCCCAAAAAGGGAGAACGATTAAGTACAGCTGCCCACGATAAAGAGGGGCAACCCATTCCAAACCTATCCAAAATTTCAAACAGTAAACAAATTCAAACACCCCAACAGAACATGGATCTACTAGTTCATTTCGCAGGTTAAGCCGCAAAGCGGCTAGGTACTGCGGCATATGACACCCGGACGGGGAAAGCCCCGCCCGACTAGGACTACCTCTGGACCTCTGGAATTGAAATGCGGTTTTATGGTTAGAGTGTGTGGTGATTCAGAATCTAAGTATCGATTTTGTTGGAACATTTGCCCAATTATAATAACCAACTATAATTATAATGACCAATAACACATTTAGGAACCGTTGAGTTGGTTACTCCTCAATGTCATAATACCCACACGATTTTATCGCAATGTTTCGTTTGTCATTAGACTTTATTATGTCCAATATGTTTCAAATTCGAGAGATATCCTTCCTCACAGCTCAATAACTGTATTTACTTTACAGGTCAATATCGGATATGTGGCGCTCACATTACTTTCTCTACTCTTTTGAAACTTTTATTGATCCATCTCCCTCACGTTAATTGGGATAAACATTCCATTGTTATTGTTATGTAGGTACAAGGGAATACGGGAACAGAGTACACTTTAAGTGATTGTGAAATATTATATATAAAGTTTTATAGCAAATTCCAATTATCTTTATTACGTAGAGTTTAGATTTAATTGCTATTTATTGCTTTGAAATACACGGCAGCCTCAACGAATACAGCGGGTATATCTCACAAATAAATAACTGCGGATGAGAAAGGAAGATTTCTAAAGTGTGTATATGTGTGAATACGAACGTTAGCCATAATGTATATGGAGACCATAATGGATAAAACATTTTTGTTGTCAAGTATAGGAAGTCTTCTAAACTAATCTCATCTCAAGGTGTTTCCCATAATAGTGTTTAGGGTTTGTTCAGAATTTATAAATCGATTTTGATGGAAGTTTTACCCAATTATGGAGAATAATACGTTTAGGTGATTGTCAAATATTTGAATGTTCGTTGTTATGTTATTGTATTGTAAATGTATCTTCTAGACTTGACGACAAAAACTTACCAACGATCTCAGTTTTGAACAGGTTAAGTATTGAAGAATTCAAATAAGAAATATCTCGGAAATGACACACTCTACCAAAATATATATCTGAGAGAAAGTGTGTGTTTTACCAAGATCATCATTTTCTGTTCAGTAAGATTTTGTCTGTTTTTACGGTTTGTCACTTCCACTTATATCACATTAATGAAAAATATTTATGACATCATTGAGAGAACATTTAAAGTGTACACGACACTCCTCATAATAATACATTTTAATAAATACAGATAGGATCAATTTTTATAAAACCAATATTGTCTGAAACAATTCACGTAAATGTTAGTAAGTGTTGAGGGATATTGTTGAAAATATACATTGTAGGAAGGTAAAAGACACGAGAGGTGAGTGACCGTATAGCAATGTGTCATTTGGTCTGCTTTGTCACGGACACATCTTGGTGTTTACAACTTAATCAAGTATTTTGTGTTTATTTCTATGGTCAATATAATTTAGCAAATGTGTAGTTTATGTATTATTAAACTGAACTACATGTATATACCCCTTCCTTGCACTGCTAATATCCATTAACAAGTCATACTATGTGATTGTTCATTTTGTAGACATTCAATAATTCTATATAACGTCCATTTACACATATACATACCTTACTTTATAATGAAATTGTTTTGCACTTTTTATTTATTATTATACTTCGTTAATAAGAGACGTAATAAAGTCCAGATTACTTTCAGTTCCAGTAGGAGAGAGGGAGAGAAAGAGAGAGAGAAAGAGGGAATGTGTGTGTGTTTGTTTGTGTGTGTGTGTGTGTGTGTGTGTGTGTGTGTGTGTGTGTGTGTGTGTGTGTGTGTGTGTGTGTGTGTGTGTGTGTGTGAAAACCAAAACTTAATGAAAATTCGGATTGACAAATGATAGTTAATGTAGCACATTAAATCAATTTGCTATATAGAAGACGATCTCTACTTATAGTAATTGTCAACGAGGAGATATTACAAAACAAAGGAATTGCTGTCGAGAGATGGCTCCACTGGTAATATTCCATACTGAGCAAGAAAATGCTGAATTATTTACAAAGCTTTATAACACACGACAATCGCTTTCTTCACCTACAACTAGGATTTAACTATTCTTTATTGTTTTAAAATAAACAGGGGCTACAGCTAACACAGATATTAACTTAAATGAATAAGTTATTGTGTGCTAGAAAGTAAGCTTTCTGAGATAAGTATATCATAACACTGTTTCCCGTCTGTAAAGCGTGCTTTAGTCTGTAATTCATTAAGATATACATTAAGTTTTGTTGGAAATTGTTGTAAAATTAATTAACATATCTGGAACTGTTCTCTCACATGAACCTCGCATCTTCCACATGATTTTAAAGCATTGTTGCAAAGCAAACATTTATAATGTACCTCATATTTGACTGGCTAAACAACTATGCATTTTGTGGAAATCACGAATTTTCATAGTCTTGTTATAAACCCTTATTTATCTGTGTACTTCATGTTTAATGAAATATACGTTGTTATTATTCTTTTAGTTTTGTATGCTTGGGGGAAACAGTAACCTTTTAGCGATAGTTAAATGATTTAAAGCTGGTCGCTAGGTAACAGCTTTGAAGTTTTGTTTTCTTTTTGTAGCTTAACGATAAAAATTGATATAACTCTACATTTGGGAACTGTATAACTATTATTGTAATATTCAAAAAAAATAACAAGAAATATCTCTCAAGTGTGCAAAAAGTAAGTGTATTTCATATTATTTGTTTGTTTAATCGAGATATTAATATTCCAGCATCCTTTATCATACAAACATATATGATGAGAGCTTGAGTAAATAAATAAACTAAAAATATACTTGAGTACCTTTAGGAATACAGTAAACTTTAAGAATTAGTCTAATGTTTAAAGAACTAGTCACTGTGTGTTAGTTTTGGCATGTCCATGCCGAAACAAATGACATATTTCTATCTGAGAAATGTGTAAATATTTTAAAATACAAACAATTAACAAGCATTGTTTCAGAAGTGGCTCACGTCATATAAAAATTGTATGTTACATACATCCTGTGTTTTAACAAGATCTACATTTTTGACTGTCATTTGTCTACTTCTGAAAGTTATATAAAGTTCGTTCAGAGTAAAGAGAACTTCGTAACACATTCACAGAATATTAAATATAGTATTTAAAAAGGATTTAAAGCATTTTAATATAGTCATTTAATGAAATAATAAAATATTTGTGAAGAAATAAACAGTTTGAATAAATATTTTACATAAAGTGATATCTGAAGTACAGTAAGTGTATTTTCTACTTATTATGTACTTGGTAGAGACAACAAAAGTAATTTACTTCACTCATTTGTCCATTCTGTTTCCTAACATATTTAGTTACTTTATTACTCAACATTCATCATTTTAAATTATTTTTAATTTGTTAGTATGGTAATGTCAATGACAAATTTAACGTGTACAGTTTTTGTAGTATTTGTTGATTTCTTTAAACTGGTTCTACCTTTTCTAACACGTACATAGCACATAGAGAATGTATTGTATTACACCAAACATTTGATAACAAGATTTTACTGTCAAAACCAATTTTGAGACTTGTTAAATAAAACATATGCGTTACATTTACATGACTTTCTCTACTCATTGTCTTATTGTCATATCTAATTCATGTCATTAGAGATAAATATTTATATAAAATGTCTTATTACATTTATCCTTGTAAGTACAAGGGCAATAGGACAATACAACAGTGCTTAAGTAACAGTGAAATATTCTATGCACCAGTCGTTATGTGATGACTTTGAAATAACATTATCCTTACATAAACAAGAGAGGAAAACAAAAGAATGACGTCCCATTTGAGGAAAGTTTAGTATTGGAGAATTCAAATAAATAACAAGGAATGTCTCGTAAATTATTAAGTCTACAGAAATGTATTTGATATTTCTAGTTCAAATTTGCCATACCTGTCTGTCTTAAAAGAGCTTATTTGAATTTGGTAGGTTCATAAAAATAGCGATAGAATTAGAAACACAGTATAATGCCAGTCACTTTTTAACATTTAACTTATAACCTTTTTGTATCTAAGTAGAAACTGCTAATGAAAGTTCCGTAACATTCACTCTAAACTTGGAGCAGATGTAGAAAATGTTTTACCGGAAGAGCGGATTGAGAAAGTGCTGTGAGTGTACCACATTAATTGTAATCGTTATAGATGAGGGGATCTTTTAGTTATAGTGATTGTCTACGAAGAAAGAGTTTTCCGGTGAAAAACAATTGCCGACCGTAAGGGAGTTGCTGTCCAGAGATGGCTCCACCGGTCATATTTTATACTGACGTAGTAAATATATATTTAGTTATGATGTTTAAAAACAGATTTTAATTACATTCCCAGTATACAGCTTAGATTTACTTGTTCTTCATTGCATGGAAGTAAACACTAATTAGTTTGATTAAAGAGAGAATAATGAAGAAATAACGAACTGTAGTGAGACAGGAAGTCTTGTGAAGCAGGTATATATATGCATTTTCGTATCTCGAAGCATAAGTTAGTCCGCGAGGAAGGCAAGGAGCCCGTAAGGACCCCCATGCCACTATTCCTCGTAATAGTGGAGAAGGAGGGAGAAGGTCTCCCCAAAATTGACGAGGTGTCCCACCTCTACAACACTAAGATCAGAATCGAACCGTACCATGGCAGAGAGGGGCGAGCCCAATGCTACAGATGCTTGGGCTTCCACCACTCGAGCCATGCGTGCGAGAGGAAGACCGCCTGTATAAGATGTTCAGGCCCTCACCATGTCAACGAATGCCCGAACCCCAGAGAGGAGAAAAAGTGTGCCAACTGCCGAGAGGCCCACATAGGCATCTACGGCGGCTGTCCCGCTAGACTGCGCATTGTGCAGGCAAGACAGGGCAGGAACGCAAACAGGGAGCCAGCACAGGTTCGGCCTGGAGTAAGTTTTGCCCAGGCGCTGGGCAAGCACGAAAAAGTGCTGCAGCAGGCCGAGGCAAGTCAGACTCCGGCAGCGACCCAGTCAGTAAGCTCTGGATCTACCGCCAAACAACCACCAGCTGCATCTGCAGCAAAGCCACAGCGGCCTCCTCGCCAGAAGAAGACCACCGCAGCCCGGCGGGAGAAACCGCCGGCAACTGCGGCAGCAACGGCCGGGCAACCAGCCCAAGAATCTGCGGGGAGACAGAGCGGCCCTGCTGCAACTGCTCTCCCCCCTCTACCAGTTCCAGCTACAGTGGCAGCAACAGCCAATGAGGGAGAGGCACCCCTCGCTACAACACCCGCGCCGATTTGGGACACTGGCGTCTCAAACGAGGACTTGGCGGAGTTCCATGAGCTTTCTGCCTGGTTCGCCGAACTAATTCATCGCTCCCTCCCCATTCTGAGGCGCTGCAGGGAGCAACTGACAGATCCCCGCTTCCCTGCTCTGCAAAAGCACAGCATTTTGCAACAGACTGCACGGCTCCTCTTCCCTGACTCCAGCTCGTAAATGGCGTTGAGAAGAACTCAGCGAACATTGAGAGCCGCGTTCTGGAACGCAAACGGAGTCCGGGAACAGAGACCGGGCATCTTGGAGTTTGTAAGTGACCACGGGATTGACCTCCTTATGGTATGCGAAACGCATCTGCATGCTGGTGTACAATTTAACCTGCCAAGTTACGCCGTCCACCGAGCCGATAGAGTCGGCCGACGGGGCGGCGGTACAGCTATATTCATCAAAAATCACATCACCCATACTCCCATTACCATTCCCCCGATTCAACACTTGGAGGCGACCGCCATAAGGCTCTCCTTGGGCGGTTCAGACCTAGTGCTTGTGGCGGTGTATGACCCGCCCAACCATCCCTTCTATGAAGCGGATTACAGGGCACTCCTCAACCTAGACTACCGAGTGTGCATAGCCGGTGACTTCAATGCCAAACACCCAGGATGGAACAGCCGAACCCAGAATGATAGGGGAAGGAGCATCTACCGCTTCATCTGCGGAGACCCAACCCTTCATGCGCATGGCCCGCGGGGTCCAACGCACTTCCCGCCTCGTGGCAGGGCGGACGTCATAGATTTCGAAATCACCAAGAATATTCCATTTCATATGGACCTCACGGCGGTGAATGTTCTGGATTCGGACCACAACCCAGTTGTGATCAATTCAGACGTTACCGTCGCAGCTCTGGCAACGGCTGACTGGGTGGATGAAGTCGACTGGGATGCCGCCATTCTTCACATCCAAAACTCCGTGGAAGCCTGCCCTCGAATCGACTCTGTGGAGTCGCTCAAGGCGGCAGCCAGGGAGTTCTCCACATCCATCCTCAACGCGGTCCGTGCTCACACACACCGCATCCCAATAGACACGCCAAACCCCACAGATATCCCAGGACCCATCAAACAACTCATAAGGGCTAAAAACGCCGTAAGAAAGCTGTGGCAGAGATTTCGCCATCCCAGGATAGGAGAAGTACACCAGAGGTTCAAATCCCTGGCAAGACGACTCCTAAGAGCACACCGCAAAGAGGCCTGGGAAAACATGTTAAGGCAAACCAATCTCCAGGAGAGAAAACCATGGCGAATAGTCCGTAGCCTGCGGAAAGACAAAACCGTACACCAGCACCCCCTACATAGCCCTAGAGGTCGACTCGTCTACGAGTCGAAAGAAAAGGCAGAGGCGCTAGCAGATTATCTGGAGGCTCAATTCCAACCCAGGGTAGAGCCAATGGACGATGACCATGCTGACCTCGTGGAACAGGTGGTGGAGGACTTCCTAGAAGCTCCGCCCCCTGACCACGAGGAGTTCCACATTCCCATCGTTACCCCTAGAGAGTTAGCGACCACGCTTAACTCTCTAAGAACCAACAAAGCACCTGGGCAGGACCGTGTGACAGCGGAAATGCTCAAGCACCTTCCACGAAGAGCCGTGATTCACTTAACCCGGATTTATAACGCGTGCCTATACATGCGCCACTTTCCAGCTATCTGGAAGGAGGCGCGCGTGGTGTGCGTTTTAAAGCCGGGGAAAAATCCGGTTTTTCCTTCCAGTTACCGATCAATCAGCCTTCTCCCAGTTTTATCGAAGGTATTCGAAAAACTGCTCCTCTCCCGGCTCCTTCCTCATCTGGAGGAAAGGGGCCTAATCCCGGAACACCAGTTTGGCTTCCGTTCTGGCCACTCCACGACCGAGCAGCTACTGCGGGTTGCCGAGAAGGCCTCCCTGGGTTTCCAGGAAAGGTCTAAAACGGTAGCAGTGCTGCTCGACGTGGAGAAGGCATTCGCCACTACCTGGCATGAAGGACTCATTTACAAACTCCTGGAGCATGAAATTCCCCGTCCATACATTTCCTTGGTGGCCGGTTTCCTCGGAAACCGAAGCTTCCGAGTAAAGATGGAGGGGAAGCTGTCCACCGAGCGGCCCATTGGCGCTGGAGTACCGGAAGGCAGCGTGCTGTCGCCGGCGCTCTTCGCAGCTTACATGGCCGACATCCCAACTCATCACAACACCCAAACCTGTCAGTATGCGGACGATCTCATGATCTTCGCAGTCAATAGGAATAGTCAATAGGAATACACGGTACAGCTTCCGGCAAATTCAAACCCAGCTCCGGGCCATTGGCGAATGGAGCGCAAAATGGCGAATGGCAATTAACCCGGAGAAGAGCTCTGCTATTCTCCTGGCGAAAACCATAGCCAACCGGTTGCAGCAGAACTTCGTTTTACGGCGCCGTCAAATCCCTTGGGTGCAAACGGCGAAGTATCTCAGGGTGACGCTGGACCGCAAGTTAACTTACGTTCCGCACGTCAAGGGCAAGGTCCAGCTGGGGCACGTCGCACTCCGGAGCCTATACCCTATCTTCAGATCAACCATGCCGATCCGTCTCAAACTCCAACTGTATCGGGCGATCATTCCGCCTATGATTCTGTACGGCTGTGAGATCTGGGGAACAGTGGCTAATACCACTTTCGTCAGACTCCAGACGCTGCAGAACAAGGCACTACGCATCATCTACGATACAGGCTGGAGATTCCCGGCTCATATCCTACATGAGCACTCCCAGATCCCGTACATTGTCGATGTCATTCGCGAGAGGGCACGATCAATGTACGAGAAAATCCAAATTCACCCCAACCCTTTAGTGAACTCCCTGGGAAGGTATGACCCGAGAGATCAAAGGCGCTTGCCGTCCTTCAGACTGCCGAGAGACGTCCTGGGACCCCTTGGGTAACCCAAGGAAAACCCCATATGTCTCTGGGAACAACTTCTACGCCAAAGGACAAGCGCTACACAACCCGTATCCAAAACGGGGCAAAAAACTAATTCGTGTCTCCCAAAAAGGGAGAACGATTAAGTACAGCTGCCCACGACAAAGAGGGGCAACCCATTCCAAACCTCTCCAAAATTTCAAACAGTAAACAAATTCAAACACCCCAGCAGAACATGGATCTACTAGTTCATTTCGCAGGTTAAGCCGCAAAGCGGCTAGGTACTGCGGCATATGACACCCGGACGGGGAAAGCCCCGCCCGACTAGGACTACCTCTGGACCTCTGGACCTCGAAGCATAAGTTGGTTGCGTAATAGTAAAATCAGCAAAATAATAGTAAAATGCTGCTTTAAGCTTTGTTGGAATTTGCATCCTACTATAATGAAAATCTGATTTGGAAATGCTTCTGCTTTTCACTCAGTAATGTTATGTGAGAAGACTTCAGAAGCATTTATAATTTACCAGAGCCATATGTGACAAGGATTTTCCTTCCACATCCGCTCTCTAGTAAATATTTTAAGGTTGTTGTACTTTATAGAAAATATTCCGTGTAAAGGATAGTCTTGAGGTACAATAGCTATCTTTTCTACTTATTACGTAAATAGTACATAAAATTCATTTCATTCATCGTTCATTAATTTTAATATCATATCCAGTGATATTGCCAATCACAAATTTCATCTGTAGAGTTCACGTAGTATTTGGTGACAGTTTAGACGTTTTTAAATGTTTCTATCACATACATAGCACATAGAGAATATATTACATTCATCTTACAAATTTGGTAACAATATTTTACAAGTATAACTCACTTTAAGGCTTCCTAAATAAAACGTGTGTGTTACAGTCACATGACTTTCTCTACTCATTGTCTTATCCTCATATCTACTACATATTATTACAGATAAATGGTTATATAAAATGTCAGAAACACAAATTAAAATATTTAGAGATAACATTTGTCATCGGCTGCCCAGGAGTCAGCTACCAGCTGCCGCACAGCCTAACTGCGAACATTGTAAATATTGTATATAGCCAAGTCTGTACAGTGTAGTGTGTGTGATATTGGGACGTACGTGGTATGCCCAGGTGTGTGTGTGTGTGTGTGTGTGTGTGTGTGTGTGTGTGTGTGTGTGTGTGTGTGTTTTCTGTGTGTGTGCGCCCACGCTAGGTAAGCGCAGTGTAAATATGCAAATATAAAAACAAGAGAAAGACAGAGACAAATAACGAGATAAAACTGGTTCTCGGCGGCCTCAGAACAGGTCGCCGTATGGGTTTTAGAAGAACCCCAAAGCAAATGAAAGACCATACCCAGAATTATAAACCCATGTAAATTTAGAGCCTGTAAGCCGGGTCCAATGTACCGGCACCAGGCAAATAAGTTGCAAATAAAAAGCCTTAAGCCTGAAAAAAAAAGCCTTAAGCCTTTAAGACTATTCTAAATTTTAAATCACTATGATTTTGTTGGAAATAATATATAATGATTGAAATGTGAAAAAAAAATCCTTGTGTTCCTTAGTGAGAAGACCTGATAAGCAATGCCAGTATATATACGTCAATTTTAAGTGGAAATCTTTGATTGCTAACAAAGTATTTGAGCCAATGAACTCATCTGACTCAATTGTGGAATATAACAAGGAAAAACTAACTTAACAAATCAATTATACACAAATCTACACATTTCTATTTCATTCATTACATATTTACCTACTCCATGTTGATGGAAATATACATTATTATTATTGTGACTGTGTGGGTTCGTAGAAGTAAAAGGCCGAGTTGCAGAAATTAAAAATCTCCTTTATTTTCGTAGAAATACTCTTATAGATTACAGCAGCATTACGTTACGTCATCAGTCTACCAAGGTCGATCACAATAACAAACAGTGACAGCAGATTACATCCTTAGCTCTCGTTACAACAACACAGCTGGCCATTTCTCATTTCACACTCACTCCCTTTGCGAGCCGTCACTTGCTTAAATACCTATTTCGTAAACTCGAGATATTTCTGGACCAAACAGGAATAGAATGTTCTATCACCTTCCAGCACACTCCTTATCTCCAGGCTTTTTGTGTACACAAGCCGCGCCATCGCGATCGGGTTCGTCACACTATGATGATCCATGTGAGAAAATGGGAGAATAGTGTAGGAAGATGTCCCTATAGCGATATATAAACATAACAAATATTTTAACAAAAGATAGCTATCATTTTGTGTAATAGTATCATCTACAGCAGAACATTCATCTAAACTGTAAAAATTGATATATCGTTAGGGCTAAGTATACTTTCTGCTTTGTTATACTTTACTGCCTCTTTCATCTGTGTTATCTACTGTCCTTGTTTTTGTAATTCTTCAGATTTGGAAGGGAAAAATACATAAATTAGATATATGTTAGATTAGTGCGTAAATAAAATACTTATTAAATGTTGTACAGAGTAAAAAATGTATGTGACATAAATGAAATGACATATACGTTTTTGTAGAGTAAGACTTTGTTAGTTGTAATGAGTACTGACGTGTGTACTGTGTCACTGACCATTTCTGTATTGATGTTACAAGATTAGATGTACATCCTAGTCTACACATAAATATGTACACTACATACCATCAACATATTAGTTACCATATTTATAACAAAAAACAAACGATCTTTGGACTCAAAAATGCTTTACAAAGTCTTCACTGAACACATTTAGAATATTGTCTTTGTAAAAACAAATGAAATATGTTTAAGTCTGACACTGGGTTTTAAGATGTACACAGGAAGATTTTATCTAGTATTTACAGTTTACTAGTTATGTAGCTGTCTTCGAGAATTAACAGTACTTGTGTATAGCATAGTCTGAGGTTGGCAGCATTTGTTAAATATCTTCCTGTTGTATCTTTGGAATATAAACACAAATACCAAGTTTGGCGTTTCCTCAAAGATTGTTTTCAAGTTATACTTTTAGCACACACTATACATGGTCCTTTGACCAAAATATACTTTCTATTCAGTGTGTAGCACATTCCTGGTGAATCTTTAGTATCCACTTTTTGTTACAATACAATATTACCCTACTTACTGTAAACATGTACCACATTTTGGAAATATTACACAATAATATAATAGGATTTGAGCAAAAATCATTGGATGCAAGTTACCAATTGCAGAAACATAATTTTTCTTTGCATAATCATAATTTTGACAACCTTTTTCCTTGTTTCCTTTTTAAATATTCAAAGACTTTGCTTGTTACATCTGATCAAGGAAACAAATGCTACATTTATTTCTATAAAACACAAAACTGAATTCTGGCAATAGTCTCTGAACTTCTATTTATTCTTAGTGAATTCTGTACAATTTTCTTTAAGTTGTAGTTAAGATACACACAAGTTCTTAGGACACAAACATAGAGATATCGTTAAAGAGTGTAATTTATGTAAACTTATTTTAACACTAACGCTTCTCGAGATATTCTTTTATAGTTTAGTTTTCCAATACTTTTACATCTTAGAATCTTTAATCCTCTTTTTATGTTGTCAAAAGCTAATAGCAATGACTTTGTAATATTAAAGCTAACACTATGTTTAAATATTTAACTATATTGCTGCTGCATATACAACAAAGTGAGTAATGGAACAACTCCTTAAACGTATATTTCATATTTGTAACAGACGGACAAGTAAACCTTTGTGTAACGGTTGGTCGTGAGTCAATTTGTTATATGGCAGACGATGTTTTAGTAATAGTAATTGTCCACCAAGGGGAACCGACCGCTTGTTGCTGTCCAGAGAGGGCTCCACTTGTAATATCTTACACTAGGGAAGAGACTATGTCATTATTAACAAAGTTGTGTAAGATATTATAATTATTTTCTTTACATATACCTTAGATTTAACTGTTGTTTGTTGCCATTAAACGAAGCTTAGCCGAAGTATATAAGGAGGTAATATCGAATAAACAATTAATTGTGTGTCAGAAAAGAAGTCTTCAAAACCAACTATATCACTAGGAAATTCGGCTAATTCAACCATTGACCTAAATTCAATCAAACTTATATGTTTTGTTGGAACATAGTTGGACAAAGCAATTAAAGCGATGCAGCAACAACTTGGAGGAATTTATCAGGAGTTAAAGGCAACTCTAAAAGGTGAAAAACCTCATAATAAATAGCAATGTTGTATACATTTGTGTTCTTCAGAAGCGAATATGGTGAACTGACATTACAGTGTCTACTGCTTGTCACGCCTTATTTATCTTTATTTTAATTAGAGTGAACCTCAGCAAATTAATAATTACTATGTCGGTGAAAGGTTACATGTAGTAGATTTATTTTCGACTTTTTTAATCTCCTATGGTTTGTCATTTATACAAAAGACATACGAATATAGAGATCTTCCGACCACATTCTAGAATAAGTTATGTCCATCATTCAATATGAAAGTATTTGAGTAAATGGAAAGTATAAGTAGTGAATGTAAGACCTGTACCAAGATCTGACTTTGGTAGAATTCTGCATGATCAAATTATGTAGTCAAAATATTGTAACATTACAAATTAAAAGTTGACAAAAATATACAAACTCCCACCTTCAGAAATTTAACTTTTACATAAACTAAACTGACACAGCCTTTTCTTATATTTTGGAAAATATTATTTTTCTTTTAACCTCTAATGATTTGATAAAGCTAACTAACATTTAATATAGAAAACAAAATGCACAACTCTAATATTCTACAAATAGGTACAGATGCATTGAAAGTCAAATCTTGTTATAAAGGATAAGATATGTAAGCTTATTTAGTTAAGGATTTTTAATTCTTTTTTGATCTACTTCAATATTAAATAACCTTAAATCTTAAACACGTTATTCCTACTCTTGTAAACTAGTAAGAATAAAAGCAGAACCTAAATGAGCTAACCAAATTTTTATCATTAACTACGGCTTCTCGTATCCTCAACAAATTTCATAATGAAACTTCTTTTGTACACTTCTTTTTCTCAGCAGATGTAATAAAAAGCCTTAGTGTTAGGGCGGATTCAGAGTGCAACACGTTAAATGTCTGTAGAAGATCTGTTAGCTATAGTGATTGTCCGCCAGGAGAGACTTTCCAGAACTGCAACCGAACTGCAACCGAAGAGGAAGTGCTGTCCATAGATGGCTCCACAGGTTATATCTTGTACGGCGAATAATTGGATGTAATTATTTACCAATATAGATAATACACGTTAAATATCTTTCTCTCATAAAGCTAAGGTTTAATTTGTCTTTATTTTCTTAAAACAAACAACAGCTTCAGTGATTACACGGATGCTTTCGAGAAAATAAATAATGCTCTGTGAGAAAGAAAGTCTCCTAAAGTGTATATATGTCGACCGGTTTTTGCATCTAGAGAGCATTAAACATTCCTTACAGTAGACAACACATGTTCAGTTTTGGAACTTGGATCTGTGTGTTGCTTAAGAATAGTATTTGAGTGCGAGAAGACTTAAGCAGTATGCCTCAGGTTTGAGAGGAAATCGTTGGTAATAAATACCTGCTGCGTTGATCTCACAAGACTTTTTAATCTCTTTATAATCCTTTAAACACTATTATTATTTTCCTTGCAAAAGAAGTAGGAGAATATATTCCAGTTCAACCGCTCCGTAATAGCCTTCAAATTTGACTCTCTTTGCACAACTCAACAATAATATATTTTAGCTTTATATTTAAGAAATTTATACTTATTGAACAATTCAAACAAATAACAAGATATACCTTGCAAATGCTTTCACCATTTTTTATTGCATTTGCATTGTAAATATTTTAAGGATAACGATTGTACATAGAAATCCTTAAAACAATTTTTAAGCAAATCTCTGAAAGTGCTCCTTGTATAAGAGATCTGTGGTCGAGATTTTCCTGAATATTTACGTGTCACATCCTTTAAATATACTGAGTATTTAGCAGACTTTTGTTGTAAGAGCTTTACTGTTGCCAGATACAGAAATAAATAAATAAAAAGTGTGGTTGTGTATCTTGACTTTAAGTGATAGTCAAATGTTTAAAGAGCTAATCAGTATATGTCCGGACTAAACCAAGTAATGTATTGCTTTCGGAGAAAACTGAAAATATTGGTAAATACAAACAATTAACAAGGATTGTGTCTTACATACATCCTGTGTTTTAACAACATTTACATTTTTGTTTATTAACATTTTGTCTGTCTCTTAGAGATATAAAGAAACATTCAGAGTATAGAGAACTTACGAAGACATTCCCAAAATATTCAAGATATCCATTTGACTTGTTGTCACACTGTCTTAAATATTTGGTAGTTTAATAAACATTGCCACAAGCATTTTTGAGAAACTATATTTATATATATTTATATATTTCATATTGTTTGTTTAATTGAGATTAATAGTTCCAAAAATGATTTTGTAAGTCTGTTATTATTTACCACATTCCCAGACGATTCAAGATACACATTTCATTTATCTTGACAGTATTTTAAAGAAACTACCAAGTGTGTGTTAACATGAACGTGGTCTTTAGGTGTTATGGACTGTCAGTAGTCGATTACAGTAAAACACTTGAGTAACACAACATATACAATGAATTTTATTTAGATAAGACATGCTAATAATCCAAGATCAAACCATTTAATATAAAATATAAAATTTTAAAATAATTTCTTAACCACATTAATCTCTTCAAGCAGTTCCATTATTGATGCAGTTTTCTAAAAAATATCTTTCAGTTTCTAAAATATAGACAGTTGAAGCTCTCTTATAAATAGTTTATCTTTTTGAATATATTATAACCTATAACTAAAAATAACAGGTTTTAAAATATTTATTTTATTTAAATAGGTCATGTAAATTAGAACTCTAAACTGATATGTGTGCTTAAACAAGAAAGTCATAAGAGATGTATAAAAGTTGTTGTTTTGAAAATTGTGTGCTATTGAGCTTTTGATATAAGATAATTCCGCTCTGATCTAAGATTCTAATAACTCAGAAAACAAAAGAGATATCATACTGACGTTTAAAATAGCCTAGTGTTCCTATAGCTCAACAGTGAGAGTTAGTTCTTATTTAAATGCTCTGTAAACTTTATAAAATGTCAGTTTTAGCCGTCAATTAGCCCAACAGTTGAAGTATAGACACTGAAATAGTGGTTAAGTACATTCTTGTGACATGTGACTTAAAAGGACAAATTTCCCAATTAGTCATATACTTCACAGTTAACAAAATGACAATATGATTCACCAGTAATGTACCTTCATATCTACCTCTACATCAGATACTCACATATTTGTTAATGTTAAAGAGACATAAATAAGTAACCAACAAAAACAAACTACATTCATATTGTACATGAAATGTTAAGGAGGCTTTGGAACTGGAACATATACTCATGTGGCTTTATTTGTTACTTTATTTACTCTCAGATTTCATGAGCTGTACTTACTTTGATGTAAACATCCAATATGAATTAAGATTTATTTAAGAAACACTGTTGTAATATAGGTAGCTTGGTTTATTGAGGGATACTAAAATATAAAATAAGTGAATCATGTTTCCCCTTACAATTCTGAGGTTATTCCGCATCAGCCCAATAAGGAACTCTGTGAAAATATTTTGTATATCAAAATTTTTAATTCCTCTGATTCAAATCAATTTGGAGATCTTGGAAGTTGGAGTTTTTCCCTTTATTTAACAAATATTCCATCTGAAAACGTTTATGTAACCCTCCATAAATCTAATACCATTTTATATGATGTGTTTTATATGTAAGGAGGGTAATTATGTTGTTCCAAAAGTTGTTTTGTTCTCAATTATTATACCTAACAATATTATTAGATTTATTAAACAAACTGAGTACATAACATTAATAGTTCAGTAAATGTTCTTATTACATAAATCCTTGTAAGTATAAAGGCAATAGGACAATACAGCAGTGTTTAATGATAGTTAAATATTTTATGTAAGAGTCGTTATGTGATGACTTTGAAATAACATTCTCTTTTCACAAACAAGATAGACAAACAAAAGAATGACCTGCCATTTGAGGAAAGTGTAAGTATTGAAGAATTTAAAAAAGTAACAAGTAATGTCTAATAATGATTAACTGTGCACAAATTTATTTGATGAAATTTGTATATTTCAATGTACTCTACAGTTTTTTGTTTTGTAACTGTTGATCTATCTCTAGTTGTTTAACAGTTAGACAAAGGTCTATTAGTAATGAAGAGAACTTTTAAGAATGTTCCATGAAATTATATCTAATTATTGAAGGTTGCTAGCTTGTCAGTTGTACTAAAGGTATGACAAAACATATATACATTAAAGCACAAAGATTACTCCATAATTTTGAGTGTTCCAACTCTGATCAACCATTGGTAGTTCACTATTCCCCAACAGATGCCAGTAGTTTAGATTCCCTAGCCAAGAACATCAAAAGCACCAAGAATTAGTTGAACATACACTAAAGATAGGAACAATTCCTCGAAGGAAGTTCAGGTAGAGTTTAGTTTGTAATTTAATGTTTAAATTACTAATATATCACTGTTGATAAGAACCTTACTTAAATGTAATGTAACATACCCTTGCTATAACCCAAAAATAGATGCTTAAAGTGTTTGGATACAATATTTATTTTCAGTATATTACACAATAGTATACTGTAATAAGTCATTCTTTGTATTGATAAGAAGTGATCTCAGTGAAGAAAGGGTTGTTCAAATAAACAAACCATACAATAATTAATTTTTCTGTTTATTATTATGACTATTGTTATGTACAAATGTAATAAAAGCCATATACAAACATGTCAAAATAATGAATGTTAAATTGAAATGTATTACATCACCTTCTTTCAATATTTTGCTCTTAATTCCGTATCAATTCTTTTAGCCATAATATCAGCGTGTTTTACTTTATTTTAGCATTTGCGTTACAAATAAAAGATAGTTGTCATCTTGTGTAGTGGTATCATCTACAGCAGAACTTCCATCTGAAATGTAGATATTGATAAATTGTGATGGCCAACTGTACTTTCAACTTTGTTATACTTTACTGCCACCCTAATCTATATTATCCTCTACATTTTCTTTTTAATACTAGTCTTCTTCAGCTTTCAAAGTGAAAAATATATAAATTAGATATATGTTAGATTAGTACGTAAATAAAATACTTATTAATTGCTGTACAGAGTAAAGAATTTATGTGTCATAAATGAAATGACGTGTGACGTGACGTGTGTACTGTGTCACTGACCATTTCTGTATTGGTTACAAGATTAGATGTACATCCTAGTCTACACATAAATATGTACACTACATACCATCAACATATTAGTTAACATATTTATAACAAAAAACAAACGATCTTTGGACTCAAAAATACTTTACGAAGTCTTCACTGAACACATTTAGAATATTGTCTTACTAAAAGCAAATGAAATATGTTTAAGTTGACAATGTGTTTTAAGATGTAGACAAGAAGATTTTATCTAGTATTTACAGTTTACAAGTTATGTAGATGTCTTCAGGAATGAACAGTGGTTCTGTATAGGGTAGTCTGAGGTTGGCAGCATTTGGTAGCAAAACTTCCTGTTATATCTTTGGAAGACAAACTGAATATGAAACTGGGCACTTCCCCAAAGTTTCTTTATAAGTTATACTATTCAAACACACATGTACTTGGTCCTTTGACAAATATATATTTAATATTCAGTCTCCATCACATTCTTGATGCAACTTCAATACCCAAATTTTTAGGTACAATAAAACACTGCTCCTACTTATTGTACATATGTACCATATTTTGGAAATATTACACAATAATACAATAGGAGTTGAAAGAAGGCATTGGACGCAACTACTCATTTGCATAAGCAGTCTTTGCATAAGCTAAATTCTAAATATATTGATTAAAAATTAAAATGTGCTATTTAAATCTTGCAATAGTCTCTGAACTTCTATTTATTCTGAATGAATTCTGTACAGTTTTCTTTAAACTGTAGTTCATGATATAGAGACAAGGTCTTGGGACACAAAAATTCAGATATGTATTGTTAAAAAGTGTAATTTATGTAAGTTTATTTATCATTAACTATTTTCAAAATATTCTGTTATAGTTCAGTTTTCCAATAGTTTCACATTTTAAAAAATCTAATCCTGTCTCTGATCCTGTCAAAAGCTAATAGAGATTACTTTGTAATATTAAAGCTAACACTAGGTTTAAAAATTTAACTATATTGCTGCTGCATGTACAACAAAGTGAATAATGGAACAACTCCTTAAACATATATTTCATATTTGTTACAGACGGACAAGTAAACCTTTGAATAACGGTTGGTCGTCAGTCAATTTGTTATATAGCAGTCGATGTTTTAGTTATAGTAATGGTCCGACAGGGGAGAACAGACCGCTTGTTGCTGTCGAGAGGGCTCCACCTGTAATATCTTACCGTGGCTAAGGCAGTTTGTAATTATTAACAATGTTTTGTAAGACTTTGTAATTATATTCATTATATATAACTTAGATTTAACATTTCTTTGTTACCTGTAAACGAAGTATAGCCGAAATATATATGGAGACAACATGGAGTAAACAATTAATTGTCTGTAAGAAGAGAAGTCTCCTAAACTTAGTATATCATTAGATATTACGCCTAAGGTAACCATTAGCTTATTTCCAATAGCTCTTATACTTTTTTCACGTTCTGTTGAGAACTAATCGAATAAGGCAATTAGCTCATCCCGGTAGTTTGGTGGTAGCATGTCTGCCTAACGCTCAAGAGGTCCCGAGTTCGAAACTTGGTCAGGGTGAGTTACCTAGATATGGCTTTTCTGGGGTTTTCCCTTATCCTGAAAAACGAATGTCGGGTAACTCTACCCTCTATGAACCCCGGGCTCATTTGAGCATCATTTCGCCCATTCCATTCATCGTCCGATGTGACTTAACGTTGCAGGACGTAAATTACAAAAAAAGGCAATTAAAGTAATGCAGGAAGAACTTGGAGGACTTTAAAAGGAAGTAAAGGCAGCCACTGAAAGGTGGAAAGTCTAAAAATAAATAGCAATGTTAGAAACCTTTCTGTCCTTTATCAACTGGCGTTACACTGTCTGCTCCGTGTTAAGCGTATTTTGTCTTCATTTTAATTGACATAAAGCTTTAACTTTTTAATAATTATTATGTTTGTGCAAGGTTACAGCTAGTTGCCATGTAAAATCATTAAGGTTTCATTTTCGACTTTGTCCATCTCTTATGGTTGGTCAGTTGTACAAGTCACACGGATACAGAGATCTTCCTACAACATTCCGCAACAATTCAACATATGTCCATCATGAAAGTATTTTAGAACCATTTTTTCTTAAAAAAACATTTTCGAGAACGTTTCATGTAGATGTTGCTAAGGTTTGAGTGATATTCTTGTAAGTATACGTCTGACATTCTAGGAAGATGTAGAGTGTTTTACTTTTGGGGTTATGTTGTTACATAGAACTTTTTGAAAAGTTGCTCTAACTATTGAAGGTACGTACTCAACTATCAATAACTTGAGCTTTGTTTATCTGTGGCGGTAGTAGTAACTAAACGTCTTGTGATGATTTGCTATAGGGCCCGTGTTAACTTTGTTAATTTAGTTGCTATCATTGTGCTACTCGAATGGTTACCATGGTAGTAGAAACCTCTCAGATAAAGCACTGACTACTCCTCGTGGACATAATATCTAGCTGTCACTTGTGATTCCATTGGCTGAAGTGATGCGTTAATTGGTACTCAGCACAGATCCGAAAACTGCAGCAATTTCCCTCTCGCTCTTACAAGAATTATCACTGCGTTATCTGAGAGGTTTATATTAGCAAAGATAAAGCCATGGTAACGCTTTGAGAAGCAGAGCTATTACACACAAACTTTGAATATCGTTTAACCCAAAAATACATGTCTTGGAGAAATGAAAACAAAAATGGAATTTCACAACAAGATCTGTTCAGTCTGACTGTAGCGCAAACCTCTGTTAGACACTCACTTCTTTAAATAACTGTACATTTTCAGGCTAATCCAGTTCACATCAACAATCGTAGCATGTGTAAACAATAAAAGTTTATAAAAGTTCCAGAAAAACCTTAACACCACACGGAAGTGAGACAGTACTGAATATTTCAAAGATGCCAGATACGTTTATGTATACTCCACTTAGAATGCTTCCTTTCTCTGAAATCACAATTTATTTATTCTATATTGCCTGTATATTTATGCTATCCACTACTTATTTTCTAGTGATAAACAGCAAATAAATCTAAGTGTATATAAAGAACATTATGACAATGCGTTATAAACGTTTCTAAGTAATTACTCATTTCCGTCCTCAAGATAAGATATTACTGGTGGCGCCATCTTTGAGCAGCAACTCGCGTTCGGTTGTCAAATTCATTATTTTCCAACAAATTTCTCTTATGGCAGACAATCACTACAACTAAAACATCGTCTGCTGTAGAGCAAATGTATTTAGTTTGTTACACTCACAGTGCTTTCCCAAACCGCTCTTCCGCTAGGACTTGTCTCTCTATCTCCTCCAAACCTAAACTAATAATCAAATATTTAAACAAATATTTTGTATTTCTTTTATTGTCAACATAATTTAACAAATGTGTAGCTTATATATTAAGGTAAACTACATGTAAATACTCCCTTACTTTCAGTGCTAATGTCCTTCACTCATTAAGTGATTGTTCATTTGATAAACATTTAACCAAACACATATCTTACTTCGATGTGAACTTGTTCTGTTTATTTTAATAATTATTGTACTTCCCTAATAAAAAACGTCACGAATATCTAGGTTTCGTTCAGTTCTACTAGGATTCTCTCTCTCTCTCTCTCTCTCTCTCTCTCTCTCTCTCTCTCTCTCTCTCTCTCTCTCTCTCTCTCTCTCTCTCTCTCTCTCTCTCTCTCTCTCTCTCTCTCTCTCTCTCTCTCTCTGTCTCTCTGTATTAAAGATACTCAACTACAAGTACATCAACGTTCCATTTAGATTGCTGTTATCAGTTCTTTTATTGTACTCTAAAGCAATGTACACACAACCACGCTATCTGTCGTTTGCTTCACCATGTTGTTGTCTTTTGTTTCCATGAAGTACGGCTACTTAGACGTACAACTGCTTCAGCAGGGGATACTTTGAAATGCCCGTCAACTCCTAAAACGTCTCCCGATATCTAGGACAGGGTCAAAGTCACATGGGAATCTCTACAAGAACGTACATATTATATTTATCGACTGTTAGACTGAATGGGGAGAAGAACCAACGAGGGAATTATTATTAAGCCAGTAACATTCTGCTTAAATTATAAAATAGAAGTTAACAAAAATATAAAAACTTCCCACTTCCAGAATGTTAACCTTTACACAAGATAAATTTTAAAAACTTTCTCAGATTTTTTGGAAAATATTTCTATCGACTAATCTTTAATTATTTAATCAAAGTAACTTATGTTTACTATAAAGATAATATTCTGGAAATAGTCTCAGGTTCATTAGGACTGAATTGTCTTCAATTTTCTTTAATTTGTAAGTCATAACATATGGACAAACTTTTAGTAAATTAGGTCAAATATTGTTAAAAAGCATAATTTATATCAAGCTAAATTATTAAATAATTAAATAATTATTTTGTTAGTTTTCTTAAGTTCTATTTCAGTACCCAATACCTATATATGTATATTAGAAATGTCAATCCTACTACTCTTATAAGTTCACATGAATAGCACTAGAATGAGCTGAGCCTATCTTTAACATTTAACTACGTCCTTCTTGTACCTAAATCAAAATGTTTAATGAAACATGTCTAGATACGTTAATCCTTTTAATTCAGAGAAGATAGAATAATGAGTCTTAGTGGTAGGGCTGATTGAGAGTGTAACACGTTAAATGTTTGCAGTAGACGATCTGATAGTTATAGTGATTGTCCGCTAGGTGAGGTATTCCACAACTGCCAACCGAACTGGAATCGCTGTCCACAGTAGGCGCAACAGGGGATATCTTATACTGAGGATGAATATATGTAATTATTTACCAAGTTTTACAACATATTATAGGTACCTAATACACATAAAACTTCCATTTAATTGCTTCTAATTGCCTTAAAACAAACAAAAGCTTCAGTGAATACAGCGAAAACTTGGATATAATAAAGGAAATAATGTAGGAAAGAAAGTGTTCTAAAATATGGATATTTCGACCACTTTATGTTCAAGCCATACCTGCTTATCAATTTGGATTTCGTCCGGGGCACTCGACAGTCCAACAGCTGCTGCGGGTCGTGGAGACGGCTGCCCTGGGTTTCCAGGAACAGGCGTTCACGGCAGCAGTGTCTTTGGACGTCGAGAAGGCTTTCTCTACAACCTGGCACACCGGACTCCTTCACAAGCTTATCCACCTGGGCCTACCAAACCAATTAATCAACATCTTACACAGCTTTCTAAAACATCGCACTTTTAAAGTCACAGTTGCGGGGCAAACTTCGACTCTCAGACCCGTGAGAGGCGGAGTCCCAGAAGGCTCTCTATTATCTCCCACACTATTTAGTATATACATGGCAGACTTCCCAACCGAGGCGCGCGTCGAAATGGCACAATATGCTCACGACGTGTTGCTCTTCTGCAAAGACAGACATATTCGCAGAGCCTTCAACCCAATCCAAAGACACCTCCGTCTCACACAAGAGTGGTGCAGGCGTTGGCGGATGTCCGTTAACCCGGACAAAAGCCACGCTATTCTATTCACCAAGCGCCACACCCCACAGACTGCCCAGATTTCCATTTCAGAGGCCGAAGGATAGAATGGGTACCCTCTATCAAATACCTGGGAGTATAGCTAGACAAGGGTCTGACTTTCCGTCGACACATCAGGGAACTCTCGGCGAGGGTTCAGGGAGCTATTGCTTCCCTGTATCCTATGCTGGGTTCTCGATCGATGCCAGTCCGCGTAAAGCTATACCTCTTTCGAGCTCTTAGAGTCCCGTTGATGCTATATGCCTGCGAGGTCTGGGGCATGGCCGCAGATTCCTGGCTGGCATATCTTCAACGCGCTCAGAATAGAGGACTGAGGTCCATCTATTCAGTAGGCCTATTCTTCCCAGTAAGGTTCCTCCATGAAGCCTCGGGTCTTCCATACGTGGAAGATGAAATAAGACGCCGGGCTACAAAATTATACGCACAGTTACCTTTGCACAGAAGTGCCCTGGTGCGGTTTCTTGATGATTATGATCCCACCAGACGTCGTCGCCGACTATTCCGGGTCCCCCGCATGGCTTGCGGGTATCCGAGATAACCACGGAGCATTTGCAGCAGTAGCAAAAGCTGAGCTCCCATAATCTACCAAGAGTTGTTGGTCTCAAAATTAAACAAATTTCAATTAAAATTCAGTTCAAATCAAAATAAATCTTTCAACGCCAGGGTGTTAGAAATAGCACTCTATCCTTCTAGAGGAGTCAATAAACTATCTCATATTCAATCCACCATCCTCAAAGAAAAACAGCCATCCTAACACATACCGAAAAGAAAATCCTATCTGTGGTTAAACCCTACCCTGGGTGGGCACACAGCAACAATCTTCAGGCTAACACAAGCCTACCAGTACCTGCGAGTGAGCGAGCGAGCGAGCGAGAATTACCAGGACATGTCTCCGTCCCATAGTTATTTTATTTGTGTCATAGGATCTTAACAGAATTGCTGTTTCTGAGAATATAGCTCAATAATCCTTGTGGCCAGAGAGCATGGACACCAGTGCATCCTGTGTTTTAGCAAGGTATAATCTTCTTTATCATTTTTTCTCTCGTTTATGGAAATAAAGCTCTACACAGAATGAATAGAACTAACGGAGGCATTCCCAAAATATTCAAGATTTGCATTTTATTTTTTATTAAACTATCTTAAATATTTGGTAAGTTAATCAAAATCGTTACAGTTAGTTTAAAACAATAAAAAAATACTGATAAATATTTTATATAAAGTGTAGCGTGAAGTACAGTAATTGTATTTTTTACTTATTATGTACTTGGTACAGACAACAAAAGTAATTTACTTCATTCACTGTTCATTCTGTTTACTAACATATTTAGTTACTTTATTACTCAACATTCATCATTTTAAATTATTTTTAATTTGTTAATATGGTAATGTCCATGACAAATTTAAGGTAGACAGTTTTTGTAGTATTTGTTGATTACTTTTGACTGTTTCTTCTTTTTCTAACACGTACATACGACATAGAGAATGTATTGTATTACACCAAACATTTGATAACAAGATTTTACTGTCAAAACTAAATTTGTGTTAGGTCTTATCAAAATCTAATAGCAATGACATTGTAATATTAACGCTAACACTATGCTTAAATATTTAACTATATTGCTGCTGTATGTACAACAAAGTGAGTAATGGAACAACTCCTTAAACGTATATTTCATATTTGTAACAGACGGACAAGTAAACCTTTGTGTAACGGTTGGTCGTAAGTCAATTTGTTATATAGAAGACGATGTTTTAGTTATAGTAATTGTCCGCCAGGGGCGAACTGACCGCTTGTTGCTGCCCAGTGAGGAACAGACGTTCGGATTATTAACAATGTTGTGTAAGGCATTGTAATTATGTTCTTTGTATATAGCTTATATCTATGTGCAGCTTTTCGCCTGTAAACGAACATTAGCCGTAATGTACATGAAGACAGTATCTAGTAAACAATTAATTGTCTGTAAGAAAAGAATTCTCCTAAAACAAGTATATCTCTAGGTATTTCGGCTAACTGCACCATTTCTTTATTATTTCCTGCTGACGTAGTTGAATAAAGCAGTTAACGCAATAGAGGTTAGAACGACTTGGATGAATTTATGATGAACTAAATGCAACTACTGGAAAGCTTTTTGTTCTTCAGTAGCGAATATGATGAAGTAGCATTAATCGTTTTCCGCCATGGTACACCTTATTGATCATCATTTTAACTGGAATATGCCATGCGGCTCTATTAATTACTATGTTGGTGAGATGTTACAGCCAGTTGCAATGTCAAGTCATTAAGATTTCATTTTCGAGTTTCCTCTTCTCTTATGCAGTTAAACAAATGTCACAGAAATATCGAGATCTTCCGACGACATCCCGAAACAACTTAAGATATGTCCATTTTTCATATTGAAAGTATTTTAGAACCATTTTTCAGCAAGTGCTACATGTAAGGGATGAGAGATATTCTTGTAAATCTACGTCTGACATCCTAGGAAAATGCTGAGTGTTTTACTTTTGGGGTTATGTTGTTTACAGACACATACAGCTTTTTGTGAAGTTGCTCTAACTATTGAAGATATGTACTCAACTATCAATAACTTTACTGTTTGTGTAATAACAATAAGACGTGTAAGATGTTTGCATTTAAACTTGTGAGGTTATTCTGTGTGCTCCCCATAACGAACTCTGTCCACATATTTTGTATATCACAATTTTTAAGATGCTGTTCCACAACAATTTGGAGATCTTGGAGTTATATCTGTGTGTGAGTGTGTGTTGTAACCCATTACACATAAAGTAATCCGTTTTAATCACGTTATTTACACAAAAGGTTCCCGAGAAGTATTTCCGTTTACTCGTTAGACAGTTTTACCACTTAGAGTATAACTTTACATGTGAAGTTGCTCCGTTACGAGAATTATTTTCCGTTTTTCCAGGTTTCCGTCATATAAGTGGTCCGTTTATGGAGGTTTTACTGTATATGTGAAGATTTCTACTGCACGAAGGTCATGATGAACAGAGCTTGGACTAATAACTCAGGCTTATGGTGATCGTTACTCATTATAAAAATTGTATGACTAAAAGTTGTCATGATCCGAGCGAAGTGTGTAACAAAGAATGTACGAGATATCACCTACTCAGCTGTATAAACAGAGTCAAGTCGTTACTAAACCATACATTCACTTCATTTCATCATATTCAACATCTTACTGCACTCACTTTATCTCAAATATATTTTATGGAGTCGTTAACCTTTTCCGAGATATCTTTTGTTTGATTCTCTTCAATACTTAAACTGCTCAAGAATGAAGTGATGTGTGTTAAAATGGTGTAATTTTACGGGCATTTGTCAATAATGAAGAGAAAAGGTTTTAATTGTGTTTATTAATATAACCGTTTGCCAATATTCTACTGTGAAATGAACAGTGAAACCATACACAGTTTGAAAAAGGTACCTACATATATACTTAATTCAGAAGGCTTTCTTTCAGAAGCATAGTGAATTGTTTGCGCGCCATTGTCTCCATATACATTACAGCTATCGTCTTTTTCAAATATTAAAGAAAAATTAAAACTAAGCTAAATTTAAATAACGTACTTAGAATGTATGATACAATTTCGTAAATAATTACAAAGACTCTTCTGGAATGTAAGATATTACAAGTGGAGCCCTCTCTGGACAGTAACAAGCGGTCGGTTCTCCCCTGGCGGATAATTACTATAACTAAAACATCGTCTGCTATATAGCAAATTGACTCACGACCAACCGTTACATAAAGGTTTACTTGTCCGTCTGTTACAAATTTGAAGTAAACATTTACGGGGAATGGGGTTGTAGAGTTTCGAAATTCAGTTTCAAGCTTCAAAGATATTCATTTCAGCTTTTGATAAGTTCGGAAACAGCAATAGCGTTTTTGAAATATATACGGGAATTAGAAAATGAAACTAGAGGCAAATAAAATCTTGAAAATCGATAGCCATGAAATAAGTTTACGTAAATTATGTCCTTTAACAACATCTTAATTTTTGTATCCTAAGACCTTGTCTGTATATTATGAACTACAAGTTAAAAACATAATTTCTTTAACATATTTTACACAATTAAATATTTCTTAGGCCTTCTGTATTTCTAGTTTCACTTCCTAATACCCTTATATCTTAAAAATGCTTATCTTACTCTCCTAGGTTTACAAGAATAATACTGGAATTAGAAGAGCATCATTACCTGTTCCGATTTTTAACATTGAACCTAATCTTTCTCTTTTTGTCTAAATCGAAATTAGTAATGAAACTTCCGCAAAATTCATGTTAAACTTCGAGCGGATGTAAAAATAAGTCGTACTGGAAGAGTGGCCTGAGAAATTATTGTGAGTGTACCACATTAAATGTAACTGTTATACAACATAGCTCCGTTTAGTTACAGTAATTGTTCAGGAAGATAGAAATTTCAAGTGGAAAAAAATTGCCGACGGCAAGGGAGTTGCTGTCCAGAGATGGCACTATCGGTCACATTTCATACTGAGGAACAAAATATACATTTATTTATGATGTTTTAAAATATATTTTAATTACATTATTATTATACAGCTTAGATTTTGTTGCTCTTAATGACTTGGAAATAAACAACTGCTAGTGTGAATAAAGAGAAAATATTAAAGGAATAAAGCAACCGAGGTGAGAAAGGAAGTCTCGTAAAGCAAGTATATCTATATGTTTTTCGCTATCTGTTAAACATGAGTCCATTGTGTAATTCCTTCGTACTTTAGAGATTTTTTGTTGGAACTTATATCCGATTATAATGAACATTACATTTGCAAACGCTTCAGCTCTTTACTCGAAACTGTTATTCGAGAAGGCTTCAGAAGAATTTATAATTTACCAGAGACTTAATTAACAAGGATTTTCACTTCCACAAAAAGATAGACATGTTTACATTATGGTCATGTCCTAGGAACAGAGAGACTTTTGACTACAGTCACAGTTGAATAACGATATATATTCCAATGTCTTGAAAATATTTTAAGGTTGTGGTACTTTATAGAAAATATTCCATGTAAAGGATAGTCTAAGGTACAATAGATATCTTTTCTACTTATTGTGTAGATAATTCATAAAGCAATTCATTTCATTCATCGTTCATTCATTTTAGTATCATATCCAGTGATATTGCCAATCACAAATGTCATCTGTACAGTTCACGTAGTATTTGGTGACAGTTTAGACGTTTTTAAATGTTTCTATCACATACATAGCACATAGAGAATATATTACATTCATCTTACAAATTTAGTAACAAGATTTTACAAGTATAACTCACTTTAAGGCTTCCTAAATAAAACGTGTGTGTTACAGTCACATGACTTTCTCTACTTATTGTCTTATTCTCATATCTACTACATATTATTAGAGATAAATGTTTATATAAAATGTCTTATTACATATATCCTTATTAGTACAAGGGTAATGTGAGAGTACAGCACTGTTTAAGTGATCGTCAAATATTTTATGAACCATTTATTATATAATGACTTTGTACTAATGTTCTGTTTAAATAAACAAGAGAGGAAAAGGAAAGAATGATCTCCCATTTGATGAAAGTATTAATATTGGAAAATGTAAACAGATATTAAATGTATTTAATGTAATTTCTATATTCCAATATATTCTACACTTCTTGCTTTGTAAGTTTAGATCTATTTATTGTAATTTAACAGTTTAACAAAGGTCTATTAGTAATGAGGAGAAGTTCTGAGGTTATTCTCATACATTTTAGGTTTAACAAACCTCAAATTATTGAAAGCTGTCAGTCTCTAATGTATGGTAAAACATATACATACTGAAGTACAAAGAACACCTCATAGATTTTTATGTGTCAGCTCAGAACAACGTTGTATGTTTATTGTTCTGCCAACAGATGCCACTAGTTTAGATTCCCAGAATGCCAAAAGCGCAATGAATCAGTTGGACATATGATGAAGGTTAGGACATTCCTTACTCCATGAAACATATCTAATTACAATTTTTAGTTTATAATGTTTAGTATTTCAAATCCAACTTAAGCTTATAAATTGTTAATATATCACTGTTCACTAACATCCCTACTCAAATGTAATGTTAACATATTATTGCCAAAATGTTGAACAATGGACTCAGAAACACAAGCTAAAATATTTAGAGAAAACAAATACATCTACGTCTTCTAAAGATAAAATTATACAACGGAATACTCTATGAGGTACTCTTTTGTATTCCAAAATTTAACTTTACTCTTCTTGTATCTACAACGAAATGGATAATGGGACGACTACGTTTGGAGTAATGGAGAGATAAGTTCTAGCGGAAGAGCGGGTTGAGAAGGTGCTGTGAGTGTAACCTACTAAATGCATTTGCTCTACAGTAGACGATGTTTTAGTTATAGTGATTGTCCGCCAGGAGAGAACTTTGTTGGAAAGTAATGAAGTTGATAACGGAGCGCGAATTGCTGTTCAGAGATGGCGCCACCAGTAATATCTTATCCTGAGGACGAAAATACGTAATTATTTGGAAACCTATTTAACACATTGTCAAAATGTTCCTTATGTGCAATTTAGATTTATTTACTGTTCACCGCGTTAAAAGAAACAACGGCTAGAGACCGTTCTATATTGAATATACCTAAACATTTCTGGAATTTTGCCTGCCTAGTGAACTGTGGATTATTTTCTGTAAGACTTGCTATATGTTGGAACTTGTGTCCAGTTATGATGGTAACACAATTGGAAATAGTTGTATTATTTAGTCACGACGTTAAGAGAAGTACACGATTTCAGCTGTATAAAAACTTTGTCAGATGACTTGCTACAGTTGATATTTTGGGCTGGGGATTTACATGTCACGTCCTTTAAGGATACTGAGTGTCTAACCGACCTTTGCCCCACTGTCAGAATGCATATCCATGCGACGTGGCTTGATAATTTACTTTCTCCCAGGTTTCATCAGCTGTACTAACTTTAATGTAAATATTCTATATCTATTAACATTAAGTTTAGAATCACTTACTTAATAGAGCTTATATTTGTTTATTGAAGGAAACAAAAAATATAAAACAAATATATCACGTTTTAATTTAATCTTCGAGGTTATTCTGGGTGAAGACACGATGTGTTGCATAAAACCTTAAATTTTGACGTAAATACACATATTAAGGTTATCTGAATCCAGAGAAAACTTTTTATAAAAATCTTTGCTACTCTGTGAACAACGTAACTGAAAAATAATAATTGGTTGAACACTAAATTTAAGATCAGCATCTTCCTAGTTTGGAGAAGAAATTGTAACAAAATCTCTGGATCCAGAAAGTAATATTTAAAAACAAATTGAGTTCATTACTTTGTCTCAGAAATGCCTGTATTGGCTTTAATTAAGCTATATACTTTACAAAGTACATGAAAAATTCTGAGCTTTGTGTCCAGTCTTCTTAAAAGCTCATTATCAGTAAGACAAAAGCACATCACAATATTTGTATAAACAAAACTCTGGATCCCTTATGATCTATAACACACACACACACACACACACACACACACACACACACACACACACACACACACACACACACACACACACACATATACATTGTCCTTCAGTCCCTAACACACGTTCCTGGTTAAATGTCAGTAGCCAAAGCTTGTGTACATTACAATATTACCCTACTGACCATAAGTACGTAATATATTTGAGAAATATTGTACAATTGTACAAAAGGATTTGACAAATATCATTAGATGTAACTCTTCAATTCCAAAAGCAAACTTTTGTATAAACTAATTGTGACAGGTTTTTCCTTTCTGTAATATTTCCAGTTATTACTCTCTCACAGTTGATCAAAGCACCAAATTTTTAGCATATTTTCATAATAAACACATTTTACTATTTAATTCCTGACAACAGTCTCTGAAGTCCTATTTATTCTGACTGAGTTCTGTATATTTTTCTTTAACTTGTAGTTCATGAGATATAGACAAGATCTTACTACATATAGATTTAGATTTCGTTAGAAACGATAATATATGTCAACTTATTTTATCTTTATAATTGTCGACATATTCTTTTGTTCTAGTCCAATTTCTCAATACTCTTATATGCTAAAAATGCTAATGTTATTTTTGTGTTTGTCAAAAGTCAATAGGAATAACTTTCAAATTTGTAAACTGACCCGGTTATTTAACATACAAGTGTATGTACAAGGAAATGGATAACAAAACACTTCCGTAAACGTTTATTTCAAATTTGTACCAGATGTACAAGTAAGTCTTTGTGACTGAGAAAGTACATTAGCTGACTTTGTTATACAGGAGACGTTTTAGTTATAGTAATTGTCCGCCAGGGGAGCTTTGGTTGACTACGGAGTGCTTGTTGCTGTCCACAGAGGGCAGCACGTGTAATATTTTATACTAATGAAGGTGATTTGTAATAATGTACAAGGTCTTATAACACATTCCACTGATGTTGTTTTAATGGAGCTGCGATATAATTGTCGTTTATTTCCTGAATACGAACGGTAGCCATAATGTCTAAAGAGACAATATGTAGTAAATAATTAATGATCTTTAGGAGAGGAAGTCTTCTAAACTAACTATATATAAAGGTCTTTCCCTCAATTGAAGCATGGTATTGTGGTTAATTAACGATCGAAGAATCCATCTTTTTGGGACATTTATCCAATTATAATAAATAACTCGTTTAGGAACCGTTGAGTTTGTTACACCTCAATGTCATGATACCAACACGACTTTATCGCAATGTTTCATTTGTCTGTAGACTTTATTATGTTCTAAGGGAATACGGGTACAGAGTACACTTTAAGTGATTGCCAAATATTTGAATGTTGCTTCTTATGTAATCATATTGTAAATTTATCTTCTATACTTGACGACAAAAACTTACCAACGAACTCAGTTTTGAACAGGTTAAGTATTGAAGACTTCAAATAAGAAATATCTCGGAAATGGCTCACACTACCAAATATATATCTGACAGAAAGTGTGTGTTTTACCAAGATTATCATCTTCTGTTCAGTAAGAGTTTGTGTTTACGGTTTGTCACTTCTACTTATATCTTATTAATGAAAATACCTACTGACAACATTGAAAGAACATTTAAAATATACGTCATTCGTCATGAAAATATTTTAAATATATAACATTTTATTAAGAATAGTTAGGGTCATTATTAATAAAATCAATATTTATTAAAACACTCCACGTAAATGTTAGTAGGTTTTGAGGGATGTTGTTGAAAATATACATTGTAGTAAGGTAAAAGACACGAGAGGTGAGTGACCGTAAAGCAATGTGCCATTTGGTCTCCTTTGTCACGGACACATCTTGGTGTTTACAACTTAATCAAGTATTTTGTGTTTATTTCTATGGTCAATATAATTTAGCAAATGTGTAGTTTATGTATTATTAAACTGAACTACATGTATATATACCCCTTCCTTTCACTGCTAATATCCATTAACAAGTCATACTATGTGATTGCTCATTTTGTAGACATTCAACAATTCTGTATAACGTCCATTTACACATATACATATCTTACTTTGTAATGAAATTGTTTTCTATGTTTTATTTATTATTATACTTCGTTAATAAGAGACGCCAAAATGTACAAATT
This sequence comes from Mantis religiosa, assembly GCA_030765055.1. Taxonomy (NCBI): domain Eukaryota; kingdom Metazoa; phylum Arthropoda; class Insecta; order Mantodea; family Mantidae; genus Mantis; species Mantis religiosa. The sequence continues at coordinate 927,740 of JAUKNK010000248.1, forward strand.
ACTTTCAGTTCCAGTAGGAGAGAGAGAGAGAGAGAGAGAGAGAGAGAGAGAGAGAGAGAGAGAGAGAGAGAGAGAGAGAGAGAGAGAGAGAGAGAGAGAGAGAGAGATACTTGTGTGTGTATGTGTGTGAATTTGTGTGTGTGTAAACCAAACCTTAATAAAAATTCGGATTGACAAATGATATATAATGTAGCACATTAAAGCAATTTGTTATATAGAAGACAATCTCTACTTATAGTAATTGTCAACGAAGAGATATTACAAAACAAAGGAATTGCTGTCCAGAGATGGCACCACTGAGGCATACTGAGGAAGAAAATGCTGAATTATTGACAAAGTTTTTGTAACATACGACAATCGTTTACCTCACCTACAACTAGGATTTAGCTATTCTTTTTGTTTGTTAAAATAAACAGGGGGTACAGCTAACACAGAGATTAACTTAAATGAATTAGTTATTGTGTGCTAGAAGGTAAGCCTTCGGAGATAAGTATATGATAGCGCTCTTACACGCCTTTAAAGCATGTTTTAGTCTGTAATTCATTTACACTTACAATATTAAGTTTTGTTGATACTATAATGTTAACTTACATACTCGGAAATGTTCTTTCCCGTGAACGCTGCATATTACATGTGATTTTAAAGCATTGTTAAAGAACAACAACTTTTCTAATGTAGCTCAAATTTGAATTCTTAACCCAGTTGTTGCAATTGTTTGACTCCACTATTTGAGTTTCCTTTGTTTGACTATATAAAAATTAATATAACTTCACATTTGAGAAATGTGTAATTTTTATTTAAATATTCAAACAAACATCAAGAAACATTTCTTGAATGTTTCAGTTCACAAAAGGTAGGTACATTTCATATCAGTTGCTGTTTAATCGAGATATTTATATTCCAGCATCCTTTAATCATACAAAACTATATGAGAGAATGAGTAAATAAATAAACTAAAAATATACACGAGTACCTGTAGGATATCAGTAGACTTTATGCATTAGTTGATTACATTTTTCAGTGTCAGAAACGAATCTTTGCATAAGGTAATTTGTGAGGATTTATTTCGCTTTTTCCTTTCTTTTAACATTTCCATTTATTTCTCACTCATATTTGATCAAAGTTTAAAAAGTGTTTTGTATATTTTTTTAATAAACAAGATGTACTATACAATTCCTGACAATAGTCCCCTAAGTTCTGTAAGATTTTCTTTAACTTGTCGTTCATGGGATATAGATAAGGTCTTAGTACATAAACATTCAGATTTAGTTAAAGAGGATAACTTATGTCTACTTATTTTATCAATAACGATTTACGAGATATTCCATGCGAGTAGTTAAATTTTCCAATACCTTTGTATCTTAAAAACGCTGATTATGTCTTTGTGTCCCACATAAACTTAAAGGAAAAGCTTTTGAGTTTTAAAACTGACCCGAGATTTAAATATACAAGTGTATTTACAAGGAAATGAGTAATGAAACACTTTCGTAAACGTTTAGTTCTAATTTACAGCAGTCGACGAGTAAGACTTTACGACAATATCGTAAGTGTAACACATTAAGTGAATTTGTTATACAGCAGACGATATTTTAGTTATAGTAATAGTCCGCCAGGGGAGAACCGACTGCTTGTTGCTGTCCAGAGATGGCTCCACCTGTAATATCCCTTAAAGGCCAAGAGTCTTTGTAATTATTAACAGATTTCTACAACATATTGTAATTATGTTGTTTATATGTAACTTATATTGAATTGCTATGTTTTGGGTGAGGACGGACGATAGCTGCAATGTAATATGGAGACAGTAACGACTAAACAATAAATTATATCTCAGTACGGAAGTCTACTAAACTTACTACATGTCAAGTGTTTCATAAAGCTGTAGCATTGTTTGTTCTCGGCGGTCGTGATAAGGCCGCCGAATGGGTTTGATTTCAGCCACGCAGACCATCCAACTAAAAGCCTAAATTATATAAAAAAATGTAAATTTTAGCCTGTAAGCCGGGCCCATATGTACCGGCACCAGGCCATTCTTTATTATTAATAAAATGAATGAATGTAGCATTGTTTAATGATCATACTTGGCTTTTCTTTGAGAAACTTTTGTTGGAAATTCTATCTGATCATAATGTGTAACAAATTAAGAGGATAACATTCTACAAATCTCAACAACTGTAATTGATAATTAGATTAATGATTATTATCGGATGTGATGTACTATTATTTCTTGATCTACTTGTTATAAACTTCTTTTATTATGTAGCTAAAATGATAACTGTGGACTTTAAGGGCCGTGTTCATAGTCAGACCTGGTCCGGACCAAGTTGCTACTTCCGGTGGACTAACGGTGGACCATGGATTTTGTTATTCATAAACCGGGATTAGCGATAGTCCGGGGACCAAACACGTTAGTCCGTCTTCGAGGAGTAGATTAAAGACGGACTATCTTTGTAACATGGACGACGATGAAGTGACGATTGTAGTTCTGGTACGTAGAATTCCTGAAATAAGACGACGGAGGAAACATTATCTACCAAGATGAGAAATTATTGCGAAGTATGACAACCTAAACTTCAAAAGCAGATACAGGTTTAATATGTGTTTCAAATGAGAAGGTGTTTGTCCTTGAGCGCTACTAGGTGACCAACCAATCGGAGTACTGCGGCGTTGTCGTATTGCATTCCCGCTCAGTGCTGTGTGAGGAGCGCCAAACTAATCAACCTGTACAAAATACTATTCGCGCTAAGACAAAAATTAAGTTTTTGCCGAAACTGATCGATGTGGAAGGAGAGAGTAATGTATCCAACATAACCATGAAACCCCCACATTTTTCGCTCAAATGGTTTTTTGAATACAAATACGGAAACAACTATTGCCAGTATTATAACAATAAATCGCGAAGTAAGCACTGTATGAATTTGGCATGTATGCGTGTATTTATATTTGTAATTATTCAGAACTGAAACGTAAATGTTTGACATGATGTGATAATAGAATTACTTTAAATAGTCCAGTTCCTGCTGCCCTGGCACAACGTGTCTGGTCACATTATATCTTTGTTTGTGAATGGTTCGTAATCTCTATTTACTCTAGAGAGTTCAAAGTGGTTGGTGTGTATGTATATATACTTTTAATCACACAGAACTGCAATTTAAACTACTGACATAACGTGATAAAAGAATTACTGTGAATAAGTCAAGGTGTTACATTCGAGAAAGAGCAAACACTTCATTTCCTGTTAGCCTGTGGAATGCTGTATGCTTATGTTTATAAATGAATGCTAGATAAGAAGTGTTTATTTACTCTGGAGAATTCATATCAATATCATTCATTTGTTCTTTACACAACAGTAGAGTCAGAGTTAAATAGTGCAATGGCTTCTTGCGGCGAATTTAGTGGCGATTGAAAAAGGCAGGTACTGCAAATTCAGGCTCGAAATATTATTTATGAAGGTGTACACATTCTTAAAAAAAATTAGGAAACAGAAACTAAAAGTCAGGTATTGCATTTTGCATTTCCGTTTATAAACACGGAAAAATTGTATCAGCTGGATCAACTTGCAATTGAAACGAGACACGAGGTAATACGCCTCCCACCTTACCACTGGCAATATAATCCAATTGAGTTGGTGTGGGCTCAAATAAAAAGGGGGATTGCAGACAGATATAATACTTTTAAACTGACGGAAGTTAAATGACTTGTTCAAATTGACAAGATGACACAATAAGAGTAACAAAACTGCGTGAGGCATGCAGAAGACCGTCAAGAAGATGATTTTAAGAAAGAAATAGCACGTGACGAGATCTTGGAACCTATAATCATATATTTGCAAGACTCAGACGATGAAGACAGTGACAATGACAGATTGTCCCTTAACGGAAGTGACATTGATGGCGATATGGATGAGCCACAAGCAGTTCCGTTGGATTAGAAAAACAGGTAATTTATAAATTATAATTATAGGTATAGTATATTAAAATATACATAATTTTCTAAAATGCTTTTTCCAATTTTGTTTTTGGGAACTGCAGCATTGTAAAGGTTTGTAAAGTAGAATTTGCTTACCCTTACATCTAGCGCCAAGCAGACCTGCATGTTGTATGAGTGTGCGAGACAGAGGGAAATATAAAAGGAGTGGGGTGACAAACTGGCAACGCTGAGTGTGAAACGGCATCTGGTTAGCTGGGCTCCAGAACCCTTCCCATTTGAAATACATAATAGTAAAGCGAACGCTAGAAATGATTCGTCCTAACCTGTACATACGTCAGGACGATAACCGAAGTCTGACACTCAAATCCTAACAGCACTTCGGTGTTATGTAAGAGGAGGATATCAAGACAACACTGCTGACCTGCATCAGTAAGCCGCATTATCAGCAAACTCCCTCTGTTCGTCCTCCTTTCTCACATTTGTATTTGTCGACACGGATATATTTTCTATAATGTTCATTCTTTTTGGATTACAGAAAACATTGATCTTCCTCTGACCAATTGATAACCACGTTTCTTCATATTATCCATAATTAGAGCACACCAAACTTTGTTACTGAACCTCAAACAGCAGCAGCAGCCGTAAGAATTATTAAGAAACAGCTGTGAAACTACCACATAGATTTATAAACTTGTTTCGTTTAGCACTCTATGGGACTACCGCATGATACATCGTGTAACATTTGCTCCGTGCTGCTCCTCGGCTTTACTTGGTCCGAGACTTTTTATCGTCTATGAATACCAAAAAGTTAGACCGCCTTTGTTCCGGACCAAGTTAGTCGGAAGATAGTCTAGACGAAAGTGATAACTATGAATAGGTCCCTAAATGATTGTGAAATCTTATAATTCTGGTTGCTATGAAATGACTATAAATGTATTGTCTCAGCGTGCCTTGATGATAGGACTTTATTTTTGTGAAGCTCAAGTAATGAGAAATTCATATCTCCACACCAGCAGCGCTTATTGCTGCAAATATTGAACCTATTTTTCTTATTGTTGTATATAAGACAAATTAGAAACGGCCAAGCTTTGCCCTGCAACTTGAACTACCATTAAACAAACTTCTCATCCAGCCACGTGTGTCTCTAGTCTCCTTGAGGGATAACATCAGTACTACATTTACACAGATGCTTCTCGGATAGCTCAAGGAACATATAAAAATACTAAAGTAGTTTTGTCACGCTCCATAGAATGCCATTCTTCCATGTTCAAATTGCTAAGGAGTGTCCAGTCTTTCAAACTGAATTATTAGCAATTCGTGAAATGGTGCAACAACTTACAATGTACCACTCGCCTTTACAGTGATTCACAGACAGCAATTGCGGCTTTGAAAAATACAAAAAACAGCAATTCTATTCCAACTGAAATAAGGAATCACCTCATCTGTGTATCTCATGGGTCAGAGGGCACGTGGGGATTGTCGACGAGCTTACACAGAGAGCTGCGACTTCAGATCTTCCAGTAATTTACACTCTATGCCCTATTTCTTATGTGAGGTAAACATTGCTGAAGATCATCATCCAAGACTGGAGTGAATCATATCGTAGGGGAGGGGATCCGTCCCCTTCAGCTGCCGTGGTGCGGGCGCTGCGGACCCCTAACCCTCGTGGTACCTCTGACGTTACCAGAGGAACCTTGGGCCGAACTGCCAAGCCTCTCCCGTAGGGGAGTTGTTCAGACTGGGTTGGACTTGAGGGGGTAATGAGTTCCCGACAACCATGGGAAAGTGGGTATCTCCGCCAGACTACGGCCGTCCGGAGGGGGTAGAGGTTTTCGTCATAAGTCCCGGGTACTAGCCTGCAAAGAGCCATTAGAAGATGTGCTAGATCACCAGGCGGCCCCACCGAGGTTATCGGTAATCTTCCCTGCGGTGTTGACGCCTGTAAGTCGCGTATCCACTTCCATCCCGTCTTGACGTCGTTGTCCATGGGGATATGGGGACTTTTTAAGAAATCAGGTTTTGTCCTATAGAAATATGCTCGGAGTTATCCATCACTCCCAGGTAGAAGGAGACCAGCGCCTTCGGACTTTTGAGTAGATCCTCTGCACATAAAAAGACTGGAATGAATATTGGTTTAAATGTGACTGTGGTGATTTGACTAAGGATTTATATTCCCAAACGGTTTCTAATACACATAAATATAAATTCGGTAATTCTACGTTCTCAGTCAATTCCTAACTGTTATGGCAAGTTTTCAGCTTACTTATTTCCATTCAAAATCAAATCTACCTCTAATTGTATTTGTGTAAATTATCTTCAACATATCCGTCACATTTTATTTGATTGCTGCTTTTTTCTGTTTTGAAAGATATCAACTTAAGTTATTTCTTCAATCCTTAGGTTACAATTTTTCTAAACAACTCACGCATATGTTGATGAATTACAAAACTTATCAATATTTCATGACTTTCTTAAACAAAGTATTTATTGAGCAAAAGGATTAATTTTGATATTACTGTTTGTCAACTTGATATTGTATTTCGTTATGTTTTGTAATTTTATTATATTCATTTTATAACTTGTAAACTATATTCCTAATATAGCTTTGGGTAAAATAAGAATCACAAAATTGGATAATAAATAAAAAGATTTCAACTTATGAAAAATATCTCTGACATGAAGTGTGGGTTGATTATCTGTTAGGGTTTGCCACTTCTAATTAAGTCGCAAGAATGAGGTGGTTATTCCGAGAAGAAAAAATATATAGGTAGCTCTCATTCGACTTGAAAGTATTTTGAAGATCTAATACTTTAATAAAAATCATTCACAAAATCACTAACTTTGAAAACGCTCCATGTAAACGTTAGCAAGGATTGAGGGATATTAATTATGAGTAGATGGAATAATGAGTCTTAGTGATAGGACGGATTGTGTGTGTAACACGTTAAATGTCTGCAGTAGATGATCTGTTAGTTATAATGATTGACCGCTAGGGGTGAACTACCAACCGAACTGAAATCGCTGCCAAGAGATGGCACCACAAGTATTATTTTGTCCTGAGAAGCAATATGCGTAATTTTTTACTAATATTTATTACACGCTGCAAGTATGCTCTTTAGATATAGGTTCCATTTAGTTCTTCTTTATTGCTTTAATACAAACAAAGGCTTCAGTGAATACACGGCTAACTTAGCAAAATTAAATAATGCTGTGTATGAAAGGAAGTCCTCTAATGCATATATATTAAGACCATTTTCTCATCTAGTTATCATTCTGAATTCCTATTCAACAGCGCCGAAATTGAATTTTGTTGGAACATTTCTATAATGATTAATTGGATATTTGTGTTCCATAAGAATTTCATTTGACTCTTATAGTTTAATGCTATTGGTGTTTATGAGAGGTATTTATAAGCAATACCAGTGCACCTCAAGTTTGAGACAAAATCTTTGGTTATTATCGAAATAAGTGCTGCGTTGAACTCAAACCTCCTTTCCATTATTCTATTTATATTTCTGTTATTCTAACCTTTTTTTGCTTAATGTCAATGTAAATATACATTAAACTTTTAGCGATGGTTAAACATTTTAAAGCAGGTCGTTCCGTAACCGTTTTCAAATTTGGCTTTTTTGTATAGATTAGCGATAAATAATGATAAAGCTTTACATTTGAGAAACGTATACTTATTGAAAAATTCAAACAAACAGCAAAAAATACCACTTAAGTGCTTTACTCTAGAAAAACTATATTTAAATTTATCGTTTGTTTTATTGATATTTATCAAGATCTCTATATTAGAGCAGTAAGATTTTGTCTGTCTCTTACACTTTACCATTATGGTAATGTCCTAGGAATGGAGACACTTCTGACTACATTCACAGTAGCTTCAACAATTTTATTTCACTTATATTGAAAATGATTAAATACATGTCACTACATAGCCATCCTTGAAATAATTTTAAGAACATTTTTAAAAATGCTAAATGTACGAGGTCTGTGGTCGAGATTTCCCTGAATATCTACGTGCCACATCCTTTAAATATACTGAGTACTTAGCCGACTTTTGTTGTAAGAGCTTTGCTGTTGACAGATACAGAAATAAATAAATAAAAAGTGTGGTTGTGTATCTTGACCTTAAGTGATAGTCAAATGTTTAAAGAGCTAATCAGTATATGTCCGGACTAAACCAAGTAATGTATTGCTTTCGGAGAAAACTGTAAATATTGGTAAATACAAACAATTAACGAGGATTGTGTCTTACATACATCCTGTGTTTTAACAACATCTACATTTTTGTTTATTAACATTTTGTCTGGCTCATAGACATATACAGGAACATTCAGAATGAAGACAACTCACGAAGATATAATTAAAATATTCATGCAATTCATTTGTCATCATTTTACATTACATATTCCATAAGTTAGTGAAAATCGTCACAGTTACTCTAAAACAATAAAAAGTGCTGATAAATATTTTATATAAAGTGTAGTGTGAAGTACAGTAAGTGTATTTTCTACTTATTATGTACTTGGTACAGACAACAAAAGTAATTTACTTAATTCACTGTTCATTCTGTTTACTAACATATTTAGTCACTTTATTATTCAACATTCATCATTTTAAATTATGTTTAATTGGTTAATATGGTAATATCAATGACAAATGTAACGTGTACAGTTTTTGTAGTATTTGTTGATTACTTTAGACTGTTTCTACTTTTTCTAACACGTACATAGCACATAGAGAATGTATTGTATTACAACAAACATTTGATAACAAGATTTTACAGTCTTAACTAATCTTGAGACTTGCTAAATAAAACATATGTGTTACAGTTACATGACTTTCTCTACTCATTGTCTTATTCTCATATCTACTTAATGATATTAGAGATAAATGTTTTTATAAAATATCTTATTACATATTTCTTTTAGGTACAAAAGCAATAGGAGAATACAGCGGTGTTTAAGTGATAGTCAAATATTTTATAAACCAGTCGTCAGGGGATGACTTTGAAATAACATTCTCTGTACATAAACAAGAAGGGAGAACAAAAGAACGACCTTCCGTTTGAGAAAGGTCTAAGTATTTGAGAATATAAACAAATAACAAGGAATATCTCGTAAATGGATAACTCTACAAACATTTATTTGATGTAATGTGTATATTTTAATGTAGTCTAAAGTTTTTTGTTTTGTAGGTGTTGTTCTGTCTCTACTTGCTTAACAGTTAGATAAATGTCCTTTAGTAATAAACACGATTTCTAAGAATATTTCCAGATGATTTTGATCCACCAAACATCAAATTATATGAAATTATTGAAAACTCCTAACTTGCTAGCTCTACCCAATGTATGACAAGACATATATACACTAAAGCTCAAAGATCAGTCCATGGTTTTGTATTTTTCAGTTTTAACCAACCATTGATAGTTCATTATTTCCTCAACAAATGCCAGTAGATTAGATTCCCCAGCCAACGACGTCTAAAGCACGAAGAATAAATTGGACATACACTGAAGATAGGAACAAGTCCTTAGTCCTTGAAACATGTTCACGTACAGTTTAGTTTGTACTGTTTAGTGATTATAAATATGAGACAGAGCATGCCTAGCATATACGACGAAGATATTAGTATATCTATAACAAAAACAGAGGTCCTTTGGACTTAAAATGCTTTAGAAAGTTTTCACTGAACACATTTAGTATGTAGTCTTTCTTAAAACAAATGAAATATGTTTAAGTTTGACAATGTGTTATAAGATGTACACAGGAAGATGTTATCTATTATTTACAGTTTAATACTTATGTAGATGTCGTTGAGAATAAACAGTACTTCTGTATAGGGCAGTGTGAGGTTGGCAGCATTTGTTAATAAATCTTCTTGTTGTATCTTTGGAAGATAAACACAAATATAAAGTTTAGCATTTCCCCAAAGTTTGACTTTAAGTTTTACTTTTAGCACACAAGCATGGACCTTTTGACAAAAATATATTTGTATTCAGTCGGTAGCTAATTCCTACTGGAACTTTAGTATCCAATTTTGGAATAATACAATACTACCTCCACTTACTGTAAATATGTACCATATTTTGGAAGCATTACACAATAATACAATAGGACTTGAGGAAATATTCATTGCATGCAACTTCTCAATTGCAGAAGCAACATTTTATTTAATTATAATTTTGACGACATTTTTCTCTTCATTTTTTAAATATTTTCAACCTTTCTTTGTAACATCTGATCAAGGAAACAAATGATACATTTATCTGTATAACACACAAAACTGAATTCCTGCAATAGTCTCTGAGCTTTCATTTATTCTGACTGAATTCCGTACAATTTTCTTTAAGTAGTAGTTGATGAGATACAGACAAGATCTTAGCACACAAAAATAGAGAATGACCTTGTTGTCGACGGGCCCTTAAACACCACACACACACTCACTCACTCGTTAAAGAGCGTAATTTATTAACTTATTTAATCATTAACGATATTTGAGATATTCTGCAATTATACATCTGTTTTCAGTTTCTCAGTTTAGGTTTGCAAATGTTTTATATCTTAAAAACTCTAATCCTGTCTCTGAGCTTGTCAAAAGGTAATAGCAATGACTTTGTAATATTAACGCTTACATTATGTTTAAATATTTAACTATATTGCTGCTGTATGTACAACAAAGTGAGTAATGCAACAACTCCTTAAACGTATATTTCATATTTGTAACAGACGGACAAGTAAACCTTTGTGTAACGGTTGGTCGTTAGTCAATTTGTTAAATAGCAGACGATATTTTAGTTATAGTAACTGTCCGCCAGGGGAGAACAGACCGCTTGTTGCTGTCCAGAGAGGAATCCACTTGTAATATCTTACACTGGGAAAGAGAATTTGTAATTATTAACAATATTGTATAAGACATTGTAATTATTTTCTTTTAGTAGACCTTAGATTTAGCTGCTGTTTGTTGCCTGTAAACGAAGCTTCGTCGAAATATATATGGATGTAATATCGAGTAAACAATTAACTGTGTGTCAGGAAAGAAACCAACTAAACCAACTAATTTGTTATAAGGGATAATATGTGGAAGTTTATTCAGTTAAGGATTTTGAATTCGTTTTTCATCTACTTCAATAACTTTTAACCTTAAACACATTACTCCTACTCCTGTAAACTAGTAAGAATAGCACCAGAACTTAACTGAGCTGACACAATATTTAACATTTAATTATGGCTTCTGGTATCTTAAACAAATTTCATATTGAAACTTCCTGTGTACAGTTCTGTACACTTCTGTTTGCAGTTTGGAATAATGAGCCTTAGTGTTAGGGCTGATTCAGAAAATATCACGTAAAATGTCTGTAGACGAACTGATAGTTACAGTGATTGTCCGCCAGGAGAGAGTTTCTAGGACTGCAACCGAACTGGAATCGCTGTCCATAGATGGCTCCACAGGTAATATCTTGTACTGTGAAAGAATGTATGTAATTATTTACCAATTTTGATAATACACATTAAATATGTTCCTCTCATAAAGCTAAGGTTTATTTTTTTTTATTTTCTTAAAACAAACCACAGCTTCTGTGATTATACGGATTCTTTCGAAAAAATAAATAATGCTCCTTGAGAAAGGAAGTCTCCTAAAGTGTATACATCTCGACCGATTTTTGCATCTAGAAAGTATTGAACCTTTGAAATACTAGATCTTTATCTTGAGTTTTGTTGAAACTTGAATCTGTGTGTTCCTTAAGAATATTATTTGAGTATGAGAGGACTTGATATGCAGCATGCCTCAAGTTTGAGAGGAAGTCGTTGGTAAAAATTACTTGCTGCGTTGATCTCACAAGACTATTTAGATATCTCTTTATAAATATTTATACATCATTATTATCTTCCTTGCAAGAAAAATAGGAGAATACAGTCCGGTTAAACCGCTCCGTAATAGCTTACAAATTTGAATTTCTTTGCACAGCTTAACGACAAAATATTATAGTTTTAAATCTCACAAGTTTATACTTATTGAACAATTCAAACAAATAACAAGAAATCCCTCGCAAATACTTTACTCCACATAAAGTATATTTCAATTTATTGTTTGTTTTATACAGATCTCTATATTGGAGCAGTATGACTTTCTCTGTCTCTTACAGTTTACCATTATGGTAATGTCCTAGGAATAGAGACATTTCTGACTACATTCACAGTTGATTAAGATTTTTACTTCATTTCTATTTAAACTAATTTAAGGTTGCGGTATTTTCACAGAAATCCTTGAAAACACTTTTGACAAGATGTTGGAAAATACTCCATGTATATGATGTCCAGGGTCGAGATTTCCCTGAATATTTACCTTTCAAATCCTTTAAATATACTGAGCATTTAGCCGACTTTTGTTGTAAGAGCCTTGCTGTTGACAGATACAGAAATAAATAAATAAAAAGTGTGGTTGTGTATCTTGACTTTAAGTGATAGTCAAATGTTTAAAGAGCTAATCAGTTTATGTCCGGGATAAACCAAGTAATGTATTGCTTTCGGAGAAAACTGTAAATATTGGTAAATACAAACAATTAACAAGGATTTTGTCTTACATACATCCTGTGGTTTAACAACATCTACATTTTTGTTTATTAACAGTTTGTCTGCCTCTTAGAGATATAAAGGAACATTCAGAATGAAGAGAACTTACGGAGATGTTATTAAAATGTTCAAGATATGCCCTTCATTTCTCTTCAATTCACATTTCATATTCCAGAAGCTAGTTAAAATCGTCACATTTAGTCTAAAACAATAAAAAGTACTGATAAATATTATATATAAAGTGTAGTGTGAAGTACAGTAAGTGTATTTTCTACTTATTATGTACCTGGTACAGACAACTAAGTAATTTACTTAATTCACTTGTTCATTCTGTTTACTAACATATTTAGTTACTTCATTACTCAACATTTATCATTTTAAATTATTTTTAATTTGTTAATATGGTAATGGGAATGACAAATTTAACGTGTACTGTTTTTGTAGTATTTGTTGATTACATTAGACTGTTTCTACTTTTTCTAACACGTACATGGCACACAGAGAATGTATTGTATTACACCAAACATTTGATTACAAGATTTTACTCTACCTTGACTCTACTTTAAAATATCTGATGGTTGTACTTACAAGAGTTTCACTACTCACTTTTGTACATAATATTCTTAAAACGTACATCCATCTATCCACTTGATGCCGATCAACACAAACATAAATAAAATGGTTTTGTTACATATTTCCTTATGGGTATCTACAATGACAATACCGTCAACTTTAAACGGTAGTCAATTTTTTTAAAGCTGGTCACTAGTATGTGATATATTTGACATTCCATTTCTTTTGTATGACCTGGACTTATAAAAACATGAATATGTTCCCATTTGGGAAAAAGTTTAAGTATTTGAACGTTTACAACAATAACAATGAATGTTTCAAATATGACCATCACAAAAGACATTATTTGACACAAACCGTGAGTTTTAAGGTGATTTACATTTTTATAAAGTAAGATTTTTTCTATATCTCACCGTTTATCAGTTATACAAAGCGATTCAGAATAAAAGAACGTCTCAGACAATTCAAGACAATGAGTCAAATGATATTTTAGGACACAAAACCGAAACTTCATTAACGTCCAAATTCAAGACATACACTTCCTTTGGAATGAAGTTATCTTAAACATATGATAGTTGCATAACAATTATTACATCTATTTTTCAAAATGTGAGATTTGCGTAAAGATTCAGTTTTGACATTTTTCTTGTCGCAAATTATGTAAGAAGCACAACTTAAATATCAAGTTTGGTATTTAACCCCAGTTTTCGATTTTGGAGTTGTTCTGTTTACAGACACAACATGGACCTTGTTATAAAATGTTCAATTTGATTTCTTCAGAGGTTCTCAAAACATAAATTTACACTGAACTCTGGGAGGATAAGAATATCTCCTCTACCTGTTGTATGTAGTAGAGAACCAATCCTGCAACTTTGGTAGAAATCTGTACTGCTTAAATCATATCGTCCAAATATTGTACAGTTATAAAAAGTATAAGAGAAGTGTAAGATGTTTGCATTTAAACTTGTGAGGTTATCCTGTGTGCTCCCCATAAGGAACTCTGTCCACATATTTTGTATATCACAATTTTTAAGACGCTGTTCCACAACAATTTGGAGATCTTGGAGTTATATCTGTGTGTGAGTGTGTGTTGTAACCCATTACACTTAAAGTAATCCGGTTTAATCACGTTATTTACACAAAAGGTTCCCGAGAAGTATTTCCGTTTACTCGTTATACAGTTTTACGACTTAGAGTATAACTTTACATGTGAAGTTGCTCCTTTACGAGAATTATTTTCCGCTTTTCCAGATTTACATCATATAAGTGGTCCGTTTTATGGAGGTTTCACTGTATATGGTAAGATTTCTACTGCACGAAGGCCATGATGAACAGAGCTTGGTCTAATAACTCAGGCTTATGGTGATCGTTACTCATTATAAAATTTGTATGACTAAAAGTTGTCATGATCCGAGCGAAGTGTGTAACAAAGAATGTACGAGATATCACCTACTCAGCTGTATAAACAGAGTCAAGTCGTTACTAAACCATACATTCACTTCATTTCATCATATTCAACATCTTACTGCACTCACTTTATCTCAAATATATTTTATGGAGTCGTTAACCATTTCCGAAATATCTTTTATTTGTTTGATTCTCTTGAATACTTAAACTGCTCAAAAATGAAGTTGTAATTAAATTACGTAGCAACTAGATTTAACATTTCATAATGTTTTAAAGTTTACTGCATTCCCTTGTACCTACATGATTGTTAACATCGTAAAAGCGTAACGCCAGTTCAACACATTCGATAGTCCATTATCTATAAATTACTTATAGTTTTAGAGTTATAACGAGCGATTTCCTCTTGGAGTTGAGGTATATTGGCCGCAGTAATGAGGAAAATAAAAATATAAAACTTTTGAATTGTGTAAATCATCTGGCATTGGTGAATGATGAATATAAAAGGTTCTAGTTGTATTTATTTGTATAGCTGGATACAAATTCCCACAAAACCATTTTGCAATAAAGGAAGGAAAGATGCATAGTAAACCCATGCTCAGTTTCAGAAAATACCTGCACATCTAATTAATTTAGAAGGCTTTCTTTCAGAAGCACTGTAAATTGTTTGCTCGATATTGCCTACATATATATTATAGCTACCGTTCTTTTTCAAGGAATAAAGAACAATTAAAATTAAGTTATACCTAAATAATATAATTAAGTTGCATTATACAATTGCGTAAATAATCATTAAGTCTGTTCCCCAGAGTAAGATATAACAAGTAAAGCCCTCTCTGGACAGCAACAAGCGGTCTGTTCTCCCCTGGCGGACAATTACTATAACTAAAACATCGTCTGCTATATAACAAATTGACTCACGACCAACCGTTACACAAAGGTTTATTAATCCAACTAATACGACATCACTTCAATACTTGTACTCAAGTACGTCATACTACTGTCGTAATGTTCAACAATGAGCTTAGAGACAGCAGTTTACAAAGTTTGGAGACAATATGTCTTCATAAAATATGATTATACAATGAAATACTCTATTACGTATTATTTTGTATTTCCAAAGTAGTGACTTCAAGTAGAGAAGGAGTTCTTCAAATCAAGAAACCATACCCAACATTTAGCTTCTCTGTTTATTATTAGGATTATTGTGGTTTACAAATATAATAAAATGTATGTGAAACATATTAAAGTAAGGTATATTAATTTGAATTTTGTTTCTGCAATTTAGTTAAATATTTTGATCTTAACTCTGTATTAATCATTTTTACCATAATCTCCAGTTGTTTTATTTGTTTTTCTTTTCATATCACATTTGAGCAACTTCCTTTCTCTCTCTACAAACTGTTTACCTAATAACCACGGCTTATGTAATGTAAAACCTGTACCAAGATCTGACTTTGGTACAAATCTGTGAGTTCAAATCATGTAGTCAAAATGTTGTACTATTTTAAAATAGATTTGACAAAAATATATACAAAATTCCTACCTCCAATGACTTAACTTTACATAAGATAAATTGTGAAGGTCTTTCCTTTTGGGAAGGGGAATATATTTTTCTATTTAGCTTTAATGATTTGATCAAAATGCCCAATGTTCAGTACAAAAACATAATGTACAACTGTAATATTGTAGAAATAGGCTCAGATTCATTCAAAGCCAAATCTTGTCAAAAATTATAATACAACTTTATTTATTACATGATTTTAAGTCTAGTCTTGTTCCATTTCAATATGCAATACTTTATATCTTAAAAATGCTAAAGATACTCTTGTACATTTGTAAGAATAGCAACACAATTTAAAAGACAGCATGAGCTGATCACATTCTTAACATTTAACTACGTCCTTCTCATATCTACTTCAAAATGCGTAAAGAAACTGCTTCTGTTATTCTGTTCAATTTGGAGCAGACACAATAATCATCTTAGTGTTAAGGCGGATTGAGAGTGTAACACATTAAATGTCTGCAGAGTAGACGATCTGTTAGTTATAGTGATTATCCGCCAGGAGAGATTTTGCAGAACTACTAACGGAACAGCAATTACTGCGCATAGATGGCACCACAGGTAATATCTTATACTAGGGAGGAATATGTATAATTATTTACCAAATTTTACAACATATAGTAAGACGGTACTCCACATAAAGATTTAATTCAATTGTTCTTTATGACTTTAAAACAAGTAGTAGCTTCCGCCAATACAGCGATAGTTTCGAAGAAATAAATAATGTTGTGTAAGACAGTAAGCCATCTAAGGCACGTACATTTCGGCCATTTTTTCATCTAAGAAGTATCCTGGGTTTCCATGGCAAGGCATTCACCTCGGCGGTTTCTCTGGACGTGGAAAAGGCTTTCTCTACGACCTGGCACGCGGGTCTTCTGTACAAACTCATCCAACTGGAGCTACCCACTCAAGTCATACACCTTCTTCACTCTTTCCTAAAACATAGATTCTTCACTGTCACAGTGGCGGGAAAAACATCTACACGAAGGTCTATCCGCGGCGGAGTCCCCGAAGGTTCTGTGTTATCCCCGACGCTGCACAGCGTCTATGTGGCTGACCTTCCCACTGAACAGCACGTCAACATAGTACAGTATGCTGACGACGTGCTGCTATTCTCAACAAACAGACACCCACGCAGAACCTTCAACCCCATCCAAAGATATCTAATCCTCCTCCAGGAATGGTGCACGCTTTGGCGATTGTACATTAATACGGAGAAAAGCCAAGCGATATTGTTCACCAAGCGCCGCTTTCCCGCCAACTTCCCCCAATTTACCTACTTCGGGCAAGGGATCAGGTGGGAGAATTCAATCAAGTACTTGGGAGTCAAGCTGGACAAGGGCCTAACTTTTCGGGAGCACATCCAGGAGCAAGCTCATCGGTCGTGTGGTGCCGTGGCATCACTATACCCTGTGCTTCGGTCTGCGATGTCTGTTCCCCTAAAATTGCGCCTCTTTATGGCTCTGGTCCTCCCTATCATGCTCTATGCGTGCGAAGTCTGGGGTATGGCCGCAGGCTCACATCTAGTTCTGCTCCAACGTGCACAGAATAAATGTCTTCGGATTATTTATTCTGTTTGTACAAGGTTCCCCGTGAGATTACTTCATGAGGCTTCATCCCTCCGATATGTGGAGGATGAAATTAGACGCCGGGCCGGGTTTGCCCCAACATCAGAGCGCCCTAGTCAGATCCCTTGGGGATTATGTTCCTCGTGAGCGTCGCTATAAGCGATACCGGTTACCCCGCATGTCTTGCGGTCCCTACCGGTAACCACATGATCTCCATTCCAGCCTAAATTAAATTTCAGCTACTCCAAAATTGTTATTATGGAATACTCAAAATTATTCAAACCTTCTTCCTAGTTTATTAACTAACCCACCAGCGGTGCTCGCTGTCCGTAGCACCCGGTTCATCATTCCCTGAGGAGCAAAAAGCTACCTCCCTACACTAACCCCACTTAAATTACACCCGTCATTCTGCAACATCCACATCCCGCCACTACGTGGTTAAGCTCTTCCCAGAGCAGGTACACGATTTGAACACCCTTCGGGCTGTTCCAAACAGCCTGCCAGATTTGTGCCTGTCTGTCTGTCTAAGAAGTATACAAAAGTGTAGAGTAAAGCAATGGTTTATGGTAATGACTTTTTGCAGGAACTTGTGTCGATCAATATATTCTAAATGATGTTAACGCATAGAGTTTGTGAGAAGACCTGATAAGTCGTACTGGTGTACCTCAAATTAGAGAGGTAATCGTTGTTAGTTATTGAAATACTTGCTGCGTTAAACTTAGGTCACTTTTTGATTCTTATTACAAAACCTTATTTATTTACGCACTCTTATGTCAATCGAAATATACGCTGTTATTATTTTGAACAAATATGAAATGCGCACATTTATGCAAAGTGATTAGATTTGTATATTATATTGCATTAAGGATTTCTTTCTTTTATTGTTATTCCTTTGTTATTTTCCCTGCAAGAAAATAGGAAAATACACTAGGTAGCTAAACCTATAGCGATAGTTAAATATTTTCAAACTAGTTACTATGTAATGGCTTTCAAATTTAATTTGTGTTGTATAGATGATTATTAAAAAAATAGTAATTGAAAACCTCAAATAACAAGAATTAGCTTGCAAATGCCTTACACCACAAAAAATATATCTGAGTTTATCGTTTGTTTTATCGAGATCTCTATATTGTAGCAGTAAGATTTTGTCTGTCTTACAGTTTACCATTATGGCAATGTCCTAGGAATGGAGACACTTCTGACTACATTAACAGTTGAATAAAGTTTTCATTGGTTTTGTCTTGAAAATATTTTAGGGATACGCTATGTTCATAGAAATCTTTGAAACCATTTTTGAGAAAATCTTCGAAAATACTCCAGATATAAGAGATCTGGCGTCGAGATTTCCCTGAATATTTACGTGTCACATCCTTAAAATATACTGAGTATTTAGCCGACTTTTGTTGTAAGAGCTTTGCTGTTTACAGATACAGAAATAAATAAATAAAAAGTGTGGTTGTGTATCTTGACTTTAAGTGATAGTCAAATGTTTAAAGAGCTAATCAGTATATGCCCGGACTAAACCAAGTAATGTATTGCTTTCGGAGAAAACTGTAAATATTGATAAATACAAACAATTAACAAGTATTGTGTCTTACATACATCCTGTGTTTTAACAACGTATACATTTTTGTTTATTAACATTTTGTCTATCTCTTAGAGATATAAAGGAACATGCAGAAAGAAGAGAACTTAGGAAGATATTTCCAAAATGTTCAATATGTGCATTTATATTATCACACTATCTTAAATATTAATTAAATAATTGGTAAGTTTGGAATTTGTAAACTGACCCGGTTATTTAACATACAAGTGTATGTACAAGGAAATGGGTAACAAAACACTTCCGTAAACGTTTATTTAAAATTTTGTACCAGATGGACAAGTAAGTCTTTGTGACTGAGAAAGTACATTAACTGACTTTGTCATACAGGAGACGTTTTAGTTATAGTAATTGTCCGCCAAGGGAGCTTTGGTTCACTACCGACTGCTTGTTGCTGTCCACAGAGGGCTGTACGTGTAATATTTTATACTGATGAAGGAGATTTGTAATTATTTACAAGGTCTTGTAACACATTGTAATTATGTTGTTTTAATGGAGCTTTGATATAATTGTTGTTTATTTCCTGAATACGAGCGGTAGCCATAATGTCTATGGAGACAATATCAAGTAAATAGTTAATGTTCTGTAGGAAAGAAAGCCTTCTAAAGTAACTACATGTCAAGGTATTTTACATGCTTGAAACATGGTTTTATGGTTAATTTGAATGTAAAAGTTGATTTTGTTGGAACTTTTACCCAATTATAATTAATAACATGTTTACTAACCTTTGTGTTTGTTACTCCTGAATGAAATGGTATCCACACGATTTTATCGTAATGTTTCAATAGCCAGTAGACCTTATTATGTCCAATATGTTTCACATTTGAGAGAAATTCTTCCTCATAACTTAATAATTGTATTTACTTTACAGGTTAATATAGGATATGTGGCGCTCACATTACTTTCTCTACTCCTTTTAAACTTGTATTGATCCATCTCCCTCACGTTAATTGGGATAAACATTCCATTGTTATTAATTGTTATGTAGGTACAAGGGAATACAGGAACAGAGTACACTTTAAGTGATTGTGAAATATTTGGAAGTTGGCTTATTGTAATCATATTGTAATCGTATCTTCTAGACCTGATGACATAAACTTACGAACGATCTCAGTTTTAAACAGTTTAGGTATTGAAGAATTCAAATAAGAAATATCTCGGAAATGGCTCACTCTACCAAAATATATATCTGACAGAAAGGTTGTGTTTTACCAATATCATCTTATTCTGTTCAGTAAGATTTGGTCTGTTTTTACGGTTTGGCACTTCTACTTATATCACATTAATGAAAATAAGTTCTGACAACACTGAGAGAATATTTAAAATGTACACGTCATACGTCATGATAATATTTTAAAGATATAACATTTTAATAAGAATAGTTAGGGGCATTTTTAATAAAATCGATATTTACTAAAACACTTCACGTAAATGTTAGTAGGTGTTGAGGGATATTGTTGAAAATATACATTGTAGGAAGGTAAAAGACACGAGAGGTGAGTGACCGTATAGCAATGTGCCATTTAGTCTCCTTTGTCACGGACACATCTTGGTGTTTACAACTTAATCAAGTATTTTGTGTTTATTTCTATGGTCAGTATAATTTAGCAAATGTGTAGTTTATGTATTATTAAACTGAACTACGTGTATATATACCCCTTCCTTTCACTGCTAATATCCATTAACAAGTCATACTATGTGATTGTTCATTTTGTAGACAATGAACAATTCTGTTTAACGTTCATTTACAAATATACATATCTTACTTTATAATTAAATGTTTTCTATATTTTATTTATTATTATACTTCGTTAATAAGAGACGTCAGAATGTCCAAATTACTTTCAGTTCCAGTAGGAGAGGAAGAGAGAGAGGAAGAGAGAGAGAGAGAGAGAGAGAGAGAGAGAGAGAGAGAGAGAGAGAGAGAGAGAGAGAGAGAGAGAGAGAGGGTGTGTGTGTGTTTGTGAAAACAAAACCTTAATAAAAATTCGGATTGACAAATGATAGTTAATGTAGCGCATTAAAGCAATTTGTTATATAGAAGACAATCTCTACTTATAGTAATTGTCAACGACGAGATATTACAAAACAAAGGAATTGCTGTCCAGAGATGGCTCCACTGATAATATTCCATACTGCGGAAGAATATGCTGAATTATTTACAAAGTTTTATAACATACAACAAACGTTTCCTTCACTTACAAATAGGATTTAACCATTCTTTATTGTGTTAAATTAAACAGGGGCTACAGTTAACACAGAGATTAACTTAAATGAATTAGTTATTGTGTGCTAGAAAGTAAGTCTTCGGAGATAAGTATATGCTAGCGCTCTTTCACGTCTTTAAAGCAGTTTGGTCTGTAATTCATTTAGACTTACACTATTAAGTTTTGTAGCAATTTGATACTGTAATGTTAACTAACATACTTGGAAATGTTCTTTCCCATGAACGTTGCATGTTACATGTGATTTTAAGGCACTGTTAAAAAACATAAACCTTTCTAATGTGCCTCATATTTGAATGTTTAACCCAGTTATTGCAATTGTTTGAGTCCACTATTTGAGTTTCTTTTGTTTAGCTTAGCGATAAAAAATTAATATAACTTCAGTTTTAGGAATGTGTAATTATTATTTAAATATTCAAACAAATATCAAGAAACATCTCTGAAATGTTTCATTTCACAAAAAGTAGGTATATTTCATATTAGTTGCCATTTAATCGAGATATTTATATTCCGGCATCGTTTAATCATACAAAATTATACGCCAGCATGAGTAAATAAATAAACTAAAAACATACTTGAGTACCTGTAGGAGTTCAATAGACTTTAAGTATTAGTTGATGACATTTTTCAGTTTCAGAAACAGTCCTTTGCCTAAGATAATTTGTGACGATTTACTTGTCTTTCGCCTTCCTTTTAATATTTCCAGTTATTTCTCACTCATATTTGATCAAAGTTTAATAAATGTTTTGTATATTTCCTTAATTAACAAGATGTACTATACAATTCCTGACAATAGTCCCTGAAGTTCTGTAAGATTTTCTTTAACATGTCGTTTATGAGATATAGACAAGGTCTAAGTACATAAACATTCAGATTTAACTAAAGAGGATACTTTATGTCAACTTATTTTATAGATAAAAATTTACGAGATATTCCTTGCGTCTAGATCAATTTTCCAATAACTTTGTATCTTAGAAACGCTGATTAGATCTTTGTGTCCCACATAAACTTAAAGGAATAGCTTTTGAATTTTAAAACTGACCCGATTTTTACACATACTACTGTATTTACAAGGAAATGAGTAATGAAACACTTTCGTAAACGTTTAGTTCTAATTTACAGCAGTCGACGAGTAAGACTTTACGACAATATCGTAAGTGTAACACATTAAGTGAATTTGTTATATAGCAGACGATGTTTTAGTTATAGTAATTGTCCGCCAGGGGAGAACTGACCTCTTCTTGCTGTCCAGAGAGGGCTCCACTTGTAATATCCCTTAAAGGCCAAGAGTCTTTGTAATTATTTACAGATTTCTACAACATATTGTAATTATGTTGTTTATATGTAACTTATATTGAATTGCTATGTATTGGGTGAAGACCGACGATAGCTGGAATATAATATGGAGACAGTAACGACTAAACAATAAATTATATCTCAGTAAGGAAGTCTACTAAACTTACTACATGTCAAGTGTTTCCTTAAACAGTAGCAGTGTTTCATGATCATATTTGGCTCTCTATGAGAAACTTTTGTTGGAAATTCTATTTGATTATAATGTTTAACAAGTTCTACAAATCTCAACAACTGTATTTGATATTCAGATTATTCATTATTATCGGATGTGATGTACTCTTATTTCTTGATCTACTTGTTTTAAACTTCTTTTATTATGTAGCTAAAAAGATAACTGTGGACTTTAATGGCCGTGTTCATAGTCAGACCTGGTCCGGACCAAGTTGCTACTTCCGGTGGACTAACGGTGGACCATGGATTTTGTTATTCATAAACCGGGATTAGCTACAGTCCGGGGACCAAACACGTTGGTCCATCTTCGAGGAGTAGATTAAAGACGGACTATCTTTGTAACATGGACGACAATGAAGTGACGATTGTAGTTCTGGTACGTAGAATTCCTGAAATAAGACGTCGGAGGAAAAATTATCTACCAAGATGAGAAATTATTGCGAAGTATGACGACCTAAACTTCCAAAGCAGATACAGGTTTATTATGTGCTTCAAATGGGAAGGTGTTTGTCTTTGAGCGCTACTAGGTGAGCAACCAATTAGAGTACTGCGGTGTTGTCGTACTGCATTCCCGCTTAGTGGTGTGTGAGGAGTACCAACCTAATCAATCTGTATGAAATACTATTCGGGCTAAGACAGAAATTCAGATTTTGCCGAAACTAATTTATGTGGAAGTTAGATAGTAATGTATTTTTAGCTCAAATAATTTTTCTAATACAAATAAATAAACGACTATTACCAGTATTATAACAATAAATCGCGAAGTAAGCACTGTATGAATATCATTATTAGTTGGCATGTATGCATTTACGTATATTTGTAATTACTCAGAACTGAAACGTAAATGTAATACAAAAAACAACAATCCTATTGCAACTGAAGCAAGGAATCATCTCATCTGTGTATCTCATGGGTCAGAGGGCACGAGGGGATTGTCGGCGAGCTTACACAGAGAGCTGCGACTTCATATCTTCCAGTAATTTACACTCTATGCCCTATTTCTTATGTGAGCAAAACTTGAAGATTATCATCCAAGACTGGAATAAATTCCGTAGGGGAGGGGATCCGTCCCCTTCAGCTGCCGTGGTGCGGGCGCTGCGGACCCTTAGCACTCGTGGTACCTCTGACGTTACTAGAGGAACCTCGGGCCGAAATGCCAAGCCCCTCCCAGCTTCTTGCGACACCGCACATTCAAAGTCACAGTCGCGGGGAAAACATCTACACTCAGACCAGTGAGAGGTGGAGTCCCCGAAGGCTCTGTACTATCCCCCACCCTATTCAACGTCTTTATGGCAGACTTCCCAACAGAGCCACGAGTCGAAATGGCACCATACGCTGACGACGTGCTTCTGTTCTGCAAAGACAAACACATCCTCAGAGCCTTCAACCCCCTACAAAGACATCTCCGTCTCACACAGCAGTGGTGTAGGCGTTGGCGGATGTCCGTTAATCCGGACAAAAGCCACGCCATACTTTTCACAAAGCGCCACACCCCCGCAGACTGCCCCAATTTCAGCTACCGAGGTCGAAGGATAGAGTGGACTAACTCTGTCCAGTACCTAGGTGTTAACTTGGACAAGGGTTTAACTTTTCGCCAACACATCAGGGACCGAGCGGCCAAGGTACAGGGAGCAATTGCTTCCCTGTATCCAATGCTGAGGTCAACCTCGATGCCAGTTGGCATGAAGTTATACCTTTTCCTAGCGCTGGTAATCCCGGTTATGCTTTATGCCTGTGAGATCTGGGGCATGGCCGCATTACATACCTACATTTAAAATCAGTTTAACTACACCTTCCGAAATAAATAAAATTATTGACTCTTTAAAAATGAAGAATTCTTCCGGTTATGATGAAATAACTACAAAAATCCTAAAATCTTGCTCCTCACATATTAGCATTCCCCTTAGTTATTTATGTAATGAGTCTCTAAAGACTGGTATTTTCCCTGACAGAATCAAATACTCAGTTGTTAAACCTCTTTTCAAAACAGGCGAACGCAATAATGTTTCAAATTATAGACCAATATCTCTCTTGCCAATATTTTCAAAAGTTCTTGAAAAAGTAATGTTCACCAGACTGTATAAACACCTTGAATGTAACAACATACTTGTCAGTGATCAGTTTGGATTCAGAAAAGGAATATCGACTAATAATGCAACTTACAAGCTTACACATGAAGTGTTGACTGCCTTAAATGATAAATGACATGTAGGTGGAATTTTTTGTGATCTAGCAAAGGCTTTGATTGTGTTAATCATGACATTCTTATAGCAAAACTGGAATTCTATGGGATAAAAAATGAACATTTAAGATGGTTTGTATCATATCTAAATGAAAGAAAACAGAGTGTTGAAGTAGCTGTCAGTGATATTGGTTATGAAAAACAAACTTCGAAATGGAAAATAGTAAATCATGGAGTACCCCAAGGTTCCGTGTTAGGGCCTTTATTATTTCTTATCTATATAAATGACCTCTCACTTTATATAAAGGACATTGCAAGTACAGTTCTTTTTGTGGACAGATGTTTAGATTGGAAAGCTCACATAAATTATATCTTACCTAAACTTAGCTCTGCCTGTTATGCTATCCAAGAGCTGGTTAATGTGAGTTCTATTGACACACTTAAATTGGTATACTATGCATACTTTAACTCTATTATGGAGTGTGGAATATTATTTTGGGACAACTCAGTAGAAAGTAAAAAAATATTCCTTATGCAAAAGAGGGTTATAAGAATCATTACTAACACCCACAACAGATGCTCCTGTAAAGATCTTTTTACAAGATTGAAGATATTAACGCTTCCTTACATGTATATATTCTCGATCCTAAAATTCTTTGTATGCAGTCGTGCCTTATTTGCAACAAATAATGTAATTCACAAAATAAACACTAGACAAAAGTATAATATCCATTATCCCAGTGCTAAACTTTCTTGCTTCCAGAAAGGTGTGCATTATGAAACTATCAAAATATTTGGCGCACTTCCTAATGTTCTTAAAGAAAAAGTTGATAATTTCGGTGTTTTTTAAAAAGCTGTTAGAGAGTACCTTTGCTCAAAATCTTTTTATTCTGTACAAGATTATCTGCATGACAAATTATCCTGACAAAGCTTCTGTAGCTCTATAAGTAGTATTTAACTATTCCAATGACAAATCATTACTTATAAATATTTGATGCAAGCTGAAAGTTTATTTTTAATGTATATGTATTTAATAAATAACAAGAATGGTATCCATTGCAAAAAGGTTGTGACGTACTGGCATAAGCCAAGTGAAAGCTGGTTTAAAAAGTGTTTCATTTTGTATCAAATATAATTATCCCTACTTTGTTTTCCATATTGTTGTTCATATTGCCTGTATACTATAACATGTGTCTTATGTTAACTTTTGTACATATATATGCAATTAAACTTTATACCTCTAGACATGTTCAATGTTTACAGCCTTTTCTGGCTACAAGTGAACCTACTGAACGCAAATCTCATCTAATTTAATCTATAACCTGTACCGAGATCTGACTTCCGTACAAATTTGTATGATCAAATCATGTAGTTTAATTATTTATAAATAGAAGTTGACAAAAATACTACACGAACTTCCTACCTCCAGAAACTTAATTTTTACATAAATTAAAACGTGATACCTGATCTTAATTTTTGGGAAAAACATTTTTTTTCTATTTATCTGAAATGTTTTCCTGACACTAACTAATATTTAATATAAAAATCAAAATGTACAATTGTAATGTTCTGGAAATACTTTCAGATTCGTTCCCAAGAAAATCTCCTCAATTTTCCTTAACTTGTAAGTCGTAATATGCGGACAAGAGTTCAATACAAAAAAAGAAATATTTTGAAAAGAAAAAGCTAATTTATAGCAACCGAATTTATGTAATCAAAGATTTGCGAAGCCTTTTGTGGTTGTACTTCAGTATCTAACGCGTTAAGTGCCTGCAGGAGACGATCTGTTAGTTACAGTGACTGTCGCCAGGAGAGAAATTGCATATCTGCCAACCGAACTGGAATCGCTGTCCAGAGATGGCGCCACAGGTAATATCTTATGCTAAGTTTCAGTATGCATATTTATTTACCAAATTTTATAACACACTTTATGTGTACTCCTTACATAAACGTTGAATTTAATAGTTCTTTATTGCGTTAAAACAAACAGCAGCTTTAATGAATACTGCGATAGTTTTACAGAAATTAGTAATGTTCTCTAAGCAAGGATGCCTTCAAAAGTATTTACATTTTGAGCGTTGTTTCCTTTGTAACGTATAAATAAGTGCTTCTTTTCTGTTTTGTTGGAATCTGTGTCTATCATGCTCAATATACTTAAAAATGTTTTTGTTCTTGAGAACTTCACTTGAGGCATTAACGCAATTGGTGTTTGCGAGAAGACTTGATAATCGATATCAGAATAACTCAAGTTTGACAGGTTCGTTGTTGATTATCGAAATGCTGCTTAAATTTACAGAATTTCTGAGTTTTATAAAGATTTATTTACGTGCCTTATGACGATATTTGAAGTTTGTGTGTAATAAAATATTTGTGTTACTGTATGTAGTAGAGATGTTACAGTACTGAACTCTCAGAGCTATACGTGACAGTTGACTGATCAACTATTTGAAGTAAGTTGTCAATCTTATCCCTACAAACTAGAACTATTACATCTGCTCAACTATCAACAGCTTTACTATTAGTGTGATAACAATAACAAATGTAAGATGTACTGAGTCACATATATTTTAAACGAAATAGATATTTTTATACCCAAGTATCTGCAAAATATGCGTTAAACAACCAGCATACATTTTTCTTGTGCAAGTTGGAATTTTTAAATTAAACTTTTCAACTCATTAACTTTTAGGAAGTCTTCTAGTAGATGCAGGTTATTTCGGATGATTCTAAGATTTGTGAATTATATTACGAAAATATAGGCATATATTATTTTACAAGGTCTGTTCAATAAACTGTTTTTCGCACTAAAGTTCAATCTTATTATTTTCTGTTAGCTTAATGTGAAACAAACACGCCGTGGTAATTTTATTGTTGGTACTCCTGGTTCCCGCCTGTGAGAACCAGGCAAGTTCAGACATGTTCAGTAACTTCTACCACTGCAATGGAGGTAACATGCAGTTAAAGTTAATGTTAGAGGAAGATCCGGAGTTTATTTCAAACGTAATCATTGCTGATGAAACTTGGCTACATCATTTTGATCCTGAGAGCAAATAGCAAAGCTCAGTGTGGAAATCTCCTTCATCACCAACTCCCAAAAAGTAAAAGTGTTTGCTTCTGCTGGGAAAGCTATAGTCATCTCATTCTTTGATATTCATGGAATGATTATCCGCATGGTGTACCTGCACACACATCAGTAACTGGACAATACTACAGGAATGTCCTGAAAACATTGCAAGTCCATATCAGGCGCAAAAGACCACATTTCCATGAAGTAGGCTGGATGCTGCACCACAATAATGCGCGGCCGCATATTGCCAATGCTGTTGCTGAATATCCTGCAAAAATCAACGTGAAGTGGATCCCTCACCCACCCTATAGTCCGGATTTAGCCCCATGTCACTTTTTTCTATTCCCTAACTTGAAGAAACGCCTTCGTGGGAGGCATTATCCATCATCAGAAGCAGTGGTGAAGGCTGCGGAGGCGATATTGAAGGATGTCTCAAAAATTGTTTCCAGCATGTCTTTGAAGACTGACAGAAACGCTGGGACAAGTGCATCGCATTCAGGGGAGACTAGTTTGAGGAGGACCATCATAATTATGATGACGAGTAAAGGTACGTTATCAAAGGAAATTTTTGATCATTCTTTATTGAACAGTCCTCTTAATTTCCAGCACCGGCAGATGATCAGAATTAGTGGATAAAGTGTCCTTTCCAGAAAAAATGACATAAGCAGCAGCACTGTTTCGGAAAAAGAACAGGAAAAACTAATGCAGTTATTTATCAGCAAAGGATGGAAGTTTGTATATCAGAAAGAGGCTTACCAATGTATAAATTGACTTAAGAGTAAAAATAGCTGACATTTAGCCCAGCTTAACTGAACTTATTCAAACAAAAACAGTTGCATTGTTCACAATACATTCCAATTAATAATGTTTCAAGCTTTTCCCAAATAAGCTGATTCTTTTTAGTAAGGCAATACTAACTTTGCTGAAATGGTCAAATGTTGGATCCAGAACAACATGAGTAATCTTTTTATATGTACAAATGGAACATAAATTCATGTTTATTGTGTCTAATGTTATTAATCCTTGGGTAATCCAAAGAATGTGATATTTCAAAATGACTGACGTAAGGCTAAAATTAAATAAAAGTCTAGTTGGGAAAAGTTGTTTAAAATTTACTTCAAAGTGAAAAAAACAATGAATTTTAATAAATAAAGTTTAATATATAACGCATTTTATTCACAAGTTTATTTTATTTTGTTTATCTTTAATGATTTAATTTATTATTCATATACAAGAAAATATCTTAAATTATGCATACTGAGACTTTGTGGGTTCCAAGAATTAGAAGTCCAAGTTACAGAAATTCAAAATGTTCCTTATTTCTGTAGAAACACACTTTGTTCAAGCCTTGCAGTAGCAGAATTACGTAACATACACAGATACAATCTTCCAAAGTCTCCGTACACAAACAAAAGAGTTCACATTCTAAACACAGTTGTACGCACACGCAGTTCCATTTCGACTCTCTCTCTCTCTCTCTCTCTCTCTCTCTCTCTCTCTCTCTCTCTCTCTCTCTCTCTCTCTCTCTCTCTCTCTCTCTCTCTCTCTCTCTCCCACTCCACCAGCTAGTCCGGCTTCTTTATATACCTCTACTGATATTTCTAGACATTTGTGGAATGTTCTGTAACAAACAAGACGGCACTAGCTGAAACAGGAAATTTCCAGTCATCTAATTTTATCTGTTTCGGTAAACTTTTATCTCCGCTACGCTTTATCTGTCCCTTTGTGTGCGCTGGCCGCCAGGAGAAACAATGGGTTCACGACACTATTTAATTTGTCTTAATTCTTTATAATGGTCTTTAAGTTGTAAATCATTATTTATGTGCAAGCTTTCAGTAAACAAAAATTCAAACTCGTTAAAACACAGAATTTATTAACTTATTTTATTGAATTTTCCATTTTCAAAGACTTAGGAGCTTGCAGTTCAATTGTCCAATACATTTATAACTTAAAAATGCTAATCCTATTCCGGTAAGTACACAATAATAACTGTAATTGTAAGGGCAGTATGAGCTGACATTTAACCATGTCCTGGTATCTTGTAGAGTAAAGTAAATGTTTGTTTTTAATTTGGAGCAAATGGAAAACCAAGCATTAGTGAAAATTCGGATTGAGAAATGATTGGGAATGTTGCGCATTAAAGGAATTTGTTACATAGCAAACGATGCCTTTCTTATAGTAATTGTCAGTGAAGAGAAATAGCAAACAAAAGCAATTCTGCCGAGAGATGGCTCCACTGGTAATATCCTATACTGAGAGAGAAAGTATTGAATTATTTTCTAAGTTTTATAGCACACTACAGTCGTTTTGTTTTACATAAAGCTAGGATTTCACTGTACTTTGTTGTGGTAAAATAAACAGAAGCTACAACTGACACTATGATTGTGTCAAATGAATAAGTTGTTATATGTAAGAAAGAAAGACTTCTAATATAAGTATATCATAAAGCATTTTGCTATATTTTAAGTATGTTTCACTGTGTAATTACCAGATATATGCTATTAAGTTTTGTTGCAACTTGTGTACTATAATAATGTCACCCGATCGTTGGAACACCCTATAGAACCAGCTGAGAGCGGCAAGCAGGGGACGGTCGGCGCTCGCCACGCACCGCTCATTTGGCTTGTGGCGGTAACAAGGGGTGGCTGGGAGAAAAAACATCACTGCGCCGTCTCTTTCTGTTCCACCTGTGTTCTCGAACTTACGGGATATTTCATCCAATCGAGAACCTTCCAGATCGGCAAGCGGACCCTATATAAGCAACACGTCGTTGCAAATAAGGCACGATTGTATACAAATAATTTTAGGATCGAGAATATATACATGCAAGGAAGCGTAAAATATCTTCAATCTTGTAAAAAGATCTTTACAGGAGCATCTGGTGTGGGTGTTAGTAATGATTCGTATAAACCTCTTTTGCATCAGAAATATTTTTTTACTTTCTACAGAGTTGCCCCAAAATAATATTCCATACTCCATAATAGAGTTAAAGTATGCATAATATACCAATTTAAGTGTGCCAATTTAAGTGTGAGAGCATCGGAAGATTGTACGTAATTACGAGTGCAACTGAAATTGTAACGGACGAACTGGTGAATCGTAATTATGTGCATTACGTAATTCTGTGTAATTGGCAGGAGCTTAACTTAAGTCGGTGGAAATAAAGAACATTTTTGAGTGGTAAAATTGGACTTCTCATTTCACGAGCCCACAAAGTCACAATTGGTGTCAGAAGTGCGACATAACACTATGGAGGCAGTATTAGAAAAGATTTTAGCGGAACTGAAACAAATGAAGACGGCCAACGACAACATCACGGGAAGATGAAAGAAATGAAGGCCGAATTAACAGCGAAGACGGAAACGGTAAACAACAACTTGGAAACGACAATGACCGCAAAGTTGGCCGAACTGACCACGGAAATGAAGGTGGCGAAAGAGGCTCTCGCCGCAAAATTTGAGAAACAGTTGGCCGGCGTGAGGGATGACGTCACGAATCTGGGCAAGCGGATGGGTCAAGTAGACGACCGCCTTAATGATTTAGAGGAAAAGGCCGACATTAACGCCAAGACTCTGAACGCCGTGGTAGAAGACCTCGAAGACCTTGCGAACCGCGTAAACAACCTGGAGGGAAAGGCCGACAGTAGCGTCAAGTCCCTGAACGTCATGGTGGAGGACGTCGTCGGCAGGAAGCTGAAGGATTTGAAGGCCGGCGCACCGGGACGCGACACCATATCTGCGCGCGTCAAACCTCCCAAGTATGACGGCGCGTCAACGTTTGAAGTCTTCCGCCGCCAGTTCGACACAGTGGCCAGGCACAACAGATGGTCACCGGAGGAGGAGGCCACACAGTTAATAGCCAGCCTCCAGGGACGTGCCGCGGAAGTCATAAACGCGGTGCAGACGACGGCGGCACCCAAGGACATCTAGGAGGCCCTGGAGAATCGCTTCGGGAACCACCGCTTAGCCGCAGCATACCGCATCCAGCTAAAGGCAAGGTCTCAGCAGCCGGGGGAGACGCTGCAGGAGATCGCCATAGCGATCGAGCAGCTGGCTAGCAAGGCCTTGGTTGACCTGCCACTGGAGTTCGTATCCCGGGAAGCCGCCTACAGTTTTGTCGATGGGGTACGGGACACGGAGATTCGTCAGCGCCTAATGCTCGGCGAATATAAAACCATCCACGAGGCGCTAAGAGCGGCATTAAGGATGGAGGCGGCCAAAGTAACATCTATCACGACGTCGAGAACGAGGAATGTCCGCTACGCCGGAGACAGAAGACCAGCTGAGGGAAGCCGGCGAACACCTAGTGGCCTGTGTTGGGGGTGCGAACAGCCCGTGCACCTGCAGAGAGACTGCCCACACCAGGAAGGGCAGCTGGAAGAACGAGTAAGGCCCGGCGTGAAGAGGGGCACGTCGGTGCCATTACCACCATCCCCTCGAGTGACACTGCGCGCCGTCAGCCTGCGTAGGGATTACAGCCTCATCGCGAACGGTTGGGTGAGAGGGAAGCCGTGCCGCGTGCTGGTGGACACTGGGGCAGCCGTGAACATCATCAGACCTGACGTGGTGAAGGGTTTGCCGACGAGGAAGCCGAGCCGACCATACGAGCTGGTCACGGCGTCGGGCGATACCTTACCTGTGGAGAAGGAGGCCCTACTGGAGCTGACCTTGTGGCGGAGTGCCGTGCGTCTGTGGGTGTTAGTCGCGAAGGTGGCTGAGGAGGTGATTCTGTGACTGGTTGCTCTCAGGAGCCACGATGCGACGGTCGACGTCAGCAGGAAGGTCCTGCGGCTCAACGGAGAAGAGGTTATACTCTGTCAGCCCGAAGAGCGCCTTGGAATTTGCAGGGTCGTCTTAAA
The DNA here is from genome assembly GCA_030765055.1 of Mantis religiosa. Lineage (NCBI taxonomy): Eukaryota > Metazoa > Arthropoda > Insecta > Mantodea > Mantidae > Mantis > Mantis religiosa. The sequence goes on from JAUKNK010000248.1 coordinate 960,817, forward strand.
CGAAGACGTGGTTGTTCCCATGAGGAGCGAGGTGATGATGACGGCACGACCAGAAGGCCAGACAGCAGGTTGGGTCCAGAGGCTCCAGGAGTACGACTTCAACTCGGAACATCGTAGAGGGAAGAGCCACGGCAACGCTGACGCCATGTTCCAAGCACCCAGTCCAGAAAAGTGCGGCCAGTGCACAAGAGTGGAGGAGAAGGAGCGTGCCGCAGCAGTCCGAGTAGTCACGGCAGTGCCTGCGGATAGCTGGGATAGCGCAGGCCTGAGGAGGGAGCAGCTGGCGGACGCAGACTTGGGGCCACTCTTAAGGGAAGTGGAGGCAGGGACGAGACCAACCTGGGAGGACATCGCACCGAGGAGCGTCACCTACAAGTCGTACTGGGCCCAATGGGACTTGCTGAAGACCAGAGAGGGCGTGCTGTTCCGGGTATGGGAGTCACCCGATGGGAAGACGCAGAGAGAACATTTGGTACTTCTCCGGAGTAAGGTACCGGAAGTCTTGGAAGAAGTGCACGCCGGTACTTCAGGAGGACACCTAGGAGCGAACCGTACGATTGACAAACTACGGCAGCGCTACTACTGGCTGAGGCTCCGAGCAGATGCTGAGAGATGGTGCCGTCAGTGTCACGAGTGCGCGGCGAGTCGCGGCCCCCAGACTAGGAGCCGGGGTCGCATGCAGCAATACAACCTCGGAGCGCCATTCGAACGTCTCGCCGTTGACATTGCTCCGGAAGCGGAACAGCCAGTGACCGAGTGTGTGGAGAACTTGGTAGACCATCTCCACGACATGCACGAGATGGCTCGCCAGAACATCCAGAAGGCGAGCGACCGCATGAAGACCAGATATGACAGGCAAGCCAACAGCCAAGGTTTCCAGCAAGGTGACCTGGTCTGGTTGTACCGTCCTACCCGGACCAAGAGACGCTGCCCGAAACTCCAGCAGCCATGGCAAGGACCTACCGGGTGGTGAAGAGGATTAACGACGTGGTCTACCGCAATCAGAAGGTTCCCCGAGGGAAGATGTTGGTGGTACACCTGGATCGCCTGGCCCGCTACGATGGTGCTGTTCGGGACGACCAGCTTTGAGGAGGGAGCAGTGTCACCCGAACGTCAGAACAGCCTATAGAGTGGGCAAGCAGGGGACGGTTGGCGCTCGCCACGACCCCCTCGTTTGTCTTATAGTGGTGACAAGGGATGGCTGGGAGAAAAAACATCACTGCGCCGTCTCTTTCTGTTCCACCTGTGTTTTCGAACTTACGGGATATTTCATCTAATCGAGAACCTTCCAGATCGGCAAGCGGACCCTATATAAGCAACACGTCGTGCAAGAGGAGTCAGTCAGTTCTTGGTGTAAGAATGCAGTGCTAGTGTACGACGAGAAGACTGTGTAAGAGCATCGGAAGATTGTAGGTAATTACGAGTGCAACTGAAATTGTAACGGACGAACTGGTGAATCGTAATTGTGTGCATTACGTAATTCAGTGTAATTGGCAAGAGTTTAACTGTAAGTCGGTGGAAATAAAGAACATTTGTGAGTGGTGAAATTGGACTTTTCAATTCACGAGCCCACAAAGTCACAATAATAACTAACACATTTGTGCTGTTTCTGACGAATATCTTATGAGCCATACGATTTTAAAGCAATGTGAGAAGACTTCATAAACATTTCCAATGTATCACATATTTGAGAAGTTAAGTCAGTTATTGTAATTAACTTACTGATGATTATCTGAATATCTTTATCCGTGTACTTCATATTTATCGAAATATAATCGTCATTATTCATTTTCTTTTGAGTGCATGCGAAAAGAGGGAAACAGTGATCCTTTAGCGACAGTTAAATATTTTAAAGCTGGTCGCTACGTAACGGCTTTGAAATTAGATTTTATTTGTGTGTAGCTTGGCCATAAAAAATAAATATGGCTTTCTATTTGACAAATGTGTATGATTTTTATTCAAATATTCATGCAAATAGCAAGAAATATCTATCAAATACTTCACATAACAACAAGTAGGTATATTTCATATTAGTCCTTTGTTGTTATTGAAATCTCTATATTTCGACTTCCATTAATGATACAGAAATAAATGATAAGTACATGAGTAAATAAATAAACTCAAAATGTGTTTGAGTACCTGCAGGAATACAGTAGACTTTAAGTATTAGTCAAATTTTAAAGAACTAGTCACTATGTGTTAGCTTTATTACGTCCAGGACAAAACAAATGACATATTGCTATCTGAGAAATGTGTAAATATTGCAAAATACAAACAATTAACAAGGATTGTGTGTTACATACATCCTGTGTTTTAACAAGATCTACATTTTTGACTGTCATTTGTCCATTTATGAGAGTTATACAAAAGTCGTTCAGAGTAAAGAGAACACATTCACAGAATATTTAACATAGACATTTTATATTTTATATATTTTAATATAGTAATTTAATGAAGTAATTGGAGCTATTTTTTAAAAATAAAACATTTTGTATTTTCTACTTACTGTATAATTGGTACAGACAACAAAAAGTAATTTACTTCATTCACTGTTCATTCTGCTTACTAACCTATTTAGTTACTTTATTACTCAACATTCATCATTTTAAATTATTTTTAATTTCTTATTATTGTACTGTAAATTACAAATTTAACCTGTCCAGTTTTTGTAGTATTTGTTGATTAATTCAGACTGTTTCTACATTCCCCATAATGCAATTGAGAATTATGTTTTAAACATATGAAAATCAGTTACACATATTTCATATTTACACTACTTACACTGTATTAGCATATATTTAAATGTAGTATAGTTGAGGTACAACAGCAAGTTGACTGAGTGACATCTTTTATCAAATTCTTCCTTGTTGTACTAGACACACTATGAATGATCCAGACCTTTAACACTTCAACGTTCAGTCGACTAACTCGTAAATATAATTAGAGATTATCAAACTCCTTGTTCTTCTAGTTTAGTTATCCAACATTTATATTTCTAAAAGGGTATTCCTATTCTTGTACGTTTATAAGAATAACATTGGAATTTGAAAGACATCATGGACTGACCCGATTTGTAACATTTAAGAATGCCCTTGTATCTGTAAAGAAATAGTGATAGATGTTCATGTTAAATTTGCAGCAGATGGAAGCATAAACTTTACAGGAAGGTCTGATTGACGAAGTACTGTAAGTGTAACATGTTAAATGCATTTGTTCGATCTCTTAGTTATATTGATGTCCGCCAGGAGCGCATTTTCACTTGGAAGTTCATGAAACTAGACAGAATGGCAATAGCTGTCCAGAGATGGCTCTGCCGGTAATATCTTATGCTGACGGAGAATATGTGTAATTATATACAAAGTTTTAATACACATTGTAATTATGTTCTTTAAATATAGCTTTCATTTTATTATTCCTTATTGGTTGAAATAAACGGCAGCCACAAGAAACACAGAGGTAATATCAAACAAATAACTAACTGTGGGAGAGAAGGAAAGTCTTTGAAAATGCATATATGTTAACGATTTTCGCATGTGTGATTTATGGGTTCATTGGCTTTCCAGTGATTGAATTTTAGGTTTTTGTGGAAACATTTATAGCAATCAATACATTATTTCTAATTGATCTTATGTTTGAGAGGATGTGTTGGCCTTATTGCTATACTCTTACTGATCTGTCAGCAATAGTTACATGTTTAAAGCTGGTCGCTATGTAATGGCCTTGAGTTATGATATCTGCTCAACTACAAATTACATTACTATTTACAATAAGTCTTTGTGTAATAACAATAATAAGTGTAAGTTGTCTTAAGTAACTGAATTTTTAAGTGGGATAGTACAAATACAGTATAAAAATCATACTTTCTATGTTGCATTTCTTTTAAATTGTTTTCCACACAGTATCTTTCCTTTAAAGTTTTCCGTAAGATGTAGCTTTTTTATATTGTAATTTGTCAATTACATTCCCAATACATTAGTCACTAAGCCTCTCATATCAACATTTTATCTTTTGAAATATTTTCTGTTGGTATTCATTTTTAAAGATTGTATTTTATCTTTAAAACACTATACTTTTTATAACAAGTTTTCAAAAGCCTTTATTTTTAAATAGTTAGCTAAATAAGATTATACAGTAATTGCGTGTTATCGTATAAATTAAAACAAAATTCTGATATAAGATAATAAATTTCACCCCTAAATTTCTAATAGCTCAGAAAAAAAGATGTCACACTGAAGTTTAAAATAATCTAACGTTTATATAGGACAACTTTGAAGATACATGTTCTGTAATCTTATAAAATGTTACATTTAATGGTTAATTCCCTCAAACTGTGAAGGTGTACCATCCTGCTGATACCTCACATAGAACGACAAATTTCCCAAGAGGTCAGGTACTTCACAGTTAACAGAATGACAATACATTACAGCAGTAATTATAGCTTCATGTCTAACTCTACATCAGGTACTGACATATTTGTTAATTTTAAAGAGACACAACTAAATAACAAAATACATTCATATTGTATTTGAAGTTTTAAGTCACTTTAGAAATAGAATACATACACATGGGATTACATTTGGTAATCTATTTCCTTCCAGAGCTCATGACGTGCACTAACCTTAATTTAAACATTCTTTTACTCGTGGTATTACAATTTTAGAAAAAGCTGTTTTAATAGATATTACTTCATTTATTGAAGTAAACGAAAGTATAAAAGAAGTGTAAGTTTTGCATTTAAACTTGTGAGGTTATCCTGTGTGCTCCCCATAATGAATTCTGTCCACATATTTTGTATATCACAATTTTTAAGACGCTGTTCCACAACAATTTGGAGATCTTGGAGTTATATCTGTGTGTGAGTGTGTGATGTAACCCATTACACATAAAGTAATCCGTTTTAATCACGTTATTTACACAAAAGGTTCCCGAGAAGTATTTCCGTTTCCTCGTTAGACAGTTTTACGACTTAGAGTATAACTTTACATGTGAAGTTGCTCCGATACGAGAACTATTTTACGTTTTTCCAGGTTTCCGTCATATAAGTGGTCCGTTTTAGGGAGGTTTTACTGTATATGGTGAGATTTCTACTGCACGAAGGTCATGATGAACAGAGCTTGGTCTAATAACTCAGGCTTATGGTGACTCGTTACTCATTATAAAATTTGTATGACTAAAAGTTGTCATGATCCGAGCGAAGTGTGTAACAAAGAATGTACGAGATATTACCTACTCAACTGTATAAACAGAGTCAAGTCGTTACTAAACCATACATTCACTTCATTTCATCATATTCAACATCTTACTGCACTCACTTTATCTCAAATATATTTTATGGGGTCGTTAACCATTTCCGAGATATCTTTTATTTGTTTGATTCTCTTCAATACTTAAAGTGCTCAAGAATGAAGTTGTAATTAAATTACGTAGCAAATAGTTGTAACATTTCACAATGTTTTGAAGTTTACGGCACTCGCTTGTACCTAAATGATTGTTAACATCGTAGAAGTGTGACGCTAGTTCAAAACATTCCATCTTCTGTAAATTAATTAAGGTTTTAGAGTATAACGAATGATTTCCTCTTGGAGTTGAGGTATATTAGCCATAGTAATGAGGCAAATATAAACATTTTGGAAGCCTTATAATGGTGTAATTGTACTGACATTCGTAAATGAAGAGCGGAACACATCTTAATTGTGTTTTATAATATAACGGGATACAAATTCCAACAAAGGCATTTTCGAATTAGACACCTTATAATGAACAATAAACCCATGCTCAGTTTCAAGAAATGTCTACAGATATAGTTAGTTCAGAAGGCTTTCTTTCAGAAGCACAGCTGACTTTTAGCGTCATATTCCTTCCATATACATTACAGCTATCGTTCTTTCTTATGGAATAAAGAACTGTTAAATGTAACTTATATTTAAACAACATAGTTAGAATGTATTACACAATTTCATAAATAAGTGTAAAACTTCTTTCCCAGTGTAAGATATTACATGTAGAGCCCTCTCTGTACAGCAACAAGCGGTCGGTTCTCCCCTGGCGGACAATAACTATAACTACAACATCGTCTGCTATATAACGAATTAACTCACGACCAACCGTTACACAAAGGTTTACTTGTCCGTCTGTTACAAATTTGAAGTAATCATCTACGGGGAATAAGGCTGCAGAGTTTCGCATTAGGTTTAAAGTTTGACAGCCACTTATATGAGCTTTAGACAAGTACAAAAATAGGAATAGCGTTTTTAAAACACAAAAGAATTGGAAAATCAACTGGAAGGAAAGAATATGTGGAAAACGTTAATGATAAAAGAAGTTTACAAAATAATTACGTTTTTTAACAGTATTTTTATTCTTGTGTCTTAACTCCTTGTCTGTATCTAAGTGAACTACAAGATAGAGAGGTCAAATTATTTTACGTAACTAACGATTTTCGAAACCTTTTATGCTTCTAGTTCAATTACTATTATCTTTATATTTGAAAATGCTTATCTTACTCTCATAAATTTAAGATGTATGTGAGATACATAAAGATATTAATATACAAATGTAGAAATGTGTTATTTTGTTCTCATGATTACATTATGTACTGAAATTGAATGTTCCATTCCCATTCGTCCGCTATGACAATCTATTCATCCTCCAATTGTGGACGATTAGGATTAGTTTCCGCACGGAATAAAAATGAAAACGGAAGTATACATCGAAATACTTAACATTTAACATAATCTAGAATGTATAAGGTAAAAGCTTTCTTATTACCATTATAACTAGATACAAAGTTCAACAAAAATCAATAACAGAAAAACAAACAATGACCTATATTCCGTAGATGCCAGATAGCTATAGGTATACTCAATTTAAAAGTCTTCCTTTTCATTTTTTTGTTTAATCCTGCAACGTTAAATGATATCTGACGATCAGCGAAATGTTACTCAAAAGAGCAGAAAATGGAGAATGTTACCACGAAATCTGAGTGGGCTGGCGCGGTGGGAAAGAAGCAATTCATATTTAGAAAATGTAAATGGCTCAAGCAAAGAGAGGCACATCCTTCACTCGCGCGCTCCTGCGGAATGCCGACGGCATCTGCAGGCAGCAGCATGAACTTGAAAGCTACCTGCGGCGTAACAATATTTTCGTCGCATTTATCTACAAAACGAAATTAAAGCGGGAGTATACTTTTAAACTCAGGGGTTACCAAATCTTTCGGACTGACAGGATTGGCAGACAGGGAGGGGGAACAGCCATTTTACTAGAAAGCAAAGTTGCTCATGCTCCTGCTACGCTGCCACAATTGACAACGTTAGAGTGTACGGCTCTTAACACACGTGTAAATAACACAACGGTGATGCTGGTAGCCCTCTATCGGACCCCAAACTCCCCCGACTGTAGACGCGACCTCGAACAGATCCTCGCTTTGGAGGAGCACGTTATAATGACAGGAGATTTCAACGCTCGACACCCCTGGTGGTTTTCACGTCGAGCAAACGCGGCTGGAAATTGACGACCTCAAGGTGTATTTCCCTCATGAACCCACCTTTTGGCACAAGTCAGGGCACTTCGACCCTAAAAATTTGTTGACTTCATAATTACAAAGAATGCGACATTACCAAACAATTTCACAGTGTATCACAGCCTAGACTAAGACCATCTTCCAGTACATTTCGATATCTGTGGTGGCATCACAGCCGGTGTGACCGGCCCTATCAAGCGTGCAGAAACTGACTGGAACAAATTTACATTCGAAATGCATAGGATGGCGCAGCCTGGGCTGTCATACTACAGCGAGGCGGACATCGACGTCGCCATTGAAAACTACATCGCCTCGCTGCACACGGCTAAAACAAATTCTACTAGCTACACCACAAGCCCACCCAGTTTTTGCACGTACCCTGAGGTGGAGCAGCTCATTGCCAGGAGGCGGCACTTGACGAGACTTTGGTGGCTTACCCGCCGGCTTGAAAATAAAGTGCTAGCAAATTGACTACGCAACGTCATTCGGCAACAAATTAAAATTAACAAAACTGAACAGTGTGAGCAGAAAATGTTAAACACCACACATTTGGACCATTCTTTGTGGAAATTATTAAGGGCATTTAAAGTCTCCTCGAGCGCCAACTCAGGCACTGAGGCGCTGCACACTCGCCTCGGCCTGCACTTCTCCTCCGAGCAGAAAGCCGAGGTTTTTGCAGACTGTCTGGCAGAAAAATTACAGAGAACCCTGCGACGGACACCGAGTTAGAATGGGAAGTCCAGACATGGGTACAAAACTGGGTGGCGCAGAGGCATGAGCAACACTTTCCCTTCATAACACCGCAGGAAGTCTACAAGCTCATTAGGAAGCTACCTAATGGGAAAGCCGCCGGCCCGGACAGGGTGACTAATGAGGAACTCAAGCATCTCCCGAGAAAAGCCCTGGTGCAACTTACAAACATTTTGAATGTCTGTTTGCAGCAAAATATTTTCCCGGACACTTGGAAACGAGCCAAGATAATAATGCTCCCGAAGCATGGGAAAAGCACCAGGCAGCCTCAGAATTACCGCCTCATTAGTCTCCTGTCTACTATTGGTAAATTGCGCGAGAACATAATTCTGTTTCGACTTCAAAATCAAATTTCGTCTATTGACATTTCTAACTCGCAATTTGGCTTCAGAAAAGGACACTCAACATACCTCCAACTCTTAAGAATAGCAGATGACGTCACCGAGCAATTTAACAATGGAGCTTCAACGTTGGCGCTATTTTTGGACGTAGAAGCCGCATTTGATCGGTGCTGGCACAACGACCTGATTTACAAACTGCACCGAGAGTTGCCCGGCCTCCATAATTCTCTACCATTGCTGCATAATTTCTTAGAAAATCGGCGCTTCTACGTCCAAGTGTGTTGCTCCTCCTCAAAGGAGAGTTTGATGCAGGCTGGCGTACCACAAGGGGCCATTATGTCTCCCTTCCTGTACATACTGTTCACCAACGACTTTCCCGTGGTTGCCAGATTCAAAGTTGCAATGTATGCTGACGACACTGCAATATACAACCATCATTAGATGCAGCGGTACATTGACCGTTTCCTTTCATTGCTTCATGACTGGAAAATCAGAATTAATGCGAACAAATGCCAGCTTATACATTTTACAAAGCGGCGCCCTTTGGCAATGGACCTAACGGTCGATGGTCAAGTATTGCACTGCCGTCAGCAGGTCAAGTACCTCGGCGTGACGTTGACACGCACAATGCAGTGGACTACCCACCTTAAAGATAGCGCCTTAAAGGGCGGCAGCGATTAAAGATCTGCACCCCCATATTTAGGAGCAAGCATCTAAAGCTGCGCTCTAAGGTTGTGCTCTACAAATCTTTTATTTTATCCGTGGTCCTGTACGCCTGCGTGGTTTGGGCTAACACCTTCAAAACCGCCCTAAATACCTCCAAACTTTACAAAACCTCTCCTTACGTAAAATCATATCCGTCCCTATCCGCACGACTACTGCCAGCCTTCATCAAGAAACCCATATCCACTACATCCCCGAGGCCGTAATAAATCGAGCCTCTTCCATCTGGGCGCGCATACGACAACATAGCAATCCAAAAGTTAACAACTTTGGGTAACGTGAACCAAAACACCGTAAACATGCACGCATAAAAATAGTCTAATGCCACCGTTACACCACAATGTGTGCCCAAGTCCTTCCGGCCCACACCTTTCCCCATATGCAGAGGTCGCCGCCAAAGCAGACCAGGAGACAGCAGTACGCTGCCGCACGGAGCAGTGTAAATACAGTGTGTGTGTGTGTGTGTGTGTGTGTGTGTGTGTGTGTGTGTGTGTGTGTGTGTGTGTGTGTGTAAATAAAAGTGCAAAGTAAGCGCTTGTGAATACTGTGCATAACAAAAAAAGGACAGTGCAGAACACTAACATAGTAAAACTGTTCTCGGTGGGCTAACAAAGGTCACCGTATGGGTTTTATATATACCCACGTATATATACCCAAACTATAACCTCAATGAGTATTTTAGCCTGTAAGCCGGGCCCCTTTGTACCGGCACCAGGCCATGAAACTAAAAATAAAAACCTGAAACCTGATTCCCTACGCAAAATCCTGTCTGCTCCTATCCGAACAACTGCCACCATTGACGAAGAAACCCACGACCCTTACATCAACGAGGCCATCAACAAACGTGCCTCTTCCATCTGGGCGCGCATCCGACACCATCAGAACCTCACCATACACAATATTGGAAAAGCCGAACCTAATCACCGAAAACACGCCAGATTAAAATTATATTGAAGAAATACAAAAACAAAAAAAAAAAAAAAACAAACGACTGCAAAATTATGCGCGCCCAACCCTCCTGGCTCAGACCACGCTCCCCGGCAGAGGCCGCCATCATCGGCAGCACAGGAGTTAGCTACCCGCTGGGCACAGCTTAACTGCGAACATTGTAAATATTGTACATAGCCAAGTCTGTGCAGTGTAGTGCGTGTGATATTGGGACGTACGTGGTATGCCCCGGAGTGTGTGTGTGTGTGTGTGTGTGTGTGTGTGTGTGTGTGTGTGTGTGTGTGCGCGCGCGCGCGCGCGCGCAAGAAGAGCGCAGTGTAAATATGTAAATATAAAAACAAGAAAAAGAAAGACAGAGGCAAATAACGAGATAAAACTGGTTCTCGGCGGCCTCAGAACAGGTCGCCGTATGGGTTTTAGAAGAACTCCAAAGACAATAAAAAACCATTCCCAGAATTATAAACCCATGTAAATTTAGAGCCTGTAAGCCGGGTCCAATGTACCGTCACCAGGCAAATAAGTTTCAAATAAAAAGCCTTAAGCCTAAGCCTAATTTGATATTTTGTTGGAACATGTATATCATGATCGAAATGTGTGAAAAACGTTCTGTTCCTTAGTGAGAAGATTTGATAAGGGATACAAGTAAAAGTACATCATGTTTGAGAGGAAATCTTTGGTTGCTGACGAAAAATTTCAGCCAATGAACTCATATGATGCGAAAAGAGTGAAATCAATTGTGGAATAGAACAATGAAAACTAACTTAACAAATCACTTATACACAAATGTGCGCATTTTTATTTCATTCATTTCATACTTACCTACCTTATGGTGATGGAAGTATACACTGTTAATATTATTGTCCTTGCAAGAAAATAGGAGAATAGTGTAGGTAGATGTCCCTATAGCGATATATAAACATAACAAAAATTTCAAAAAAGATAGCTATCATTTTGTGTACCAGTATCATCTACGGCAGAACTTTCATCTAAACTGTAAAAATTGATATATCGTTAGGGCTAAGTATACCTTCAGCTTTGTTATACTTTACTGCCTCCCTCTCTCCTCTGTGTTATCTACTGTCCTTGGTTTTGTACCTCTTCAGATTTGGAAAGGAAAAATGCATAAAATAGATGTGTGTTAGATTAGTTTGTAAATAAAATACTTATTAACTGTTGTACAGAGTAAAAAATGTATGTGACATAAATGAAAAGACATAAACGTTTTTGTAGAGTAAGACTTTGTTAGTTGTAATGAGTACTGACGTGTGTACTGTGTCACTGACCATTTCTGTATTGATGTTACAAGATTAGATGTACATCCTAGTCTACACATAAATATGTACACTACATACCATCAACATATTTATTACCATATTTATAACAAAAAACAAACGATCTTTGGTCACAAAAATGCTTTACGAAGTCTTCACTGAACACATTTAGAATGTTGTCTTTCTAAAAACAAATGAAATATGTTTAAGTTTGACAATGTGTTTTAAGATGTACACAGGAAAATTTTATCTAGTATTTACTGTTTACTAGTTATGTAGATGTCTTCGAGAATGAACAGTACTTCTGTATAGGGTTGTCTGAGGTTGGTAGCATTTGTTAACAAATCTTACTTGTGTATCTTTAGAAGACAAACACAGATATCAAACTTGGCATATGTGGACAAATGATACACACTTACATAACTTACATTATAAGTGTATAAGTGACATACACTTCCTTTGGAATGAAGATATCTTAAACATATGATACTTACATAAACATTATTACATCTATTTTTGAGAAAGTCAGAATTTACGTAAAGCTTCAATATGGACATTTTTCTTGTCGCAATTTTTGTAAAAAGCACAACTTAAATATCAAATTAGAATGCACTATGTAATATTTCTGGGGTGGAGAGTTCTCTCGAAAATATTCACATTCCATTCTTTGTAGATACATAATCCAAGTTTGGTAATTAATAATCTTTGATATCTGGACTATGTTGTCTACACATACTTGGAGAACCGTTTTCTGAAAACGCTTTACTTTTGGTTTGAGGGAGTTAACAAATATGTTTGTGATTAATTCTCACGATCAAATATTTAGATAGATTACTAAACGTGACCCATTTGCACTGAGTACTTATTAAAACCTATTATAGAATCTATTTTGGATTATCTATTATGGAATACGGAATATTATTTTGGGGCAACTCAGTAGAAGGTAAAAAAATATTTCTTATGCAAAAGAAAGTTATAGGACTCATTACTAACACCCACAACAGATGCTCAAGTAAAGATCTTTTTAGAAGATTGAAGATATTAACGCTTCCTTGCATGTATATATTCTCGATCCTAAAATTCTTTGTATGCAATCCTGCCTTATTTGTAACAAATAATGTAATTCACAGAATAAACACTAGACAAAAGTATAATATCCATTATCCCAGTGCTAAACTTTCTTGCTTCCAGAAAGGTGTGCATTATGAAACTATCAAAATATTTGGCGCACTTCCTAACGTTCTTAAAAAAATAATAATTTCGGTGCTTTTAAAAAAGCTGTTAGGGAGTACCTTTGCTCAAAATCGTTTTATTCTGTACAAGATTATCTGAATAACAAATTATCCTGATAATGATTCTGTAGCTCTGTAAGTAGTGTCTAACTGTTCCAATGACAAATCATTACCAATTAATCTTTGATGCATGTTGAACGTTTATTTTAATGTATATGTATTTAATAAATAACAAGAATGGTCTCCATTGCAAAAAGGTTGAGACGTACTGGCATAAGCCAAGTGAAACTGAATTAAAAAGTGTTTGATTTTTATCATATCTAATTATCTCTGCTTTGTTTTCCATATTGTTGTTCATATTGCCTGTATACTATAATATGTGTCTTATGTTAACTTTTGTACATATATATGCTATTAAACTTTATACCTCTGGACATGTTTAATGTTCTCAGCCTTTTTGTGGCTACAAGTCAACCTACTGAACGCAAGTCAATCTAATCTAATCTAAAACCTGTACCGAGATCTGACTTTGGTAAAACTATGTATGATCAAATCATGTAGTCTAAATAATTATAAATAGAAGTTGACAAGAATATTAGACGAACTTCCTACCTCCACAAACTTAACCTTCACATAAATTAAAACGTGATACCTGATTCTTAATTTTTGGGAAAAGCATTTTTTTTCTATTTAACTGTAATGTTTTGTTGACACTAACTAATATTTAATATAAAAATCAAAATGTACAATTGTGATATTCTGGAAATACTCTCAGATTCGTTCCGACCAAAATCTTCCCAATTTTCCTTAACTTGTAAGTCATAATATGCGGACAAACCTTTAATACATAAAAAATTAAATGTTTTGAAAAGAAAGCTAATTTACAGCAACCAAATTTATCTAATTAAACATTTGCGAAGCCTTCTGTGGTTCTACTTCAATATCAAACATGTTAAATGCCTGCAGGAGACGATCTGTTAATTACAGTGACTGTCGCCAGAAGAGAATTTGCAGAACTGACAACCGAACTGGAATCGCTGCTCAGAGATGGCGCCACAGGTAATATTTTATACTAAGTTGAAGTATGCATATTTAATTACAAAAATATATAACACGCTTTAGGTGTGCTCCTTACATAAATGTAGAACTTAATTGTTCTTTATTGCGTTAAAAGAAACAGCAACTTTATTGAATACTGCGATAGTTTTAAAGAAATAAATAATGTTCTGTAAGCAAATACGTCTTCAAAAGTATTTACATTTTGAGCGGTTTTTCCTTTGTGACGTATAAACAAATCCCATTATACCAAACATTCTTTTCTATTTTGTTGGAACCTGTGTCTATCATGATCAGTATACTCAGAAATGATCTTTAGAACTTCACTTGAGGCATTAGCGCAATTAGTGTTTGCGAGAAGACTTGATAATCGATATTACAGTAACTCAAGTTTGATAGGTTCGTTGTTGATTATCGAAATACTGCATAAATTCACAGAATTTCTTAGTTTTACAAGGATTTATTTACGTGTCTTATGACGATATTTAAAGTTTGTGTGTAATACAATACTTGTGTTACTGTATGTAGTAGAGATGGTACAGTACTGAACTCTCCGAGGTATACCTGACAGTTGACTGATCAACTATTTGAAGTAAGTTGTCAATCTTATTCCTACAAACTAGAACTGTTATATCTGCTCAACTATCAATAACTTTACTATTAGTGTGATAACAATAACAAATGTAAGATGTACTGAGTCACATACATTTTAAACGGAATAGATATTTTTATACCCAAGCATCTACAAAATACGCGTTGAACAACCAGCATAGATTTTTCTTTTGCAAGTTGGAATTTTTAAATTAAACTTTTCAACTCATTATCTATTTGGAAGTCTTCTAGTAGATGCAGGTTCTTGCTAATTTTTCTAAAAATTGTGAATTATATTACGAAAATGTAGGCATACATTATTTTACGAGGGCTGTTCAATAAAGAATGATCATAATTAATTTACAGTCATAATTTTTCGCACTAAAATTCAATCTTATTATATTCTGTTAGCTTAATGTGAAACAAACACGCCGTAGTAGTTTCATTGTTGGCACTCCTGGTTCCCGTCTGTGAGAACCAGGCAAGTTCAGATATGTTCAGTGTCTCCTACCGCTGCAATGGAGGAAACATGCAGTTAAAGTTGATGTTAGAGGAAGATCCGGAGTTTCTTTCCAACGTAATAAGTGCAGTTGGAACTTGGCAACATCATTTTTATCCTGAGAGCAAACAGCAAAGCTCAGTGTAGAAATCTCCTTCATCACCGACCCCCCAAAAAGCAAAAGTGGTTGCTTCTGCTGGGAAAGCTATAGTCATCTCATTCTTTGATATTCATGGAATGCTTTATCAGTATGTTGTACCTGCACACACATCAGTAACTGGACAATACTACAGGGATGTCCTGAAAACATTGTAAGTCCATATCAGACGAAAAAGACCACATTTCCGTGAAGCAGGCTGGATGCTGCCAATGTTGTTGCTGAATATCTTGCAAAAATCAACGTGAAGTGCATCCCTCACCCTCCCTATACTCGATATTTAGCCACATGTGACTTTTTTCCATTCCTTAATCAGAAGAAACGTCTTCGCGGGAGGCATTATCCATCAGCATAAGCAGTGGTGAAGACTGCGGAAGGCGATTTTAAAGGATCTCTCAAAGAATGATGTCCAGCATGTCTTTGAAGACTGGCAGAAACGCTGTGACAAGTACATTGCATTCAGGGGAGACAATTTTGAGAAGGGCCATCAAAATTATGAGGGTGAGTAAAGGTACGTTGTCAAATAAGAATTGTGATCATTCTTTATTGAACAGTCCGCGTACTTTCCAGCACCGGCATATGATCAGAATTAGTGGATAAAGTATCCTTTCCAGAAAAAGTGACATAAGCAGTAGCACTGTTAGCGTTTCGGAAAAAGAAGAGGGAAAACTAATGCAGTGACTTAACAGCAAAGGATGGAAGTTTGTATATCAGAAAAAGACTTACCAATGTTGAAACTGACTTAAAAGTAAAAATAACCGACGTTTAGCCCAGCTTAACTTAGCTTATTCAAACAAAAACAGTTGCATTGTTCACAATACATTCCAATTAATAATGTTTCAAGGTTTTTCCACATAAACTGATTCTTTTTAGTAACGCAACACTAACTTTGCTGAAATGGTCAAATGTTGGATCCAGAACATCATGAGTAATCTTTTTATATGTACAAATGGAAAATAATTTCATGTTTATAACATATTGTGTCTAATGTTATTAATCATTGGGTAATCCAAAGAATGTGATATTTCAAAATTGACTGACGTAAGGCTAAAATTAAATGAAAGTCTAGTTGGGAAAAGTTGTTTAAAATTTACTTCAAAGTGAAAAAAATAATTAATTTTAATAGATAAAGTTTAAAAATATATATATATTTTATATAAAACGCACTTTATTGACAAGTTTATTTTATTTTGTTTAACTTTAGTTTTTTAATTTATTATTCAAGAAAATATCTTAAGTTATACATACTGAGACTTTGTGTGTTCGAAGAATTAAAATTCCAAGTTACAGAAATGCAAAATGTTCCTTATTTCCGCAGAAACACACTTTGTTCAAGCCTTACAGTAGTGGAATTACGTAACATACAATCTTCCAAAGTCTCCGTACACAAAAAAAAAAGATTTCACATTCAAAACACAGTTGTACGCACACGCAGTTCCATTTCGACTCTCTCTCTCTCTCTCTCTCTCTCTCTCTCTCTCTCTCTCTCTCTCTCTCTCTCTCTCTCTCTCTCTCTCTCTCTCTCTCTCCTCTAGCGAGTCCGGCTTCCTTATATACCTCAACTGAAACAGAAAATTACCAGTCATCTAATTTTATGTGTTTCGGTAAACTTTTATCTCGGTGATGCTTTATCTGTCCTTTTGTGTGCTCTGACCACCAGGTGAAACCTGGAATACAGTAAAAACTGTAGGAATACAGTAGACTTTAAGTATTAGTCAAATATTTAAAGAACTAGTCACTATGTGTTAGCTTTATCACGTCCAGGACAAAAGAAATGACACATTGCTATGTGAGAATGTGTAAATATTGTAAAATACAAACAATTAACAAATATTAGGTGTTACACACATCCTGTGTTTTAACAAGATCTACTTTTCGACTGTCATTTGAGAGTTATACAAAAGACGTTCACAGTAAAGAGAACACATTCACAGAATATTTAACATAGACATTTTATTTTTCATCTATTTTAATATAGTAATTTAATGAAGTAATTGGAGCTATTTCTGGGAAAATAAAACATTTTGTATTTTCTACTTACTGTACACTTGGTACAGACAACAAAAGTAATTTACTTCATTCACTGTTCATTCTGTTTACAAACATATTTAGTTACTTTATTACTCAACATTCATCATTTTAAATTATTTTTAATTTGTTAATATGGTAATGTCAATGACAAATGTAACGTGTACAGTTTTTGTAGTATTTTTGGATTACTTTAGACTGTTTCTACATTCGTCATAATGCCATTGAGAATTGTATCCTTAAAATATGAGAATTAGTTACACATATTTCATATTTACACTACTTACACTCTATTAGCATATATTTACATGTAGTATAGTTAAGGTGCAACAGTAAGTTGACTGAGTGACCACATCTTTTATCAAATTCTTCCTTGTTGTACTAGATACACTATGTATGATCCAGACCTTTAACACTTCAACGTTCAGACAACTAACTCGTAAATGTAATTAGCGATTTTCAAACTCCTTGTTCTTCTAGTTTCGCTATCTAACATTTATATTTCTAAAAGGGTAATACTATTCTTGTGAGTTTATGAGAATAACATTGGAATTTTAAAGACATGATGGGCTTACTCGATTTGTAACATTTAACAATGTCCTGGTGTCTGTAAACAAATAGTGATAAACGTTTATGTTAAATTTGGAGCAGATGGAAGAATAAACTCTAGAGCAAATTGCATTGAAAATGTACTGTAAGTGTAACACGTTAAATGCATTTGTTGGATCTCTTAGTTATAGTGATATCCGCCTCGAGCGCATTTTTAATTGGAAGATAATGAAGCTAGAGCGAACGGCAATAGCTGTCCAGAGATGGCTCTGCCGGTAATATCTTATACTGACGGAGAGTATGTGTAATTATACCTATATAACGTTTTAAAATATATTGCAATTATCTTCTTCACAAATAGCTTTAATTTAGTAATCCTTATTGATTGAAATAAACGGCAGCCACAAGAAATACAGAGGCAATAGGAACGAAATAACTAACACTGGGAGAGAAGGGAAGTCTTCCAAAATGTATATATTTTAGCAATTTTCGCGTGTGTGATTTGTGGGTTCATTGGCCATTACATGTTTGACGCTTGCTATTTTGATGGAACATGTATAGCAATCACATTTGAAAATGTCTCTATTCCTTATTCAACAATGTTCGAGATTGGATTATAACGTGGGAACATGTTTGTAAGTATTTCCAATCCATTTCATGTTTGAGAGGAAGTGTTGGCCTTTATGCTACACCATGCTCTGTCAGCAATGCTTACATGTTTTTAAGCTGGTCGCTAGGAAATGACCTTGAATTATTATATCTCCTCAGCAACCAATAACTGTGTAATAACAGTAAGAACTGTATTTTGTCTTGAGTAACAGAATTTTTAAGTGGAATAGTACAAATACAGTATAAAAATCATTCTTTGCTATTTGTATTTCTTTTAACATGTTTTCAACCCATTATCTTTCTTTTAAAGTGTTCCATAAAATGTAGTTTCTTTAATTATTCTAATTTGTCAATTACATTCCCAAAACATTACATACTAAACCGCTCAGGCAAATATTTTATCTTTTGAAACATTTTGTATTGGTCTTCATTTATAAAGATTGCAATATACGTTTAAAACACTATAATTTTATAACAAGTTTCAAAATCTATTTCTTTTTAAATTGTTGCTAAGTAAGATGATATTGTGACTTTGTGGGTTCGTGACATTAAACGTCCAGGTTACAAACACTAAAAATTCCTCTTTATTTACGTAAAAAGCAATCTGACAATCCATAATTACGTCACGTACATATACAACTTGCAAGGTCATCAACTACAAAAGAGTTCACTGTTACAGCTGTTCACGCGCACCGACTGACTGACTGGCGGGCGGCGGCTCTCTTTTTATAGCTTACTCACTTTTCCGGAATGTTCTCAATCAATTAAGACGGCGCTACAATTCCATCTTCTTCCCTCCTCCGTTTCGGCGATCTTTTATCTCCGCATTGCAGTGCCCGTCTCTTTGAACTATTCGCCCGCGCCGCCTCGAATCGTAATGCATTCGCGACAATACAGTAATTGTGTGTTATTCTCGATAAATTACAAGGATATTTTTAAAAATGCCTCTCGTGGAACTTCTGATATAAGATAGAAAAATTCGCAGCTAAAATTCTAATAACTCAGAAAATGAAAGAGATGTCACATTGAAGTTTAAAGTAACCCAATGTTTATATAGGACAACTTAGACGATACATGTTCTCTAATCCTATAAAATGTTATATTTATTGGTTAATTCCCTCAATAAAGATATAGATATTAAAAATGTGTTGGCGTACCATCCTGCTGATACCTCACATAGAAGGACAAATTTCCGAGGAGGTCAGGTACTTCACAGTTAACAAAATGACAATACATTACAGCAATAATTATCCCTTCATGTCTACCTCTACATCAGCCACTGACATATTTGTTAATTTTAAAGAGACACAACTAAATAACAAACTACATTCATATTGTATTTGAAGTTTTAAGTCACTTTGGAATTAGAATACCTACACATGGGATTACATTTGGTAATCTATTTCCTTCCAGAGCTCATGACGTGTAATAACCTTAATTTAAACATTCTTTTACTCGTAGTATTACAATTTTATAAAAAGTGGTTTAATAGAGATTACTTCATTTATTGAAGTAAACCAAAGTATAAAAGAAGTGTAAGATGTTTGCATTTAAACTTGTGAGGTTATCCTGTGTGCTCCCCATAAGGAACTCTGTCCACATATTTTGTATATCACAATTTTTAAGACGCTGTTCCACAACAATTTGGAGATCTTGGAGTTATATCTGTGTGTGAGTGTGTGTTGTAACCCATTACACATAAAGTAATCCGTTTTAATCACGTTATTTACACAAAAGGTTCACGAGAAGTATTTCCGTTTCCTCGTTAGACAGTTTTACGACTTAGAGTATAACTTTACATGTGAAGTTGCTCCGTTACGAGAATTATTTTCCGTTTTTCCAGGGTTCCGTCATATAAGTGGTCCGTTTTATGGAGGTTTTACTGTACATGTGAAGATTTCTACTGCACGAAGGCCATGATGAACAGAGCTTGGACTAATAACTCAGGCTTATGGTGACTCGTTAGTTATTATAAAATTTGTATGACTAAAAGTTGTCATGATCCGAGCGAAGTGTGTAACAAAGAATGTACGAGATATCACCTACTCAGCTGTATAAACAGAGTCAAGTCGTTACTAAACCATACATTCACTTCATTTCATCATATTCAACATCTTACTGCACTCACTTTATCTCAAATATATTTTATGGAGTCGTTAACCATTTCCGAGATATCTTTTATTTGTTTGATTCTCTTCAATACTTAAACTGCTCAAGAATGAAGTAATTAAATTACGTAGCAACTAGCTTTAACATTTCACAATGTTTTGAAGTTTACTGCATTCCCTTGTACGTACATGATTGTTAACATCGTAGAAGTGTAACGCCAGTTCAACACATTCGATATTCCATCATCTGTAAATTAATTACAGTTTTAGAGTTATAACGAACAATGTTCTCTTGGATTTGAGGTATATTGGTCATAACATAAGCACTTTGATGTGTGTTATAATTGTGTTAATCAAAGTTTTTAACCGTGTTTAATAATATAACTGGATATAAAACAACACAAAACCATTTTCAATATTGGATGGTGTAATGGACGATAAACGCATGCTTAGGTTTTTTTTTTTTTTTTTTTTTTTTTTTTTTTTTTTTTTTTTTTTTTTTTAGGTTAGGAGGTGAAAGTTAGGAAGGTAGTTTGAGTGGCTTTGTGGGATCCCGCTAAAAGCACTCCCGTTAGTAGAGGTGAAAATAAAGTGCTGGCCGTCTATAACGGCGAGCGGGTGAGGAGTGGTGTCCAGGCGTCGAACATGGCCAAGAGGCCCTGAACGAGGCGCGTGGGAAGTAGAGGCGAAGATGAAGGAAGGTAGTTAAGGTGGAAAGTGGTAATCTTTATTAATTTCAAATAGTGTGCTTTTGTGGGAGGGCATAATCTCCGGAAGTTAATTCCGGGAGGGTAGTTGATGTGGCCATCAGGTGTGCTGTGGTGGTCTCCAGAAGTTGGGGCGGTAAGCTTTCATTCTCTGGACGCTCTGCTCATCATGCTCTGCTACTATTTGTTCTGCGGTCTTGAGGTCCTGTAGTCTGGCGTGGAGGCTGGTGTCCATGTCTGCTAGTTTGAAGAGGAGTTGGTCCAGTCTGTTGGAGGTGTTAGTGGATGTGTCTGTGAGGTGTGCCTCCACCCGGTGAATCTTTCGTTGAATTGATGCGAGGATCTCTTTTTGATCGGCGGCTAGTTGTTCTGTGAGTTGGAGCTGGGAGCTGATGAGACACGCTGTGGGGTCGTTGAAGGGTTATCCTCCTCCGCAAAGGAGGGCCCTTCGACTCTTGCCATACCGGGACTAGGTCCCTTACTGGCATGGTGATGGGTGTTTAACAGGGATGGTGGTTAGATGGTGGCGATTGAAGTTGAGATAGGTGTAAGATTAGGGATGTTTGATTAATGGGAAAATGACTTGAGTTATTGATTTCCTAGGATAAGTCTGGGACGCTTGTATCTTTCTCCTGGATCAAGATCATATTCCCCGAGACCTCGGATAAGGTTATTGAAGCTGGAAGGTAATTTTTCATAGAAGGCATGGGATAGTTGTAATATGTAGTCAAAAAGTTTTGGGAAGGAAAGATCAGAATGGATATTTTCGTTTGGGATGTACCAATCGGCAGCAACTGCTGACCGAAGGTAGCGGTTTTGGAGAATCTGCAGTTTGTACAGATGGGATTTGGCCGCTGCACCCCAGACTTGGCAAGCGTAAGTGATTGCAGGTCTGAGTACCTGCTTAAATAGCAAAAGTTTGTTGCTAAGCGTCATAACTGATTTTTTGTTGTACAGAGGATAGAGCATGGCCATCCTTCTGTTTACTCTGTTTGCCACGGTTGTTATGTGCTCCTTCCATGTCAGATGCATGTCCAATACTACACCTAGGTAGCTGGCATGTGTGGACCAAGGAATGTCCGCTCCTGCTAACTGCAGATTTTCAACGTCCTGGAGGGGTCTTCTAGTGAAGGTGACGGCTTGTGATTTGGTGGCGTTTAGTTTCAACCGCCAGGTGGCGAACCAGACGTGTAGCATGTTTGCAAAGTTTTGAGCTCGCTGCACTGCAATTTCATGGCGCTTAGATGCTACTGTGATGGCTGTGTCATCAGCAAATAAGTATAGGTTGCAGCCCCTTAGGGTTGGAAGGGTGTTTATGTACGTGAGGAAGAGCAGAGGACCAAGGACACTACCTTGAGGTACCCCTGCATTTATGAAGTAGGTGTGAGACAGGATGTTGTCTTTGGATACAACGAAGGTGCGGTTTTTGAGATAATGATGAAGTGTGTGAATAAGGTATGACGGGATATTGTAATGTATAAGGCGGTGGAGAAGACCTTCATGCCACACAGTGTCGAAGGCTTTGGAGATGTCTAGGAAAAGGGCTACAACATAGTGACGGTTGTTAAAACCTCTAACCACCTCATCCACGATGCGCAAAAGTTGATGCGTTGTGGAGTGTTGCCGTCGAAAACCAAATTGTTCAGGACGCAGGACATTATGTTGGTCTAGCAAGTTTTCAAGGCGTAGTTGGAGTACCTTTTCATAGAGCTTGCTTATCGTAGGAAGGAGACTGATGGGTCTATGACTGCTTACTTGTTTTTGGTCTTTGCGAGGCTTCGGGAGGGTGATGATCTTAGCATGCCGCCAAGCTACCGGGAAGTAGGCTAATACTAGTAGGCTGTTAAATAGGTGCACTAGTAGTAAGATCCACGAGTGAGGTAGAGCTTTGAAGGCAGCGTAGGGTACGTTGTCGACACCTGCTGCTTTGTATGGACGCACAGAGTTGATTATATTCCTCACTTCAGCTACACTTGTTGGCTTCACATCATCTAATATGTGTGGTGTGCTGAGATACTGCCTTACAGACGCTGTAATTTCATCTGATATCTCTTGATCGACAGATTCTGCAGGGTGGAATGAGGAGGCAAGATGTTCTGCCATGATTTCCACTTTATCTCTTGCTGATGTAGCAACTCTCCTGCCATCAGTAAGAGGCGGATCAGATTTAGGGATCCCGAGAAGTGCCTTTGACATTCTCCATAAGGATCTGTCTTCTACGTCAAGAGAACACAAACGCCTCTCCCATTCAGCGTTGCTGTGTTCCAGTAATTCTAGTTTTACTAGATGTTGCAACCGGTTCCATTCACGTTTGTGAGTTGGGTTGCGCGTAAGCTGAAAGCGTCGTCTTGCCTTGTTTTTATCAGCAATAAGACGTCTTAGTTCATATGGGAGAGGTTTCCTGTAACTAAATGTAGTGCGCCGTGGTGGTGTGGCTTGGTCCATGATAGCTGTCATTGTGGTTGTGATGTTAGTGGCCAGTTGTTCAGCTTCTTCATAGGTGTTACAGGGTGGAGCCTCAGCAGGCTGCAAGGCCATTAGTTCCGTGTACTTACTCCAGTTTGTGTGTCTTGGATTTATAAGAGATAGGGGGGGCCTTAGGAGTAGCCCGACCCTGATACAGGAACAGGAGAGGGTAATGATCTGAAGAGAGTTCAGGGATTGTCATGACTTTGGGGTGGCCGCGGATGTTTTGCAGCAATGCGAAGTCCAGCCAGTCTGGCGGACGGCGATCCCCATAGGATATGGTGGGTGATGAGGGAGCAAGTACAGCAAGATTGTGCTTTTCGATGTAATACTCGATTGCAGAACCCCTGTGATTACGGATGGTAGAGTTCCACAGGGGGCTCTTGGCGTTGTAGTCACCCAAGGCTATGGTAGGTGAGCCTGCAGAGAAGATGGTGTCCAGTTCTTTTACATTAAAAGGTCTGCCAGGTGGAATGTAGATGGAAAACAGGTTGAGGGGGCCTTTGTTTGTGGCCACTTGTATTCCAGTAGCTTCCAGAAGATTGGAAGGTGGCAAGTGTAGCCTGTGGTGTTGGATATTGTGGCTAATGAATATTGCAGTTCCGCCGTATCCATCTGCTCGATCAGACCTATGACAGGTCATACCAGGGATAGAGGCCTTCTGGTGACTGGATAGATGTGATTCCTGGACCATAAGAACTTGCACCTTATTCACTGCAATGAAGTTAGCTGTTTCCTTTAATTTGTTCCTCAACCCATTGGCATTCCAGGAGCAAATCCTTAAACTGAGGATGTTAGCAGTTATTTTATTGCTGTCCGCCATAATTAGTCAAGAAGGTATAGACAGTGTGTACAAGGATGGTTGCAGAAGGGATGTTCGCAGGTCGCTGGGCTAATGCTGCAGCCAACGCTACTGCGAAGTCAGGTTGCAAGTGTACTGGGATTTTATCCATAAGTTTTAAGAATTGTGCATCTGGGATGGACGGATTTTGTGATGATGAGGGCATGGAATTTGAAATAGAGTGGTGCGCTGGTAGACGTTGTTGAGCCAGTTGGCGGGTTCCAGTAGAGGGTGTTGGTTTGGAACTAGCAGTTGCTATGTTCCTGGAAGCTGTGTTGGGTGCAATGTTACTTGCTGCCTTCAGTGGCTGTGATGGTGGGTTTGCTTTAGGCAATGTGTTTGCAGACTCCTGTTGTTTGGCGACTACCGGAGGCGAGTTTCCAGAGATTGTGGTTGCTGCGGTAGTAGCAGTCTTGCTGGGAGCGACGGTGGCCTGAAGAGCTGCTGCATAGCTCGTGTATTGAATCCTGGTAGGTGGTGGCAGACCAGGATATCGGGTACCCTTAAAAGCCTCCTTAGGGAGACCCATAGGATTAGGTACCTTTGGAGCTGCGTCAAATCTGGTGCGCTGTCCATTTTTGTTGAGCTGCATTTCAACTCGAGCTTCTTGCCAAACAGGGCATTTGGCATATCGGCAAGAGTGATCACCGCCGCAATTGTAACAGGTTGGTTTGGCTCCAGTTACACCTAACTTTGGACAATCTGCTCTTTTATGCCCTGGCTCTCCACAGAAAGAACACACGGGCTCCAAACGGCAACCTGCAGCACTATGTGTGAATTGCTGACAGTTGGTGCATTGCAGAGGCTTAGCTGGCGGGCGATAGGATTCTACTCGGATTGAGGCGTTGAACATCCTCGTCTCCTTATATATTTGCTGGTAGCTCCCTTCCTTTTTCAAGGCTACTCTGAAGTGTGGAAGAAGTAGCGGGGTTTGGCTACGGTTAGAGCGTAGTTGTCCAACTCTCTCCACTGGGTACTGCAGCTCCTTGAGTTTTTCAGTGACGTCTGCCTCGGTTATGTACATGGGCAGGTCTTTTAGAGTTACATATAGAAGTTTCTCTTCTGGTAGTAGAGTGGTCAGGAATTGGGTGTTGCTTTCAGTGAGCACTTTCCGGAGGAGACGATGGTCGTCAGATGACTCCGGTAGGAAAGCAACAGTGCCGCTCATGTTGCGCACTGAGTATTTTAGATTCGTGTATGTTGTATTCAGATGTGCTGTGAGATCCCTAGCCTTACTAGGGTCTCTTAGAAAGATTGGTGTGGCCTTTCCTGAACGGGCTGTAACATTACCCTGTGCTGGTGGAACTCCTGAGGTTGTAGCAGACGTGGTTGGTGCTGTTGCTACTGCTGGGGTGTTGTTTTGTAATGAGGCAGAAGGTTCTGTGCACCTCCGTTTATTTACGGGCACTGTAGATGGCTCTTCGTCGGTTACCATGGGTAGACCATTGAAACGGTTTGTAGTAGGTATAGGCTCAGGTTGATGCGGATGCTTCAGAGCTTTACCACGTGTCTTGTTAGGTGTGACTACCTGTTGTGGAGTAGTCGTAAACTTCTCGTTGAGAAGCAAGATATTTGCAATATCTTCTACACGCACTCTGTGTGCAGAGTAGAGTTGAAATGCATTTAGTGTTTCTTCCGGTTTAGCATTTACAATAGTGTTATGTAGTTCCCGGTCAGCCAGTTCAAGGAATTTTTTGTCTGGCCTTCTTCTCTAGTGTCAGGATTCTTACGTCTCCTTTAGACAAGGGCATGAGAGGACCAACTATGATTTCGCTGTCCATGAAGTAGCGAAAGTCTCCTCCCTTGACGTAATAGAGGAGGCATTCCGGCTCATCGGAAGCCTCATTATCATTTTCCGGAGCTGGCAAATATTGGTCAAGTGCTTCGGAAACAGAAGCGACTTCATCTTCCTCCATGTCGTCGTGCAGCACGACCAATAGCGGCCCACAATACACTTACCAATGAGAGGGCAGTATTGGCCAATGAGAGAGTAGCAGGGCCACGCCCTGCTACTAGGGGAAAGTCTCGGGGGATCTTATATCTAATAGATAGAGGAAAAATTAGAAATAAGGAAAGAACAAGTGTAGGGTGCAATATGCTCGAGTATCAGAGGGCCTACCGGTAAGGGCGCCTAGAAACCGGTCACTAGGACCGTTGGCTGCAGCCTTGATACTCTGCCCATTCACTTTGTTTGTAGCTCAGGCTGGCACAATGATGCTGCTTCTGCAGGCACGCAGACTCGAAGCTGCAGCTAGCTGGAGGCTGCTCGCTGGCCAGTGTCGTGTCGTGTAATTTGTCAAGTGAGCCGGAGAATTGGTCGAGGGGAGTTAGTTGGTCTGTCAGTTGTCTGTGTGTAGCGGTCAGGATGTCCATGAGGGCGGCGTGGTGTGTCTCCTGCTGTTGGGCAGCGGCGGTGGCGGATTCCTCCAGTTTGCCCAGT
This sequence comes from Mantis religiosa, assembly GCA_030765055.1. NCBI lineage: Eukaryota > Metazoa > Arthropoda > Insecta > Mantodea > Mantidae > Mantis > Mantis religiosa. Next base: position 987,652 of record JAUKNK010000248.1, read on the forward strand.
CGCTGGCTGAGGCTAATGACCTCTGAGCGGAGGTCCGGAGCCTCGTCCGCTGGAGTTCGGTGACTGCTGGTGGCGAGTGAAGTGATGAGTTCCTCAAGGGCGTGGAGTCTGGTGGTGATAAGTTGGAGGTCCTCCCGGAAGCAGCCAAGTGCTTGCTGCCATTCCATAGATCCGCTGGAGGCAGTGCTCCGGGGTGTCGGTCGTGCTTGGTTTCCGCGAGGGTAAGCAGGGCACTGCGCCTGCCCTGTGAAATGGCCAAGGCCGTCACAAGTGGCGCAGTACCTGCGGCGTCGGCGGAGATCGTGAGCTCTGCAGTTTGCAGTCTGAGTGGATGAGCCACAGTAATGGCACCGTGGCGGCGCGGTGCACGTGTCAGCGCTATGCCCGTAGGCACAGCAGTTCCGGCACGGGATGTGTCGCTGCAGTTTACTGGCCTCCACCTTCAGGAGCTGTCCCAAGATGGGCAGACCTGAGGCCAAGGCGGCGTCGCGGTCCTGAGAATCTGTAAACTGCAGGCGCACGCAGGTGGTTGGGCCTCGTCTCGACGAGATCCGAGAGGCGCTGGTGGCCGTGGGCCACTTCTGCGTCGCTGCGGTGAGGAGATACCTCGCTGGGAGGTCCAGGGGTACTCCGACGACTACTGCGCAGTGTGTTGCTTTGGATCCTGTCGGCGGCTGGGAGGAGGTCGCAGCGGCTGGAGATCGGCTGGTCTGTGGTGAAGGTGAAGCTGCTTGCGTGTCTGCTAAGTAAAGCTGTGCAGCTTCCGGCGATGCTGAGGTGGTGGCAGACCGTGTTGCGCTGGGGGGGCCAGCTGCCCTGTTCGGCGGCGGTTGGCTGGGCTCTTGGTGGGCGTACGGCGAGGTGGGAGATGCAGGCCGAGTGGCGCAGCCCTTTCCCATGCGTTCCGCGGGAGGCTCCCTCTCGACTACCGTCACCGACAGCGAGGCGGGAGACGACGCTCGACTGCTGGCTGACGAGAGCTGCGATGAAGGCAGCTGCAGGCTGTTGCTGCCCGCAGTTGCGTGATGGGGCGAAAGGCTGGTCGGCTGGCTGGCATCCGGCGTGGCGGGGGAAGCGGGACTGGCTGCCCAGAACTTCCCCTGCGGTGCGGCGAGGGGCTCCCTCTCAACTGCCGGCAGCGGCAGCGAGGCGGGAGACGGCGGAGAGCAGGCTGGCGAGAGCTGCGGCGCAGGTTTCGGTGCCTGGGTCTGTTTCTTCGATGACGATGCCTTCTTCTTTCCCATTATGTGTTGCTCCCCGGAGTCTTCTGCGTGGTGCTGAGAGGTCCTTCCTCCTCGGAGTCTACGGCGTGAGTCCTCATGCTGAAGGTTTGAAGAAATGTCTACACATATAGTTAATTTAGAAGGCTTTCTTTCAGAAGCACAGTTAACTTCTAGTGCGATATTGCCTACATATACACTATAGCTATCGTTCTTTTAAAAGGAATAAATAACAATCAAAACTAAGCTGTATATTAATACCACAGTTATAGTGTATTATATAATTTTGTAAATAATTACAAAACTTCTTCCCCAGTTTAAGATATAACAAGTGGAGCCCTCTCTGTACAGAAACAAGCGGTCAGTTCTCCCCTGGCGGACAATTACTATAACTAAAACATCGTCTGCTATATAACAAATTGACTCACGACCAACCGTTACACAAAGGTTTATTAATCAAACTAATTCGACATCACTTCAATACTTGTACTCAAGTACAATAGTAACATACTACTGTCGTAATGTTCAACAATCAGCTTAGTGCCAGCTGTTTACAAAGTTTAGAGACAATACTTCCTTTTAAGATATGATTATACAAGAAATACTCCATTATGTATTACTTTGTATTTCAAAAGTAGTGACTTCAAATAGAGAAGGAGTTCTTCAAATCAAGAAACCATACACAACATTTAGCTTCTCTCTGTTTATTATTAGGATTATTGTGGTTTCAAAGATAATAAAATGTATGTGAAACATATTAAAGTAAGGTATATTAATTTGAATTTTGTTGCTTCAGTTTAGTTAAATATTTTGCTCTTAATTCTGTATTAATCCTTTTTGCCATAATCTCCAGTTGTTTTTATTTTCATATCAGATTTGAGCAGCTCCCTTTCTCTCTCTACAAACTGTTTACGTAATAACCACGTGTTATGTAATGTAAAACCTGTACCGAGATCTGACTTTGTTACTAATCTGTATGTTCAAATCATGTAGTCAAAATATTGTACTGTTATAAAATAGAATTGACAAAAATATATACAAACTTCGTACCTCCAATGACTTAACTTTAGATAAAATAAATTGTGAAAGTCCTTATTTTTTTATATAAAAAGTATTTTTCTATTCAGCTTTAATGATTTTATCAAAATGCCTAATGTTTAATACAAAAACAGAATGTATAACTGTAATATTACAGAAATAGGCTAATGTTCATTTAAGCCAAATCTTGTCAAAAATTATAATACAACTCTATTTATTAAACGATTTTAAGTCTAGTCTTGTTCCATTTCAATATCCATTATTTTAATATCTTAAAAATGCTAATACTGCTCTTGTAAACTTTTAAGAATAGCACTACAATTTAAAATACAACATGAGCTGATCACATTCTTAACATTTAACTACGTCCTTCTCATATCTACAACAAAATGTGTAATGAAACTGCTTCTGTTATTCTGTTTAATTTGGAGCAGACAGAATAATCATCTTAGTGTTAGGGCGGATTGACAGAGTAACACGTTAAATGTGTGCAGCAGACGTTCTGTTAGTTATAGTGATCGTCCGCCAGGAGAGATTTTGCAGAACTGCTAACGGAACTGTAATTACTGTGCATAGATGGCATCACAGGTAATATCTTATACTAGGGAGGAACATGTAGAATTATTTACCAAGTTTTACAACATATAGTAAGACGGTACTCCACTATAAGCTTTTATTTAATTGTTCTTTATGACTTTAAAGCAAGTAGTAGCTTCAACCAATACAGAGATAATTTCGAAGAAATAAATAATGTTGTGTCAGACAGAAAGTCATCTAAGGCACGTACATTTCGGCCATTTTTTCATCTAAGAAGTATTCAACATTGCAATCAACTGGCATATGCTAATGACTTTTGCTGGAACTTGGGTCGATCAATATAGTTCTAAATTGTTTTAACGTATAGAGTTTGTGAGAATATCTGATGAGTCGTACTGCTGTACTTCAAGTTAGAGAGAAAATTGTTGCTATTGAAATACTTGCTGCGTTGAACTCGGGTGATTTTTTGGTTCTTTTTACAAACCTTTATTCACGTACTTTAGGCCAATCATAAATGCACACATTTATGCAAAGTGTTTAGTTTTGTATATTATATTGCATTAAGTACTTTTTCTTTTATTGTTATTCCTTTGTTATTCCCTGCAAGTTAATAGGAGAATATAGTAGGAAGCTAAGCCTATAGCGATAGTTAAATATTTACAAACTAGTTACTACGTAATGGCTTTGAAATTTAATTTGTGTTGTACGGATTATCGATAGAAATTAGTTCTTGAGAAATTCAAATAAAATTTAGCTTGCAAATGGCCTACACCACGGAAAATATATCTGTGTTTATCGTTTGTTTTATCGAGATCTCTGTATTGGAGCAGTAAGTTTTTGTCTGTCTCTTACAATTTGCCATTATGGTAATTTCCTAGGAATGGAGGGACTTCTGACTATATTCACAGGTGAATAAAGTTTTCAATGCTTTTGTCTTGAAAACATTTTAGGGATACGCTACGTTCATAGAAATCCTTGAAAACATTTTTGAGAAAACCTTTGAATATGCTCCATATATAAGATGTGTGGGGTCGAGGTTTCCCTGAGTATTTACGTGTCACGTCCTTTAAATATACTGAGTATTTAGCCGACTTTTATTGTAAGAGCTTTGCTGTTGACAGATACAGAAATAAACAAATAAAAAGTGTGGTTGTGTGTCTTGACTTTAAGTGATAGTCAAATGTTTAAAGAGCTAATCAGTATATGTCCGGACTAAACCAAGTAATGTATTGCTTTCGGAGAAAACTGTAAATATTGGTAAATACAAACAATTAACAATGATTGTGTCTTACTTACATCCTGTGTTTTAACAACGTCTACATTTTTGTTTATTAACATTTTTTCTGTCTCTTATAGATATAAAGGAACATCCAGAATGAAGAGAACTTAGGAAGATATTTCCAAAATGTTCAATATGTGCATTTATATTATCACCCTGTCTAAAATATTAATTAAATAATTGGTAAGTTTGCACTTTGTAAACTGACCCGGTTATTTAACATACAAGTGTATGTACAAGGAAATGGGTAACAAAACACTTCCGTAAACGTTGAATTCAAATTTGTACCAGATGGACAAGTAAGTCTTTGTGACGGAGAAAGTACATTAACTGACTTTGTTATACAGGAGACGTTTTAGTTATAGTAATTGTCCGCCAGGGGAGTTTTGGTTGACTACCGAGTGCTTGTTGCTGTCCACAGAGGGCTGTACGTGTAATATTTTATGCTGATAAAGGGGATTTGTAATTAACTATAAGGTCTTATAACATATTGTAATTATGTTGTTTTAATGGAGTTTTGATATAACTGTTGTTTATTTCCTGAATACGAACTGTAGCCATAATGTCTATGGAGACAATTTCAAGTAAATAATTAATGTTTTGTAGGAAAGGAAATCTTCTAAACTAACTACATATAAAGGCACTCCCCCAATCAAAACATGGGTGTCAGGTGAATATAGTAATACACTCTGAATATTGTAGAACTTTTACCCAATTATATTGACTAACAAATTTAGTAACTTTTGTGTTTGTTATTCCTCAATGTCATGATACCCACATGATTGTCTCGCAATGTTTCATTTGTTAATAGATTTTATTATGACTAATATGTTTAAAAATCGAGAGAAATTCTTGCTCAGAACACAATAATTGCAATTACGTTACAGGTTAATATCGGATATGTGGCCCTCACATTACTTTAAGTGATTGTCAAATATTTAGTGTTGCTTGTTACGTAATCATATTGTAAGTGTATCTTCTATACTTGACGATAAAACTTACCAAAGATCTCAGTTTTCAACAGGTTAAGTATTGAAGAATTTAAATAAGAAATATCTCGGAAATGGCTCACTCTACCAAAATATATATCTGACAGAAAGTGTGTGTTTTACCAAGATCATCATCTTCTGTTCAGTAAGATTTTGTCTGTTTTTACGGTTTGTCACTTCCACCTATATCACATTAATGAAAAAGATTTATGACATCATTGAGAGAACATTTAAAGTGTACACGACATTCCTCATAATAATACATTTTAATAAATACAGATAGGATCAATTTTTATAAAACCAATATTGTCTGAAACAATTCACGTAAATGTTAGTAAGTGTTGAGGGATATTGTTGAAAATATACATTGTAGGAAGGTAAAAGACACGAGAGGTGAGTGACCGTATAGCAGTGTGTTATTTGGTCTCCTTTGTCACGGACACATCTTGGTGTTTACAACTTAATCAAGTATTTTGTGTTTATTTCTATGGTCAATATAATTTAGCAAATGTGTAGTTTATGTATTATTAAACTGAACTACATGTATATATACCCCTTCCTTTCACTGCTAATATCCATTAACAAGTCATACTATGTGATTGTTCATTTTGTAGACATTCAATAATTCTGTACAACGTCCATTTACACATAAACATATCTTACTTTGTAATGAAATTGTTTTGCACTTTTTATTTATTATTATACTTCGGAAATAAGAGACGTAATAATGTCCAGATTACTTTCAATTCCAGGAGGAGAGAGAGAGAGAGAGAAAGAGAAAGAGTGACAGAGAGGGTATGTGTGTGTGTTGTGTGTGAGTGTGTGTGTGTGTGTTTGTGTGTGTGTGAGTGTGTGTGTGTGTGTGTGTGTTTGTGTGTGGAAACAAAACCTTAATAAAAATTCGGAATGACAAATGAAATTTAATGTAGCACAATAAAGCAAATTTGTTATATAGAAGACAATCTCTACTTATAGTAATTGACAACAAGGAGATATTACAAAACAAAGGAATTGCTGTCGAGAGATGGCTCCACTGGTAATATTCCATACTGAGGAAGAAAAAGCTGAGTTATTTACAAAGTTTTATAACACACGACAGTCGTTTTCTTGACCTACAACTAGGATTTAACTATTCTTTATTGTGTTAAAATAAACAGGGGCTACAGCTAACACAGAGATTAACTTAAATGAATAAGTTATTGTGTGCTAGAAAGTAAGCTTTCTGAGATAAGTATATCATAACACTGTTTCGCGTCTTTAAAGCATGTTTTAGTCTGTAATTCATTAAGATATACGTTAAGTTTTGTTGGAAGTTGATGTAAAATTAACTAACATATCTGGAAATGTTCTCTCACATGAACCTCGCAACTTCCACATGATTTTAAAGCATTGTTGCAAAGCAAACATTTGTAATGTACCTCATATTTGACTGGCTAAACAACTATGCATTTTGTGGAAATCACAGTCTTGTTATAAACCCTTATTTATCTGTGTACTTCATGTTTAATGAAATATACGTTGTTATTATTCTTTTACTTTTGTATGTAAGGGCGAAACAGTAACCTTTTAGTGATAGTTAAATGATTTAAAGCTGGTCGCTAGGTAACAGCTTTGAAGTTCGGTTTTCTTGTTGTGGCTTAACGATAAAAATTTATATAACTTTACATTTGAGAAGTGTATAATTATTATTGAAGTATTCAAACAAATAACAAGAAATATCTCTCAAGTGCTTCACTGTACAAAAAGCAAGTGTATTTCATATTATTTATTTGTTTAATCGAGATATTTATATTCCAGGATCCTTTATCATACAAATATATATGATGAGAGCTTGAGTAAATAAATAAACTAAAAATATACTTGAGTACCTTTAGGAATACAGTAAAATTTAAGGATTAGTCTAATATTTAAAGAACTAGTCACTATGTGTTAGCTTTAGCAAGTCCAGGACAAATCAAATGACATATTTCTATCTGAGAACAGTGTAAATACTGTAAAATACAAAAAATTAACAAGGATTATTTAGGAAACTACTCACTTCATTTAAAAATCATGTGTTACATACATCCTGTGTCTTAACAAGATCTGCATTTTTGACTGTCATTTGTCTATTTCTGAAAGTTATATAAAGTTCGGTCAGAGTAAATAGAACTTAGTAACACATTCACAGAATATTTAATATAGCATTTTAAAAAGCATTTAAAGCATTTTAATATAGTCATTTAATGAAATAATAAAATATTTGGGATGAAATAATAAACAGTTTCAATAAATATTTTATATAAAGTGTAGTGTGAAGTACAGTAAGTCTATTTTCTACTTATTATGTACTTGGTACAGACAACAAAAGTAATTTACTTCATTCACTGTTCATTCTGTTTACTAACATATTTAGTAACTTTATTACTCAACATTCGTCATTTTAAATTATTTTTAATTTGTTAATATGGTAATGTCAATGACAAATTTAACGTGTACAGTTTTTGTAGTATTTGTTGATTACTTTAGACTGTTTCTACTTATTCTAACACGTACATAGCACATAGAGAATGTATTGTATTACACCAAACATTTGATAACAAGATTTTACTGCCAAAACTAATTTTGAGACTTGCTAAATAAAATATATGTGTTACATTTACATGACTTTCTCTACTCATTGTCTTATTCTCATATCTACTTCATGTCATTAGAGATAACTAATTATATAAAATGCCTTATTACATTTATCCCTATAAGTACAAGGGCAATAGGATAATACAACAGTGCTTAAGTAATAGTGAAATATTTTATGAACCAGTCGTTATATGATGACTTTGAAATAACATTATCCTTACATAAACAAGAGAGGAAAACAAAAGAATGACGTCCCATTTGAGGAAAGTTTAGTATTGGAGAATTCAAATAAATAACAAGGAATATTTCGTAAATGTTTAAGTCTACAGAAATTTACTTAATATTTCTAGTTCAAATCCGCAATACCTTTCTATCTTAAAAGTGCCTATTTTAATCTCGTAGGTTCATAAAAAAACGATAGAATTAGAAAGACAGTATAATCTCAGCCACTTTTTAACATTTAACTATATGCTTTTTGTATCTTAGTCGAAACTGCTAATGAAGGTTCTATAACATTCACTCAAAACTTAGAGCAGATGTAAAAAAGTTTCACCGGAAGAATGGATTGAGAAAGTACTGTGAGTGTATCACATTAAATGTAATCGCTATAGATCAGAGGATCTTTTAGTTACAGTGATTGTATACGAAGAATGAGTTTACAGGTGAAAAACAATTGCCGACCGTAAGGGAGATGCTGTCCAGAGATGGCTCCACCGGTCACATTTTCTACTGATGCAGTAAATATATATTTAGTTATGATGTTTTAAAACAGATTTTACTTACATTCCCAGTATACAGCTTAGATTTACTTGTTCTTCATTGCAAGGAAATAAACAGTAGCTAGTTTGATTAAACACAGAATAATGGAGTAATAAAGAACTGTAGTGAGAGAGGAAGTCTTGTGAAGCAAGTATATCTATATGCATTTTCGTATCTCCAAGCCCGTCATCCGGGGTCTCGGGGAATATGATATAGACCCCGGGGCTACCTACAAACACCCACGAACCACCTTAGGCTTACCATAATACTAAACCCCCATCATACACCATTTTATCCAAATATTTCTCCTAATTCTTATCCATCATTTAAAAAAAAAAAAAAAAAACCTAGAACAAAAGCCAACCATCTAGCCACCACCCGATGAATCAATCCCATCATGATGCCAGTAAGGGACAGTGTCCCGGTATGGCAACAAGTCGAAGGCCCCTGCTCAAACTATATTTGACTATTACACAATTAACTCAAACTGATTTGGAAATGTTTCTGCTTTTCACTCAGTAATGTGTTGTGAGAAGACTTCAGAAGCATTTATAATTTACTGGAACCATAAGTAACAAGCATTTTCACTTCCACAAAAATATAGACATTTTTTTGTTTTATCGAGATCTCTATATTGGAGCAGTAAGATTTTGTCTGTCTCTTACAGTTTACCATTATGGTAATGTTCTAGGAATAGAGACACTTCTGACTACATTCACAGTTGAATCCGCTCTCTTGTAAATATTTTAAGGTTGTTGTACTTTATAGGAAATATTCCGTGTAAAGGATAGTCTTGAGGTACTAGTATATATATTATGTAAATAGTACATAAAACAATTTATTTAATTCATCGTTCATTCATTTCATATCATATCCAGTGATATTGCCAATCACAAATTTTTATCTGTACAGTTCACGTAGTATTTGGTGACAGTTTAGACGTTTTTAAATGTTTCTATCACATACATAGCACATAGAGAATATATTACATTCATCTTACAAATTTGGTAACAAGATTTTACAAGTATAACTCACTTTAAGGCTTCCTAAATAAAATGTATGTGTTACAGTCACATGAATTTCTCTACTCATTGTCTTATTCTCATATCTACTACATATTATTAGAGATAAATGTTTATATAAAATGTCTTAGTACATATATCTTTATTAGTACAAGGGTAATAGGAGAGTACAACAGTGTTTGAGTGATTGTCAAATATTTTATGAACCAGTTATTATGTAATTGCATTGAAGTAATGTCTTTGCATAAACAAGAGCTGAAAAAGAACCAATAACCTCCCATTTGATGAAAGTATAAATATTGCAAAGTTGAAACATTTAGTAATTATATTTAATATAATTTGGATATTCAACATATTCTACACTTCTTGCTTTGTAAGTTTAGATCTATCGCTTGTAATTTAACAGTGAAACAAAGGACTATTAGTAAGGAGGAAAACTTCTGAGGACATTCTCATACATTTTAGGTTTAACAAACATCAAATTATTGAAGGCTGTCAGACTCTAATGTATAGTAAAACATATACATACTGAAGTACAAAGATCAACTCATAGATTTTTATGTGTCAGCTCAGAACAACGTTGGAAGTTTATTGTTATGCTAACAGATGCCACTAGTTTAGATTCACAGAATGTCAAAAGCACAAAGAATCCGTTGCACATATGTTGAAGGTTAGGACATTCCTTACACCATGAAACTACAACAAAATGCGTAATGCTTAATAAAACTTCTTTTGTACATGTTTTTTTTAGCAGAGTTATGCCCTAGTGGTATGGCGGACTGGGAGTGTAACACGTTAACTGCTTGCAGCAGACGATCTATTAGTTACAGTGATCGTCCGCTAGGACAGATATTCCTGAATTACCAACCGAACCGGAATCGCTATCCAGAGATTGCGCCACAGGTAATATCGTATACTAAGAAGGAATGTGCGTAATTATTTACTAAATATTGTATCATTATTTAGGTTATTTGCTTGACATAAAGTTTGGGTTTAATTTCCCGATATCAGCTCGTAACAAACAACAGCTTCAGTGAATAAAGGGATAATTTAGAAAAAATAAGTAATGTGGTATTAGAACGGAAGTTTTCAAATGTTTGTATATTTCGACAGTTTTTTGCATCTTGGAGGCATTCAGAAATTATCGATTATATTATTTTATATTAGTCAGTTCTAGTATCTATAATTATCAGTATATTGAGAAATGTTTCTGTTCCATAGAAATTTCACTTGAGCCAAAGAGATTTAACAGAGTTGCTGTTTGTGAGAATGCTGGATAAGCAGTTCTAGTATAGCTCAAGTTTGAGATGAAATCGTTAGAGATTATTCAAATACTTCCTGCGTTAAAATCACATGACATTTTTATCCTTCTTACTTACGTATTTCGGTACTTTATGTTAGTATTCCTCTTCTCGCAAGAAAACAAGAGAATGTAGACAATAAGTTACCTTTTAGCTTTAGTTAAATATTTTAAAGCTGGACGTTAGCTAAATGATTAGAAATCTGGTTATATTTGTATAGTTTAGTGATTAACCATTCACCTGACAGCTAAGTTATTGAAAAATGGAAACAAATAACAACAAATACTTCGCAAAAGCTATATTCCATAAAAAAGTAATTTTTGAGAAAATCTTTGAAAATGCTCTATGTACGAGGTCTGGGATCGAGATTTCTCTGAATATTTACGTGTCACATCCTTTAAATATACTGAGTATTTAGTCGACTTTTGTTGTAAGAGCTTTGCTGTTGACAGATACAGAAATAAATAAATAAAAAGTGTGGTTGTGTATCTTGACTTTAAGTGATAGAGCTCCTAACTTGATAGCTCTACTAAATGCATGACAAAACATATATACACTAAAGCACAAAGATCAGTCCATGGATTGTATTTTTCAGTTTTGGCCAACCATTGATTGTTCATTATTTCCTCAACAGATGTCACTAGATTAGATTCCCCAGTCAACGACGTCTAAAGCACGAAGAATAAATTGGACATACACTGAAGATAGGAACAAGTCCTTAGTCCTTGAAACATGTTCACGTACAGTTTAGTTTGTAATGTTTAGTGATTATAAATATGAGACAGAGCATGCCCAGCATATACCACGAAGATATTAGTATATCTATAACAAAAACAGAGGTCCCTTGGACTTAAAATTCTTTAGAAAGTTTTCACTGAACACATTTAGAATGTTGTCCTTCTTAAAACAAATGAAATATGTTTAAGTTTGACAATGTGTTTTAAGATGTACACAGGAAGAATTTATCTGATATTGACAGTTTACTAGTTATGTAGATGTCTTCGAGAATGAACAGTACTTCTGTGTAGGGCAGTGTGAGGTGGGCAGCATTTGTTAATAAATATTCCTGTTGTATCTTTGGAAGATAAACACAAATATGAAGTTTAGCATTTCCCCAAAGTTTGAGTTGAAGTTATACTTTTAGCACACACAAACATGGACCTTTTGCCAAAAGTATACTTGTGTTCAGTCTGTAGCGAATTCCTACTGGAACTTTAGTACCCAATTTTGGTACAACACAGTACTACCTCCACTTACTGTAAATATGTACCACATTTGGAAATATTACACAATAATACAATAGGATTTGAGCAAAAATTCATTGCATGCATCTTCACAATTGCTGAAACAACCCTTTACATAATCATAATTTTGACGACCTCTTTCTCTTCTTCCACTTTTAAATATTTTCAGCCTTTATTTGTAACATCAAATCAAGGAAACAAATGCTACATTTATCTGTATAACACACAAAACTGAATTCTTGCAATAGTCTCGGTGCTTCTATTTATTCTGACTGAATTCTGTATAATTTTCTTGAAGTAGTAGTTGATGAGATACAGACAAGGTCTTAGCACACAAAAAGGAGACAATGTTAAAGTGCGTGATTTACGTAAACTTAATTTTTCACTAACGATTTTCGAGATATTCTTTTCAGTTTTCCAATACCTTTATATCTTAAAAACGCCAATTCAGTTTCTGATCTTGTCAAAAGCTGATAGCAATGACTTTGTAATATTAAAGCTAACACTATGTTTAAATATTTAACTATATTGCCGCTGTATGTACAACAAAGTGAGTAATGGAACAACTCCTTAAACGTATATTTCATATTTGTAACAGACGGACAAGTAAACCTTTGTGTAACGGTTGGTCGTGAGTCAATTTGTTATATAGCAGACGATGTTTTAGTTATAGTAATTGTCCGGCAGAGGAGAACAGATCTCTTGTAGTTGTCCAGAGAGGGCTCCAATTGTAATATCTTACACTGGGGAGAGACTTTGTAATTATTAACAATGCTGTGTAAGACTTTGTAGTTATGTTCCTTAAATATAGATTAGATTTAACTGTAACTTTTCGTCTGTGGACGAAGGTTAGTCGCAATGTATATGCAGGCAATATCTAGTAAACAATTTATTGTGTGTTAGAAAAGAAGTCTCCTAAACTAACAATATATCTAGGTATTTTGGCTAACTGAACGAACTGAACCATGGACTTATTGTTTACTGCGACAGATTTAACACGTTTTGTTGAAACTTAGTTCAATAAAGCAATTAAAGTAATTCAGGAAGAACTTGGAGGAATTTAACAAGAACTAAAGGTAACCACTGAAAAGTGGAATGCTTAATAATAAATAACAATGTTTCAAACCCTTTGCTTCTTTATTACACTCTCAACTCCGTGGTCCACATTATTGGTCTTCATTTTAATTGAAATGAAGCTTTGTCATTTTAATAATTATTATCTTTGTGTGAAGTTACAGCTAGTTGCCATGTAAAATCATTAAGATTTCATTTTCGAGTTTGTCCATTTCCTACAGTTATACGTATGTCACACGGATATAGAGATCTTACTACAACATTCCGCAACAATTTAACATATGTTCATCATTCATCATGAAAGTATTTTAGAACCATATTTCTTTACAAGAAACCAACATTTAACGAGAACGTTTCCTGTAAACGTTAGTAGGTGTTGAGTTATATTCTTGTAAATCTACGACTGACATCCTAGAAAGACGCTGAGTGTTTTACTTTTGGGGTTATGTTGTCTACAGATACATACACATTTTAGTAAAGTTGTTCTAACTATTGAAGATATGTACTCAACTATCAATAACTTTACTATTTACTACAACTATTTGTGACCGAGCGAAATGGCTTAGCCGGTTTCGTCTGAGGCCTGGGTTCGATTCCTGTGGCCGACCTGCCTGACCCATGGGTTTTTCCAGGGTTTTCCCAGGAGCGAATGCTGGATATGTTAATTAGATTCCCCGAATTTCCTGTCCCTCCATTTCATCTCCATTATCGTTTCATATCATCTCTCATCTGGTGGTCTCTTTCAGGGTAGAGGTGTCTGCGGTGCATGAGAGGATGATATGCTCTAAGGAAAACTACTTCCTCCTCCGGTAGGTCCATTGCCGGTCTTCGCGCCTCTGCTGGGACAATTTCGGGACCTCCAGTCAGGAACTTTTGTGGCTCGGCTGCTGGGCTCGTTGCCGTCCCGCTCTAGGGGAGCAAGTTCATTGTCCTGACCTGTCAGGGGAAGTCTCTATCCAAGTAAACCTTGGGGACCCTACCCTCTGTACTGTCATGGCTCCTTGGGTCGGCCACCCCCTGTCTCCTTCACCTCATCCTACTTCCCGGGGGTGTCCCACTTGGGGGCACAGGAACATTGGGCCCAGCATGGTGACCTACGTACCGAATCCCCTCCGTAATGAAATCCCAGAAGCAATAAGAAGTTTAAGTTGTCGCACTTTTGTACATAACATTCTTAAAAATGTACATTCATCTATCTACTTGATGCTAATCAACATAAATGTTGTTAAAATGGTTTTGTTACATACCTCCTTATGGGTTTCTAAAATGGCAATACCGTCAAGTTTAAACGATAGTCAATTTTTATAAAGCTGATCACTGGTCACTTTCTTTTGTATGACCTGCACATACAAAAATATGAATATGTTCCCGTTTGGGAAAAAGTTTAAGTATATGAACGTTTACAACCATAACATGGAATATTTCAAATATAACTATTACATTTAACTTTGACCTTCTCCGATCTACAACTAAATATGTGATTAAACATTGTTGTATACGTTAATTTTTTTTTTTTAATTTGGAACAGATGGAGTAATGAGCCTTAGTGGTAAGGTGGTTTGAGAGTCCAATACGTTAAATGTCTGCAGTAGACGATCTGTTAGTTACAGTGATTGTCCGCTAGGAGAGAAATTCCAGAAGTGCCAAGGGAACTGCAATTACTGTCCATAGATGGCTTCACAGGTTCCTTATACTGAGAATGAATATGTGTAATTATTTAAAAACTTTGTAACATACTTTAAGTAACTTCTTTACATAGTGCTTCAATTTTACTGTTCTTCATTTACTTTTAAGAAACAGCAGCTTCAGTGAATAAATGAGATAATTTCGTAAAAATAATGTATAACAAAGGAACTCTTCTAAAGTATGTATATTTTGACCGGTTTTTATTTAAGATGTACGTAACATCTCTAAATCAGGCAAATGTCTCGTTTAGTTGGAACTTTTATTCATAATGATGAATATACTCGGAAAAGCTTCAGTTCCTTAGTTACCAATTTCATTTGAGACATAAGAATTTAACGCAATTGCTGCTGTTGCGTTGAGCTAATTTGACTATATATTCCTTGCAGTAAAGCAGGAGAATACAGGATATAGCTAAACTCTTAGTGATAGTTGTCGCTACGTAATGACTTGAAAATTTGATTCTCTTTTTATATTTTAATGACAAAGATTTAATAAATGCTTTCCACCTCAGAAACCTTTACTTCTTGAACACTTCTAATAACAAGAAATACCTCTTAAATCCTTTACTCCACAAAAAGTATATTTCAATTACCGTCTGTTTTACCATGATCTTTATATTTTGGTAGTTTAATCAAAGTTGTTACAGTTAGTTTGAAAAAAATTACACGACTACATTCATAGACTTCCGACTATATTCATAGATGAATCAAGATTTTTATTTTATTTGAAAATATTTTAAGGATAAAGATTGTACATAGAAATGCTTAAAACAATATTTGAGAAAATCTTTGAAAGTGCTCCATGTATAAGAGGTCTGGGCTCGAGATTTCCCTGAATATTCACGTGTCACATTCTTTAAATATACTGAGTATTTAGGCGACTTTTGTTGTAAGAGCTTTGCTGTTGACAGATACAGAAATAAATAAATAAAAAGTGTGGTTGTGTATCTTGACTTTAAGTGATAGTCAAATGTTTAAAGAGCTAATCAGTATATGTCCGGACTAAACCAAGTAATGTATTGCTTTCGGAGAAAACTGTAAATATTGATAAATACAAACAATTAACAAGCATTGTGTCTTACATACATCCTGTGATTTAACAACATCTACATTTTTGTTTATTAACATTTTGTCTATCTCTTAGAAATATAAAGGAACCTTCAGAGTGAAGACAACTTACGAAGACATTAACAAACTATACAAAATATGCATTTCATTGGTTATCAAAATATATTAAATATTTGGTAAATAAATCAAAATTGTTAGAAGAATTTTTGAGCGACTAAACAGTTTCAACAAATATTCTATATAAAGTGTAATGTGAAGTATAGTAAGTGTATTTTCCAGTTATTATGTACTTGGTACAGACAACAAAAGTAATTTACTTCATTCACTGTTCATTCTGTTTACTAACATATTTAGTTACTTTATTACTCAACATTCATCATTTTCGATATTTGAACTTAATCCGCATTATTTTTGTTATTTATCCACCTTATTTATTTTTATTTCTCCCTGTGACATTTAAATCTGCAAATATAAGTATAATCATTTTTTATAGTTACTCCGACCCATTGAGCTACTATGGCCAGCATTTACGATCAAATCATTTAAGATCAAATCATTACAATAAAATATGAAATTTTAAAATAATTTCTTCACCACATTCATTTTTCAACCAGTTCCCTTATTGATGCAGTTTTCTAAAAAATATCTTTTACTTTCTAAAATATAGACAGTTGAAGCTCTGTTATAAATAGTTTATCTTTTGGAATGTATTATAACCTATAACTTTAAATAACAGGTTTCAAAATATTTATTTAATTTAAATAAGTCTACTAAATTAGAACTCTAAACTGATATCTGTGATAAAACAAGAAAATCATAAGAAATGTAAAAGAAAGCTGTTGTTTTGAAAATTGTGTTGTACTGAGATTTTGATATAAGATAATTCCGCTCTGATCTAAGATTCTAATAACTCAGAAAACAAAAGAGATATCAGACGGACCTTTAAAATAATCTAGTGTTGGTATAGGACAACACTGAAAGTAAGTTCTTATCTAAATGCTCTGTAAACTTTATAAAATATCACTTTTAGCAGTTAATTACCTCAACAGACTTACAGGCACTGAAATAGTGGCTAAGAACCATTCTGGTGATTACTGATTCACCAGTAATGTATCTTCATATCTACCTCTACATCAGATACTGACATATTTGTTAATGTTAAAGAGACATAAATAAGTAACCAACAAAAACAAACTACATTCATATTGTACATTAAGTGTTAAGGAGGCTTTGGAACTAGAACACATACTCATATGACTTCATTTGTTACTTTATTTACTCACAGATTACACGAGCTGTAATAACTTTAATGTAAACATTAATGTAAACATCGAGAGCACGTTATCTGTTACTCCCAGTAACTCTGCAACATGACACTACTTTAAAATAACTGATGGTTGTACTTACAAGAATTCCATTCCACTACTCAATTTTGTACATAATACTGTTAAAAACGTACATTCATCTATCTACTTGATGCTAATCATCATAAACATTATTAAAATGGTTTTGTTACATATTTCCTTATGGGTATCAGCAATGACAATACCGTCAACTTTAGACGATAGTCAATATTTTAAAGCTGGTCACTAGTATGTGATATCTTTGACATTCCATTTCTTTTGTATGTCCTGGAATTATAAAATCATGAATATGTTCCCATTTGGGAAAAAGTTTAAATATTTGAACGTTTACAACAATATTAATAATGAAAATTTTAAATATGACTATCACAAAAGAAATTATTTGACACAAACCGTGTGTTTTAAGGAGATTTGCATTTTTATAAAGTAAGATATTGTCTATATCTCACCGTTTATCAGTTATACAAAGCGATTCAGAATAAAAGAACGTCTCAGACAATTCAAGACAATGAGTCAAATGATATTTTAGGACACAAAACCCGAAACTTCATTAACGTCCAAATTCAAGACATAAACTTCCTTTGGAATGAAGCTATCTTTAACATATGATAGTTACATAAAAATTATTTCATCTATTATGAGAGAGTCAGAATTTACATAAAGTTTCTATGTGGAGATTATTCTTGTCGCAATTTTTGTAAGAAGCACAACTTAAATATCAAGTTTGGTATTTAACCCGAATTTTGCTTTTGAGTTGTTCTGTTTACCGACACAACAAGAACGTTATTATAAAATGTTCAGTTTGATTGATTCAGAGGTTCTGAAAACATGTATTTACAGTGAAGTCCCGGTAGATAATAATACATCCTCTACCTGCTATATGTAGTAGAGAACCAATCTGGTAACTTTGGTAGAAATCTGTACTGTTTAAATCATATCGTCAAAATATAGTACAGTTATAAATAACAGTTTACAAAAATTATAAGTTACGTCATAACAAGTCAATCTTTATTTTGTATTATATTGTACTTACTCGAGCCTTTCTTTACTTTCTATCCTTATAGATAAAATTATACTGCTTGGTTAACCAGGTACACAAATTTGTATAGTTGTACCACATCATACAACTTTATAATACACTCACGTTCTTCAACATCTTATGTGTCAATTGTCACCGTTTGACAAACACTTGCCAAACATTGGTGGTGTATGGAGTTTATTAGGAAGTTCAGACTTACTGGAAATTAATTATTTTACATGAGAAAGCCGTAAACCGTGTACAGTAGTACAGTAGAGGACTAGAAAAGAAAACGTGGGGAGACTTAAATTCGAGATGTTCCAAGCTCATCCTTTGGTATAACTATTCCTTGTAGATGTAAAGGAATATGGGAATATAGGAACATTCTCATAAGAGAGTGTGAAATGTTTTAAAGCTAGCCACGAGGTAATGACTTTAATATTCCAGTATCTTTACACGATTTACATATACGTATTAAATAAAAATTCCAATTTGTGAATGGACAACATTGAAACTTTCGGACAAGCAACAAGGAATAACTTGCAAGTTGTACACTTGTTCACTCTACAAGAGATGTATTTAACATAGAGTGATAGAGCTAATACGAATAATTGGAACCATTTTTGTTAAATCAAAATTCCCAAATATGTCCCGTGTAAAGTGTAATCTAAAGTGAGAAGTTTTCTCAAAGAGCTGTACATTATATTTATGAAAGTTGCTGAACTCTGTTTGGTATTTAACGACTTGTATATTTGGGCTTCATTGTTGACACTCACACTCACAGACATACATATGCAGGGCAACTTTTCTAAAGTTTCTACGTTTATTATTCAGGTAGTTAAGATATATACTTTTAATAAATTTTGGTAATCTAATTTTCGGGTCCAATACAATACTTGAGATACTTATACTAACCATGTAGTCCGGAATGTAAAACGTGTACTGAGATATGAATTTGGTACAAATCTCTATGGACAAATCTTTACACAAAGTGCGTAGTGTTTAACGCCCGCTTTTACTACATACGGCACCGCAGGCGATGACACTGATGATATATGTGATGAAGATGGAGCACCGGTGGAATGAGATGGCGGAGGAAACTGGTGATCCCGCAGAAACCCGCCCCAGCGCCATGTTGTCCACCACAAATCTCACTTTGCGGTCGCTTGGGATCGAACCCGTGCCGCCTTGGTGAGAGCCAAGCGGTCTAACCATTGTGCCACGGCGCGGCCTGTTGTATTTACAAGAGCTTCACTTATCTCTTTTGTGCATAATATTCATAAAAATATACATTCATCTCTCTACTTGATGCCATCGAGGCGGTCAGCCGGTCGCCTTTATAGATGCACAGTCTACATAGTCCTCCTCTCAGAGCACCATTGGCTGCATCATCCACCAGCGGTGACGTCCCCATGGAACAGAGCAGCGCGAAGGACGATCAGAGGGCCCAAAAATTCCAAAAACTGTCCGGGAAAGTTAAAGAGCTCCAGAAGGAGATCTCTCACTTCCAAGAAATCCTGTAGTCATGGCCCCGGGGTCCCAGGATATCCGAAAAATTGCTACCGACCTGGCGCGCTGCTACCAAGAGCACACTATTAAAAAGTGTCATCTAGTGCAGCTCAGCGACGGGTGGCAAGCTGCCCCACAAAGAAAGCGCCCCTTACACCGGAGCAGTGGCCGAGAATCGGATACCGACGGTGAGCGCCCGGGACCCTATACCGGGAAAAAGAAACGTAAGACACGGCACCTTAACCTGCCGCTCAACACGGCGAATAGATACACGGCGCTGTCTTCATCTGAAGAGGATGAAGACATTGACCAACCGACGCCAGCAGAAACCGACGCCAAAGACCTACTCGACCATCCCCCATAATACAACACTCACAACTATCCACCTTCACGACTACCGCCACTACAATCACTCCTTCAACTGACGCCCAAAAGCCGCCGCGTATAGCCATTACCAACGGTCGCCGGACGACAAACGTTCTGCGCATTATCCGGAGCACTCTTCCCGCCGGACAATACAAGCTGCAGAAGACACGCAAGTGCCTGAAGCTCTTTCTTCAACGGAAGCAGGATGCAGCGACAACCATGACGCTCCTGAAGAACGCCGGCATTGAAAATTTCATCTTCACCCCCAGGAGCGACCAGCCCCTCCGCTACATCATGAAGCGGGTCCCTGAGGACCTCGAGGAGGGCTTCATCCAAGAAGACCTGGAGGGGAAAGGCTACACCGGCGTTCAGGTACGCCAGCTTAAATTCCATGGCAGGCCCGTGCCAATATTTCAGGTTACACTAGACAGAACCACAAAAAAAAAAAAAAAAATCAGAACTTGATGCAAGAGCGAGAGGTGTGCCATATCATGGTCACCGTGTAGGTCTTGAAAACAAACCGTAATATTACTCAATGCTTTAACTGCCCGCATTTAGGGCACAGATTTAAAATGTGCCAGATGACCTCCCAGTATGTCCTCTGCGGTGTCCTCCACCGCTTAGCTGACTGCCCAAAGAAGCCCAAGCGGGACGTTACACCCCACTGTGCGAACTGTGGGGAGACGCACCCTGCCAGCTACAGAGGTTGCGAGACGTTCCGAAACGAACGCCACCGTCGCCAACTGGCAGCAATAGCCAGAGCACACCAAAGTGCTCAACCAGGGCCAAGACCCATTGCCAACCCGGCCCTGGTTAGAGAAGGTGGCTCATTTGCAGGCGAAATGAGAGGGCGGGCAGCACCCGCGACACCACAAACTGGCCAACCTCCAATATTTCCCCCCACCCAGACGCTTTCTGGCGACCTGGGATCCATTAAAGAGGTATTCAGTCTCCCTAAGGAACTGAATATCCAAGCAATCTTACCAACGCCACAGCCCTTCGTTACGAAGTTTAAAATCTGCAGCAGCACTTTGGAAAAATTAGAAGCTGTAGTATAGTTCTTCTCTGAAGTCTTCGAGTAAATGGTTCAACCAAGGGAAGGTACATCTTTAACTTGCACGCTCTTGTGGAATGCCGACGGCATCTACAGGCAGCAGAACGAACTTGAGAACTACCTGCGGCGTAACAAAATTTATGTCGCATATATTTGCGCAACAAAATTAAAACAGGGTACAATTTTAAACTCAGGGGTTACCAGACTTTTCGGAATGACAAAATTGGCAGACAAGGGGGTAGATCAGAGACTTTACTCAGAAAAAAAAAAACAAAAGAAAAAAACAAAGTTGCTCATGCCCCTGTCACGTTGCAACCACTAACAGCGTTAGAGTGCACGGCTCTTAAAACACGTATTAACAGGACAACGGCGATGCTGGTAGCCCTCTATCGCCCCCCCCCCCACTCTCCCGATTTCCAACAAGACCTCGAACAAATCCTAGCAATGGAGGAGCACGTTATAATTGCAGGAGATTTCAACGCCCGGCACCCCTGGTACTACTCCCACCGAGAGAACGCGGCTGGAAATCTCATGGTAGAACTTCAAGCAGAAAATGACGACCTCGAGGTTCAAATTCATCCTGAACCCACATTTTGGCACAAAAGAGGGGAACTTCGGCCCTGAAATTCTGGACTTCACACTCACAAATGGTGCGGCACTAGGAAACAACTTCATTGTGTATAACAGCCTGGACTCCGACCATCTTACAGTGCATTTCGACATCTGCGACGCCATCCCGACCGGTTTGACCGGCCCTCTAAGACGCCCAGATATAGACTGGAATAAATTTACGCTCAAAATACACCGGATGGCGCAGCCTGGGCTGTCATACTACAGCGAGGCGGACATTGACGCCACCATTGAAAATTACACTACCTCGCTGCACACGGCCAAAAGAAATTCTACCAGCTATACCATAAGCCCAGCCAGTTTCTGCACGTACCATGAGGTGGAGCAGCTCATCGCCAGGAGGCGACGCTTGACGAGACTTTGGCGGCTTAACCGCCAGCCCAAGTGCAAAGTGCTAGCAAAATGGCTACGCAACATCATTCGGCAACAATTTAAGCTCAGCAAAATTGAACAGTGGGAGCAAAAGATGTTAAACGCCACACATGGGACCATTCCTTGTGGAAGTTATTAAGGGCATTTAAAGTCTTCTGGAGCGCCAACTGAGGCACGGAGGCGCTCCACACTCGCCTCGGCTTGCGCTTCTCCTCCGAGGAGAAAGCCGAGGTTTTTGCAGACTGTCTGGCAGAAAATTTCACAGAGAACCCTGCGACGAACCCCGATTTAGAGCGGGAAGTTCATACATAGGTATAAAACTGGGCGGTGCAGAGGCAAGAGCAACACTTGCCCCTCACCACACCGCAGGAATCTACAAGCTCATTAGGAAGCTACCTAATGGGAAAGCCGCCGGCCCGGACAGGGCGACTAATGAGCAACTCAAGCATCTCTCGAGAAAAGCCCTGGTGCACCTTACAAAAGTTTTCAACTCCTGTTTGCAGCAAAACTACTTCCCTGACACTTGGAAACGAGCCAAGATCATAATGCTCCCGAAGCATGGAAAAAGCACCAGGCAGCCTGAAAACTACCGCCACATTAGTCTCCTGTCTACGATTGGTACATTGTTCGACTGTTTCGTCTGCAAAATCTACTTTCTTCACAGGAATACACTTCCAACTCCCAATTCGACTTTCGAAAACAACATTCAGCAGAACTACAACTCTTAAGATTAACTGTTGACGTGGCAGAGCAATTTAACAATGGGGATTCAACGTTGGCATTATTTCTGGACGTAGAAGCTGCATTTGATCGGTGCTGGCACAACGGCCTGATTTACAAACTGCACCGAAAGTTTCCCGGACTACAAGATTCCTAAACACTGCCGCACTACTTTTTAGAAAACAGACGTCGAAGTGGGCGGCTCCTCCTCTAAGGAGAGTGTCATGCATGCTGGCGTCCAGCAAAGGGCCATCAAGTCCCCGCTATTGTACATACTGTGTACCAACGACTTCCCCGTGGATGCCAGATGCAAAGTGGCCATGTACGCTGACGACACTGCAATACACAACCACCTTAAAAATCCTCGTTTCGGCCTATTAGAGATGCAGCTGTATATTGACTGATTCCTTTCATGGCTCCATGTCTGGAAAATTAAAATTAATGCAAGTAAACTCCAATTTATCCGTTTTTCAAAGCGGCGCCCTTTGGCAATGGACCTAACAGTCGATGGTCAAGTATTGCACTGCCGTCAGCAGGTCAAGTACCTCGGCGTGACGTTGACACACACGATGCATTGGACCACCCACCTAAGAGATTGCGCCAACCAAGGGCGGCAGTGATTAAAGATGTGCGCCCCCATATTTAGGAGCAAACAGCTAAAGCTGCGCTCGAAGATCATCCTATATAGATCCTTTATTTTATCCGTTGTCCTGTACGCCTGCGTGGTCTGGGCCAACGCCTCCAAAACCGCCCTAAAGTATCTCCAAACCCTACAAAACTTATCCCTACGCAAAATCCTGTCTGGTCCTATCCGAACAACAACTGCCACCATTCACCAAGAAACCCACGTCCCTTACATCAACGATGCCATCAACAAACGTTCTTCTTCCCTCTGGGCGCGTATCCGACACCATCAAAACCCCACCATACACAATATTGGGAAAGGTGAACCCAAGCTCCGAAAACACGCCAGGATCAAAGCATATTGAACAAAAACAAAAATAAAAAAACAACACGACTGCAAAATTATGCGCGCCCAACCCTTCCTGGCTCAGGCCACGCTCCCCGGCAGAGGCCGCCATCATCGGAAATCCAGGAGTCAGCTACCCGCTGTCGCACAGCCTAACTGCGAACATTGTAAATATTGTACATAGCCAAGTCTGTACAGTGTAGTGCGTGTGATATTGGGACGTACGTGGTATGCCCAGGTGTGTGTGTGTGTGTGTGTGTGTGTGTGTGTGTGTGTGTGTGTGTGTGTGTGTGTGTGTGTGTGTGTGCGCGCGCGCGCGCGTGTGCGTGACAAAAGCATTGGATGAACTCTCCATCTCCAGAAACTTAACCTTTACATAAGCTAAACTCTAAAAACCCATTATTACTTTATAGGAAATATATTTTCTCTATTTATTTCCAATATTTTGATCAGACTAACTAATATTTAATATAAAAAACAAAATGTACAACTTTAATATTCTGTAAATATTCTAAATTCATTTCGATTGATCTCTTTAATTTTTCTTAATTTGTAAGTCATAACATATGAACAAGTTATAGGACATCAAAAGTCAGATATTGTTAAAGATAATCATTTATGGCAACTTACTTTATCTAATTAATAATTTTGGAAGCCTTTTGTACTATTTGAATATCTAATATTTTTATATCTTAAAAAACGCTAATCGTACTCATGTAAGTTAACAAGAACAGCACTAGAACTTAAAAGGCAGCAGGAGCTGACCCGATTTTTAACATTTCACTACGTCCTTCTCGTATCTACAACAAACATTTCTGCCTACTTTGTTTTTAATTTGTAGCCGACAGAATAATGAGTCTTAGTTGTAGGGCGGACTGAGAGTGTAACACGTTAAATGCATGCAGCAGACGATCTGTTAGTTACAGTAATTATCCGCTAGGAGAGAAATACCAGAACCACCAACCGAACTGGAATTGTTGTCCAGAGATGGCGCCACAGGTAATATCTTATACTGAGATGGAATATGTGTAAATTATTTATTATTTACTTAAAGTAGGTTTTTATATAAAGGTTCGATTTCATTCTACTTTATTGCCTTAAAACAAACAGTTGTTTCGGTGCTTACAGGGATACTTTCGATAAAATAAATAATGTTGTGTTAGAAATGAAGTCATCTAAAGGATGTACATTATGACCGTCTTTGCCTCGGGACCGCGACGCCGCCTTGACCTCAGGTCTGCCCATGTTGGGACAGCTCCTGAAGGTGGAGGCCAGAAGATTGCAGCGACACATCCCGTGCCGGAACGGCTGCGCCTATGGACATTGCGCAGACACATGCATCGCGCCGCCACGGTGCCACTACTGTGGCTCTCCAACTCCGACTGCAACCTGTAGGGCTCACGATCTCCGTCGACGCCGCAGGTACTGCGCCACTTGTGACGGCCCCGGCCATTTCACAGGAGAGGTGCGGTGCCCTGCATATCCACGCGCAGCCACGCATGACACAACACCCCAGAGAGTAGCCGCCAACGAGCCTTTGGGTGGCAACAAACCCTTGGTTGCCTCCGTGTAACCAACAGACTCCACACCCTCGAGGAGCTCCTGTCAGCCGCACTCTCCGCCGCCAGCCACCAGCCTCCAGCGGAAGACGTTCAGGACCTCCACTCAGAGGTTCTGAACCTCAACGAACGCCTGGGCAACCTGGAGGAAGCCGTCACCTCAGCAGCCCAACAACAGGACACCACCCACGCTGCCTTCACCAGCCTCCAGGACACACTCACAAAGACTGACGGACTACTACCTGAACGACTCGACCAACTCTTAGACGATGTCACCCAACTGCAACAGACGACAAAGGCCATCAGCTCCCAGCTGCAACCAACAGAGAAATTAGTCACCGAACACAAGGACATTATGGCATCACTACAACGCAAGATGCACCGAGTGGAGACACAACTCACCGACTCATCACCCTGCCAAACCGAGGACTTATCCACCGTCAACAGCAGACTCGACGAGCTCCGCTCGCTAATGACCCTAATGGAGAATAGCCTCCACACTAGACTCCACGATTTGAACTACGCCGAGCAAAGACTAGCAGACTTCGACGCCCAGAACACCAACATACGCACACCGCCACGTCCACAACCACACACCTGATGGCTCCATCGACCCCCTCCCGGCTGTAACTGCCGGAGATTATGCCCTTCAATATACACAATTCAATTACTAATAAAGACTACTTCCACCTTGTCTACCATTCCTCACTTTCACCTCTACTCCCCAGGCGTCACTCAGGGCCTTCTGGTCATGTTCGGCCCCTTGGACTTATCCTTTACCCGCCCGCCGTTACAGACGGCCGGCTCTGCCCTATCACCTCTAATAACGGGAGTGCTCAGTGCGGAATCCCAACTAGCCACTCCAATGTCTCCCTTACTTCTCACCTCTTATCATCAGTAGTTAGAAAAAAAAAATAAAGAATATTCTAAATTTTAAATCACTATGATATTGTTGAAACTAAAATATAATGGTTGAAATTTGAAAAAAAAATCCTTGTGTTCCTTAGTGAGAAGACCTGATAAGCAATACCTGTATATACGTCAATTTTAAGTGGAAATCTTTAATTGCTAACAAAGTATTTGAGCCAATGAACTCATATGACTCAATTGTGGAATATAACAAGGAAAAACTAACTTAACAAATCAATTATACACAAATCTACACATTTATATTTCATTAATTACATATTTACCTACTCCATGTTGATGGAAATATACATTGTTATTGTGACTTTGTGGGGTCGTGGAATTAAAAGGCCGAGTTGCAGAAATTAAAAATCTCTTTTATTTTTGTACAAATACTCTTATAGATTACAGCAGCATTACGTTACGTCACCATCAGTCTACCAAGGTCGATCACAATAACAGTGACAGCAGATCACATCCTTAGCACTCGTGACTACAACACAGCTGACTGTCTCTCATTTCACACTCACTCCCTTTGCGAGCCTTCACTTGCTTAAAAAACTATTTCGTAAATTCGAGATATTTCTGGACCAAACAGAAATCGAATGTTCTATTACCTTCCAGCATACTCCTTATCTCCAGGCTTTTTGTGTACTCAAGCCGCGTCATCGCGATCGGGTTCGTCACACTATGATGTTCCATGTGAGAAAATGGGAGAATAGTGTAGGAAAATGTCCCTATAGCGATGTATAAACATAACAAATATTTTAACAAAAGATAGCTATCATTTTGTGTAATAGTATCATCTACAGCAGAACATTCATCTAAACTGTAATAATTGATATATCGTTAGGGCTAAGTATACTTTCTGCTTTGTTATACTTAACTCCCTCTTTCATCTGTGTTATCTACTGTCCTTGTTTTTGTACCTCTTCAGATTTAAAGGGGAAAATATATAAATTAGATATGTATTAGATTAGAACGTAAATAAAATACTTATTAACTGTTGTACAGAGTAAAAATGTATGTGACATAAATGAAATGACATATACGTTTTTGTAGAGTAAGACTTTGTTAGTTGTAATGATTACTGACGTGTGTACTGTGTCACTGACCATTTCTGCATTGATGTTACAAGATTAGATGTACATCCTAGTCTACACATAAATATGTACACTACATACCATCAACATATTAGTTAACATATTTATAACAAAAAACAAACGATCCTTGGGCTCAAAAATGCTTTACGAAGTCTTCACTGAACACATTTAGAATTTTGTCTTTGTAAAAACAAATGAAATATGTTTAAGTTTGACAATGTGTTTTAAGATGTACACAGGAAGATTTTATCTAGTATTTACAGTTTACTAAGTATGTAGATGTCTTCGAGAATGAACAGTACTTCTGTATAGGGTAGTCTGACGTTGGCAGCATTTGTTAGCAAAACTTCCTGTTGTATTTTTAGAAGGTAAACACAAATAGCAAGTTTGCCATTTCCCCAAAGCTTGATTTTAAGTTATACTATTCAAACACACATATACTTGGTCCTTTGACAAAAATATACTTTATATTCAGTCTCTATCACAGTCCTAATGAAACTTCAATACCCCAATTGTTAGGTACAATAAAACACTGCTCCCACTTATTGTACATATGTACCATAGTTTGGAAATATTGCACAATAATACACGTAATTGGATGCAACTACTCATTTGCATAAACAGTCTTTGCATAAGCTAAATGTGAAATATATTTGCATAAAAACCAAAATTTTTTATTGAACTCCTACAATAGTCTTTGAACTTCTATTTATTCTGACTGAACTCTGTACAATTTTCTTTAAATTATAGTTCATGATATAGAGACACAGTCTTAGGATACAAAAATTGAGATATCGTTAAAGAGTGTAATTTATGTAAACTTATTTTATCACTAACGATTTTCGAGATATCCTTTGGCTAAGTTTTCCAATTTTTATATCTTAAAAGCGCTAATGCTCTTTCTGATCTTGTCCAAAGTTCATAGCAATGACTTTGTAATATTAAAGCTAACACTATGCTTAAATATTTAACTATATTGCTGCTGTATGTACAACAAAGTGAGTAATTGAACAACTCCCTAAACGTATATTTCATATTTGTAACAGACGGACAAGTAAACCTTTGTGTAACGGTTGGTCGTGAGTCAATTTGTTATATAGCAGACGATGTTTTAGTTATAGTAAAGGTCCGTCAGGGGAGAACCGACCTATTTTTGCTGTCCAGAGAGGGCCCCACTTGTAATATCTTATACTGGGGAAGAGACTTTGTGATTATTAACAACGTTGTGTAAGACATTGCAATTATGTTCTTATATATAGCTTAGATTTAACCAGGGTGTGTTGCCTGTAAACGAAGGTTAGTCGCAATATACATGGAGGCAACATCGAGTAAACAATTAATTTGTGTGTCAGAAAAGAAGTCTCCTAAACTAACTATATGTCCAGGTAATTCAGCTAATGTACGTTTTGTTGAAACTTAATCGAATGAAGCAGTTAAAGTAATGCAGGAAGATCTTGGAGGAACTGAAAGCTGGAAAGCCCAATAATAAGTTACAATGTTGGAAACCTTTCTGTTCTTTATTACACTCTGTACTCTGTGGCACACATTGGTCTACATTTTAATTTAACATTGTAATAATTATTGTGTTTGTAAAAAGTTATAAGTAGTTGCCATGTAAAATCATTAAGTTTTCGTTTTTGAGTTTGTCCATCTCTTATGTTTTGTCAGTTGTACAAGTCTCACGGATATAGAGATCCTCCTACAACTTTCCATAACAATTTAATGTTCATCTTTCATCATGAAGGTATTTTAGAACCATGCTTTCTTTATAAATAAAACCAACATTTAACGAGAACGCTTCTTGCAAATGTTAGTAAGTGTTGAGGAATATTCTTGTAAATGTACGTCTGACATACTAGGAAGATGCTGAGCGTTTTATTTTTGGGGTTATGTTATTCA
Source organism: Mantis religiosa (assembly GCA_030765055.1). Classification (NCBI taxonomy): domain Eukaryota; kingdom Metazoa; phylum Arthropoda; class Insecta; order Mantodea; family Mantidae; genus Mantis; species Mantis religiosa. The sequence goes on from JAUKNK010000248.1 coordinate 1,016,954, forward strand.
AGACATACACTTCCTTTGGAATGAAGTTATCTTAAACATATGATAGTTACATAACAATTATTACATCTATTTTTAAAAAAGACTGAATTTACATAAAGTTTCAATGTGGACATATTTCTTGTGAGTGTCAAATATTTTAAAGTGGTCACTATGTAATGACCTTTTTATTCCGGTGTCTTTATGACTTAGGAATAAAGGTTAATAAAGACTTCCAATTGCTAAAAGGTAAACATTGAAACATTTGGACAAGCAACAAGTAATAACTTGTAAACTATTCACTGTACAAAAGACAAACTTAATAAAGGGTGAGCGTTAACAAGATCAGTGAGATTTTATCTCTTACGGTTTATCAGTTATGGAAAAGTCATCCACAATGACCAACACTTCTGACGTCATTACCACATGATTCAAGATATACATTTATAAAACGTAATGCAAGTTTTCCAGAATCTTCACTTAGCATCCTTGGAGTCTGTTGTACTGTATTTGATGCCCCGCAACCTCTGATATTTTGGTTTTGTTCTTTTCACACACGGCGAACAGTTTTATAGAAAGGCATTATTTTTATTTCAGAGAGTTAACAAATAAGTATTTCTGATTAGTTCTCGACTTTATCTTTTCGGATAGAATACAATACTTGAGCTACTTACACTAAGTACGTATTAAGTAATGTAAAACCTGTACCGAGATATGACTTTGGTACAAATCTGTATGATCAAATCATGTAGTCAAAATGTACCATTATAAAATAGAAGTTGACAAAAATATTAGACGAACTTTCTAACCTTTAACAGCTTAAACTTCACATTTGCTAAATTCTAAAAGCCTTTTTCTACTTTTTGGAAAAATGTATCGATTTATCCCTAATAATTTACGAGGAAATGACATGTGTAGTGTTTAACGCCCGCTTTTACTACATACGGCACCGCAGGCGATGACACTGATGATAAATGAGATGAATATGGAGCACCGGTGGAATTAAATGGCGGGGGAAACCGGAGGTCCCGGAGAAAACCCGGCCCAGCGCCGTGTTGTCCACTACAAATCTCACTTTGCGGTCGCCTGGGATCGAACCCGGGCCGCCTTGGTGAGAGCCAAGCGGTCTAACCACTGAGCCACAACATGGCCTAACAATTTACGAGGGCTGTTCAATAAAAAGTGATCACAAATTTCTTTGACATCGTACCTTTACTCATCCTCATAATTTTGATAGTCTTTCCTAAAATAGTGTCCCGTGAATGCGATGTACTTGTCCCAGCGTTTCTGCCAGTGTCTAAAGACATGCTGGAAACCAATTTTTGAGAGATCTTTCAAAATCACCTACGCAGCCTTCAACACTGCTTCTGATAATGGAAAATGCCTCCCACGAAGGCGTTTCTTCTAGTCAGGGAATAGAAAAGAGTCGCATGGGGCTAAATCCGGACTATAGGGAGGATGAGGGATGCACTTCACGTTGATGTTTGCAAGATATTCAGCAAAAACATTGGCAATATGCGGCAGCGCATTATCGTGGTGCAGCATTCAGCCGGCTTAACGGAAATGTGGTCTTTTACGCCTGATATGGTCTTGCAATATTTTCAGGACATCCCTGTAGTGTTGTCCAGTTACTGACGTGTGTGCAGGTACAACATGCTGATAAACCATTCCATGAATATCAAAGAATGAGATGAACATAACTTTCCCAGTAGAAGCAACCACTTTTGCTCTTTTGATGAAGGAGATTTCCACACTGAGCTTTGCTGTTTGCTCTCAGGATCAAAATGACGTAACCAACTTTCATCGGCAGTGGTTGCTTTAGAAAGCATCTCCGGATCTTCTTCTAGCATCAACTTTAACTGCATGCGAATGTTCTTTTGTTCGGGAATCAACAGTCTTGTAACCCATCGCGCACAAACACGTCTCATGTGTAATGTTTCTGTCACCAATGTGTGGGTGGTACCCAATGAAATATTCAGTATTTCAGAAAGTGATCTTAAAGTAATTCATGGATCCTCTCTCACACAATGGCAGCAGCAGTGTTGATGTTTTCTTCCGTAAGAGCAGTAACTGGAGCACCGGATTCACCTTCCTTTGAAATTGATTGTATCCCCTCTTTAAACACTTTAAACCACCTTCGATCTGTGCTGTAGGGAAGAACAGTCTCTCCATAGGCCTCCTGTAACATTTTATAGGCCTCAACTGAAGATTTGTTGAGATGAAAACAGAATTTCAAAGCCGCATATTGTTCCTCGCGTGTTACCTCCATTGCAGCGGTAGGCGATACTGAACATGGCACTTGCCTTGTTCCCAAAGGCGGGAAGTAGGAGTACCAACAATGAAACTGCTACGACGTGTTTGTTTCACATTAAGCCAACAGAATATAAGAAATTTGAATTTTAGTGCCAAAAATTACGACAGTAAAAACATTATGATCATTCTTTATTGGACAGCCCTCGTAATTAGACAAATGAATGTTAATATAAAAGATAAAATGTACAACTATAATTCTATAGGAACAGTCTCAGACACATTCGGGCTAAATTCTCTTTAATTTTCCTTAACTTGTAAGTCATAACCTATAGACAAGCTTTTAGTACATCATAAGTCAAATACTGTCAAAAAGCATACTTTATGGCAACATAATTTACCTAATTGACGATTTTAGAAAGGTTCTGTTCTTCTGTTTCAGTATCGAATATAATTATATGGTAAAAATGCTATTCCTACTGTTATAATTTCACTAGAATAGCTCTGGGATTTAAAAGGTAGCATGTGCCGACCCGATTTGTTACATTTTACTATGTCCTCCTCCGATCTACAACAAAATGTGTGATGAAACATTGTTGTATACGTTAATTATTTTAATTTGGAACAGATGAAGTAATCAGCCTTAAGGGTAACGTGGATTGAGAGTGTAACACGTTAAATGACTGCAGTAGACGATCTGTTAGTTACAGTGATTGTCCGCCAGGAGGGAAATTCTAGGATTGCTGATGGAACTGCAAATACTGTTCATAGATGTCTCCACAGGTAACACCTTATACTCAGATTGAATATGTGTAATTATTTAAAAACTTTTGTGACATACTTAAAGAATTTTATTTACATAAAGCTTCAATTTAATTGTTCCTTATTGAATTTTAAGAAGCATCAGGTTCAGTGAATAAATGATATAATTTCGTAAAAAATAAATAATGCTGTATAACAAGGGAAGTCTTCTAATTATGTATATTTTGACCGGTTTTTATTTCAGATGCATATGAGATTTCTAAATAGAAATGCTTTCTTGTTTCTGTTGGAACTTTTATCCGTAATGATCAATATACTTGGAAATGCTTCTGTTCCTTAGTTACCAATTTCATTTGAGCTATGAGAATTTAACGCAATTGCTGTTTGTTGCGTCGAGCTAATTTGACTATATACTCCTTACAATAAAATAGGATAATAAGGATATAACTAAACCTCTAGTGATAATTGTCCCTACGTAATGGCTTTCACGTTTGATTTTCTTTGTATATTGTAATGACAAAAAACTAATTAAATCTTCCCCACTTAGAAAACCTTACTTCCTGAAAAATTCAAATAACAAGAAATACTTGTTAAAAGCTTTACTCCACAAAAAGTATATTTCAATTATCATTTGCTTTATCATGATCTTTATATTTTTGTAGTTTATTCAAAGTTGTTAGAGTTAGTTTGAAAAAATTACACGACTACATTCATAGACTTCTGACTAAATTCATAGTTGAGTCAAGATCTTTATTTCATTTGATTTGAAAACACTTTACGGATAGGGAGTTATACAGAAATCCTCAAAACAAATTTTGAGAAAATGTTGGAAAATGCCCCATGTCCAAGATGCCTGTGGTCGACATTTCCCTGAATATTTACGTGTAACATCCTTTAAATATACTGAGTATTTAGCCGACTTTTATTGTAAGAGCTTTGCTGTTGACAGATACAGAAATAAATAAATAAAAAGTGTGGTTGTGTATCTTGACTTTAAGTGATAGTCAAATGTTTAAAGAGCTAATCAGTATATGTCCGGACTAAACCAAGTAATGTATTGCTTTCGGAGAAAACTGTAAATATTGGTAAATACAACCAATATTTGTGTCTTACATACATCCTGTGTTTTAACAACATCTACATTTTCGTTTATTAATATTTTGGTACGTCTCGACATTTTATACTGGATTTTAAAGTGATTCAATTTATTGTGATTCCATTTGTCACCTCTTCAGTACATTTAAATAGTTTTTGAACAGACATCATTGGTAAATTGAGAATTTCTTGTAGGTACAAGGGGTATATGTGAAAAAGTGGACTTTAAGTGATATTCAAATGTTTTAAAGCTGCTCACCATGTGATAGGTTAGAAATTCCGTTCTCTTTACTCAACAACAAAAGGAAGTTTAACACATTGGTGTCTGAAACTGATGAAGTTTGTAACAAATCACAGGAAATATCTTGGAAATACTGACATCTAAACTACAGAAACAATCGTTTGTACAATCTAAGTTGTGACGACTTCTCCAGCATTTCTCCGTAACATATGATAAAAAACTAAATGTTGGATATATTTACATATACATGTTTATTTTGAAAGAATCTCTCAATTTCTACTTATTCTGACTGAATTCTGTACAATTCAGAGATACAGACAAGGTCTTGGGACACAAAAATAGAGATATCGTTAAAGAGCGGCATTTGTGTAAAATTATTTTATCACTAACGATTTTAGAATAGTCTGTATAATCCTGTTTTTGAACTTGTCAAAAGCTAAAAGGAATGACTTTAGAATTTGTAAACCCAACCCGATGTTTAAACATGTAACTGCATTCCTCGTGATCCTACAAGGAAATAGTTAATGAAACAACTCCGTAAATTTTAGTTAATTGATGGAAATTAATCATTTCTCCACACTAGCCGTATATAGGCTAAGATATTTGATGGATAGAGTCAACATGAAAAATTCAATGCCATGGCCGGGATTTGAAACACGGATCTACTGGTTTCCGTCCAGTCGCTCTTAACCTTTGAGCTACCATGGCCAACGTGCCTTCCTGACATTAAATTCTCCAGTTGACTCGTATATTTCCCCGGTAGACCACTAGGGGCTCTCGCATCCGAGATACACCGTTCGTGGCGACTTACTATTGTAAGTACTTAAGTCCCAGGCTTCATCATTTAACTCTTATTATTTTAGTTAATTGATGGAAATTAATCATTTCTCCACACTAGCCGTATATAGGCTAAGATATTTGATGGATAGAGTCAACATGAAAAATTCAATGCCATGGCCGGGATTTGAAACACGGATCTACTGGTTTCCGTCCAGTCGCTCTTAACCTTTGAGCTACCATGGCCAACGTGCCTTCCTGACATTAAATTCTCCAGTTGACTCGTATATTTCCCCGGTAGACCACTAGGGGCTCTCGCATCCGAGATACACCGTTCGTGGCGACTTACTATTGTAAGTACTTAAGTCCCAGGCTTCATCATTTAACTCTTATTATTTTAGTTAATTGATGGAAATTAATCATTTCTCCACACTAGCCGTATATAGGCTAGGGGAAATATACGAGTCAACTGGAGAATTTAATGTCAGGAAGGCACGTTGGCCATGGTAGCTCAAAGGTTAAGAGCGACTGGACGGAAACCAGTAGATCCGTGGTTCAAATCCCGGCCATGGCATTGAATTTTTCATGTTGACTCTATCCATCAACTCCGTAAATGTTTACTTCAATCTTGCAGCAGATGTAAAGTAAGACTTCGTGGATCAGTGAGTCGAGAAACTACCGTGAGTGTAACACATTAAGTGAATTTGTTATATAGCATACGATGTTTTAGTTATAGTAATTGTCCGCCTGGGGAGAACCGACCTCTTGTTGCTGTCCAGAGAGGGCTCCGCTTGTAATATCTTACATTGTACTTACTTATTGTATCTTACTTTGTAGTTATTTACGAAATTGTATAGTACATTGTAACTATGTTATTTATACGTAGATTAGATTTAATTGTTCTTTATTTTTGAAAAACAATGGTGTATGCAATGTATATGCAGGAAATATCTAGCAAATAATTTTATTCTGTTTCAGAAATAGGTTCTTCTAAACTAACTACATCACTCAGTATTTCACCTAACTGTAGCATTCTTCTACCACGTTGTTCTTTCTACGTCCGTTCTAGTTTTGTTGAAACTTGTATACGTTTATAATAATTAACACAGCTGTAAGTTTTCACTTCATTCGTCACAAATATTATTCGTACTACAGGATTCTATCGTAATATGACATTTGTGGGTAAACTTTATTATCATTTCCAATATAACTCAACTCAACAGTTCACAAAGCTGTAATTAATTTACGTGTGATGGAATATCGGACGTAACGCTCCCACGAGTTGGTAATATGTTTCCCTTCTCACTTTGATATATAACATTACGAGTGCTGTTCAATAAAGAAAGATCATAATTTTTTACGGTCACAATTTTTCGCACTATAATTCAATCTTATTATATTCTGATAGCTTAATGTGGCACAAACACGCCATAGTCGTTACATTGTTGGTACTCCTTGTCGCCGCCTGTGAGAACCAGGCAAGTTCAGACATGTTCAGTATCGCCTACCGCTGCAATGGAGGTAACATGCAGTTAAAGTTGATGTTAGAGGAATATCCGGAGTTTCTTTCAAACGTAATCACTGCTGATGAAACTTGGCTACATCATTTTGATCCTGAGAGCAAACAGCAAAGCTCAGTGTGGAAATATCCTTCATCAAAAAAGCAAAAGTGGTTGCTTCTACTGGGAAAGTTATGGTTATCTCATTCTTTGATTATCATGGAATGGTTTATCCGCATGTTGTACCTGCACACACATCAGTATCTGGACAATACTACAGGGATGTCCTCAAAACATTGCAAGTCCATATCAGACGCAAAAGACCACATTTCCGTGAAGCAGGCTGGATGCTGCACCACGATAATGTGCGGCCGCATATTGCCAATGTTGTTGCTGAATATCTTGCAAAAGTCAACGTGAAGTGCATCCCTCACCCTCCCTATGTCCGGATTTAGCCCCATGTGACTTTTTTATATTCCCTAACTTGAAGAAACGCCTTCGTGGGAGACATTATCCATCATCAGAAGCAGTGATGAAGGCTGCGGAGGCGATTTTGAAGGATCTCTCAAAAATGGTTTCCGGTATGTCTATGAAGACTGGCAGAAACGCTGGGACAAGTGCATCGCATTCAGGGGGGACTATTATGGGGATGAGTAAAGGTACGTTGTCAAAAAAATTGTGATCATTCTTTATTGCACAGCCTCGTATTTTCCAGCAATGGCAGGTGATCATAATAAGTGGATGAAGTATTCTTTCCAGAAAAGAAGACATAAGCAGCTGCACAGTTAGCGTTTCGGAAAAAGAACAAGTCCAACTAACAGAGTTACTTAACTACAAAGGATGGAAGGTTGTACTTGCCAATGTAGAAATTGACTTAAGAGTAAAAGTCACCGACATTAAGTCCAGCTTAACTGAGCTTATTCAAACAAAGACATTTGCATTGTTCACAATACATTCCAATCAATAATGTTTGAAGCTTTTTCCGCTTAAATTAATTTTTTTAGTAACGCAATACTAAGTTTGCTGAACTGATCAAATGTTAGATTCAGAACATCATGAATAACTTTTTATATCTACAAAAATGCTTTCTTTTGATAGAAAATAAATCCATCTCTATAACATGTTATGTCTAATGTTATTAATCCTTGGGTAATCAAAAGAATGTGATATTTCAAAATTGACTGACGTAAGGCTAAAGTTAAATAAAAGTCTAGTTAAGAAAATGTGTATAAAATTCACTTCAAAGTGAAGAATATTTAATTCCAATAAATAAATTTAAAAATATATATTTTTATATAAAATGCATTTTATTCACAAGTTTATTTTATTTCGTTTAACTTTAATTTTTTAATTTATTATTAACATACAAGGGAATATCTTAAATTGTGCATACTGTGACTTTGTGTATTCGTATAATTAGAATTCCAACTTGCAGAAATTCAGATCGTTCTTTATTTCCGTAGAAATACACTTCGTACACCTCCGATATCTCGCACACGTACGCAATCTTCCAGCCTGTCTGCACACTTCTCACTAGCAACGGCTTCCTGCCAAAAAAAAACACTAACTCGTCCAGTGCATCATTTATATACCCAAATTGCAGTATCTAGAAATTTCCCGACTGTTAACGAAGAATCACAGTCTTTCAAGACGGCAAAGAGAAGGGTTCCAGTAATTTCTGGTTACTTCTCTCGCCACCCCGTCACTCCTCGGCACGTCGGCGCTACGCGTTGGCGTAGGCGTGGTTCTAACGCCATTCGTCTCCCCCACTCCCCGCTCTCTCTCCCTGTCTTGCAAAGGCACCTCGCGACGACAATGCCGTAGTTATTTAAGTTACAATTATAGAATTCAACCAAAAGTCGACTCGTTTATATAAATTGAGTTAGCAAACTATGGGCGTCCGCTAACAAGCTACTAGATGATAAGGGAGTCCTTGAGGCAGAAGAGTTTGAGAAACACTAGAGTAGACAACAAGAAATAACAATGTAGGGAGGCTGTAGTTCGAGATGTTCCAAGCTCGTCCTTTGGTATAACTATTCCTTGTAGATATAAGGGAATATGGGAATGTAGGAACATTCTCATAAGAAAATGTCAAATGTTTTAAAGCTAGCCACGAGGTAATGACTTTAATATTCCAGTATCTTTACACGATTTACATATATGTATTACATAAAGCTTCCAATTTGTAAATTGACAACACTGAAACTTTCGGACAAGCAACAAGGAATAACTTGCAACTTGTTCACTTGTTCACTCTACAAAAGATGTATTAACATAGAGTGATATAGGTAATAGGAATATTTGGAACCATTTTTGTTGCATCAATATTTCCAAAAGATTTCCATGTAAAGTGTAGACTGAGGTGAGAAGTTTTCTCGAAATTCTGCACATTGAATTCTTGAAAGCAGCTGAAGCCTGTTTGGTAATTAACGAGTTCTATATTTGGGCTTCATTGGTGACACTCACACTCACAGACATATACAGAGCAACATTTCTAAAGTTTCTACTTTTGGATTCAGGTAGTTAAGATATGTACTTTTGATAAATTCTCGTAATCTAATTTTCGGGTACAATACAATACTTGAGCGACTTACACTTAGTATGTAGTAGGTAATGTAAAACCTGTACCAAGATCTGACTTTGGTAGAAATCTCTACGATCAAATCTTTACACAAGCTAATTGCGACACGTTTTTATTACTTTTTGGAAAATATTTGACTGATTTAGCTGAATTTGATTAAAGTACTTTATGTATAATACCTCTGGTTAATATATCAGTTTAATAGTCTGATTCATTCTGACTTACTTCTCTATAATGTACTTTAACTGTAAATCATAACATATGCATAAGTTTTTGGTAAATAAATATTCAATCTCCTTAATATACATAATTTATATCAACTTATTCAGTCTAATAAACAATTTTCGAAGCCTTCTGTGCTTCTTGTTCAAATGCCCAATACATTTATATCTTAAAAGTGTTAATCCTATTTATCTAAGTTCATAATAATAACATTGTATTAGAAAGGCATGTATGTACAGCGAAAAGAATGTGAAACTTCTGTGTAAGCTGATTTTCAATTTGTAGGAGATGTCGTGGCAGAAAGTCGGATTGACAAAGTATTGTAACACATTAAATGCATTTGTTAGATCTTTTAGTTTTAGTGATACCCGCTAGGAGAGAATTTTCTATTGTGAGGTCCTGAAATTAAAGCGAACGTGAATTGCTATCCACAGATGGCTCTACTAGTAACTTCTTATACTGACGGACAAAATATACAATTATATATAAAGTTTTATAGAAAATTTTAATTGCCTTCATTACATAGAATTTAGATTTAATCCTTATTTATGGCTTTAAAATAAGCGGCAGCTACAACTAATACACAGGAAATGCGACACAAGTAGATATCTGTGGGTGAGAAAGGAAGACTTCTAAAGTGTGTATATGTTAACAGCTTCTTTCCTACCTCATGAATGATTACCATGTCTATTACTTTTTGTCGACTTTTGTTGGAACTTTCATCTTAAGCTCATCAATCCACTCACTTGCATATATTGAAGTCAGATGACATTCCTAAATACTATCTGATCTATGTACTTCATGTTCATCGAAATATACTTTATTTTAAGTTTCATGATGGTACTTGGTGCTAATGGATTTGTTGTTTACTTAATGTCTAATTGTCTTAGCAATATGATTTAGAACTAATTACTTTTAAACATAATATTCCATGCTAATGACTTGTTTCCCTTGTCAAAATGACAGCTGAGTTTGTTACATTATAAGGTAAGCGAGGCTCAATCGGATCAATATTTTGTAAATCTTTTACAAAAGTTCTATTTGTCACGTAAATACGAAAGCTGTTACCTTATATTGAAGTCTGGACATTCTAGATTATGTTAAATGCTAAGTATTTCGATGTATACTTCCGTTTTCATTTTTATTCCAAGCGGAAGCTAAAGCTAATGGTTCGCTATTGGAGGATGAATAGGATTGTCATAGCGGACGAATCAGAATGGAACATTCAATTTCAGTACATAATGTACTCATGAGAAAAAAATAACACATTTCTACATTTGTATATTCATATCTTTATGTATCTCACATACACTTACCACATATAAATTGCTTATTTCCCACAGCGCCAGCCCACACAGATTTCGTGGTACCATTCTGTATTGTTCTGAGCTAATTTCAGCAACGTTTCACCCATTTCATCATCGTCCTATATGGTTAAACGTAGGAGCAGTAAATAAAATAATTTGAACCCACAGCCCTACCTTAATCCACTTCACCCACTGTTCTATTGGTATTTATTTTTGCCCGTTGGCAGCACTGCTTAAGTAACTATCATAACAACACGGAGGATTATGGATGTAAGATAATCTGTAGTTTCTTGTTGTACAAGTTTCTGGAGCAATTTCAATTCACATTTGTTATAATTTATCTTAAACTAACTTATAAAATTACAAAATACCAGAAATGGAGCAATGACATAACTCGTTTCCGTAAAAGAAGCTCCATTTGTCACTTAGATAAAACACAATCGTATTACACAGTCAACTGTCTCAGGTAGTTAACTTGTTCCTTCCAACAAAATAATACACTGTCGTCATCTAGGGAGAAGATTTTGTAAAACTAATTCGCGTCGCCCACCAATCAGAAGTACCTGCGCTTACCTTAATTTTTGTGTTTGTACAAAATATACGGTTGTAATATTCTGGAAATAATCCCAGATTCATACCGGTTGAATTCTGTTTAATTTTGTTTAACATGTAACTTATAATATATGGACAGGTTTTAGTACATCAAAAGTAAACTATTGTAAAAAAAAGAGTAATTTACAGGAACTTAATTTATCTAATTAATGATATTCGAAGCCCTCTGTAGTTCTATTTCTACTTCTACTTCTTTACATTATAGAAATGCTAATCCTAACCTTGCAAGTTCACAAGAACTGTACGAAAATTTAAATGTCAAAATGAGCTGACCCGATTTTTAACATTTAACTACGTCCTTCTCGTATCTACAGCAAAATGAGGAATAAAACATTTCTGTATAGTTTTTGTTATAATTTAGAGCAGATGGAGTAACGAGTCTTAGTGGTAGGGCGGATTGAGAGTGTAACACGTTAAATGCTGCAATAGACGATCTGTTAGTTACAGAGAAAGTCCACCAGGAGAGAGAGATTACAGAAGTGCCGACGGAACTAGAATCGCTGTCCATAGATGGCTCCACAGATAATATCTTATACTGAGATGGGTTATGTATATTTATGTACCAAATTTAATAACATACTTTAAGAATGTTCTATATATAAAGTTTCGATTTAATTGATAGCTATTGCCCTAGGAGGTACAGCAGCTTCATTCCTTACAGGGATAACTTTATAAAAATTAATAATATTCTCTTAGAAAGAAAGTCTCCCACATGATGTACATTTCGACCGCTTTTTCCTCTATGATGTATACTAAATCGCAACTTCTTTGAATCGATGGGTTTCAATTTTGTTGGAACTTGTATGTATAATATTTCTGTTCCTTAGTGAGAAAACTTCATATTATAGCTCAAGTTTGACCGGAAATCGTTGGTTGTTAACAAAGTATTTGAGCCAATGAACTCGTATGACGCGAAAAGGAAAAAATCAATTGTAACAAATCAGTTATACACAAATGTGCGCATTTCTATTTCATTCGCTATATATTTAACTACTTCATGTTCATGGAAATGTATTTTATTAATATATATTAATATTAATTATATACTAATGGAATATATATTTTGTTATCTGTGTTATGAACTACCTTTCTTTTTTGTATCTCTTCAGATTTGCAAGGGACAAATACATAAATTAGATATGTATTAGATTAGTACGTAAATAAAATACTTGTTAACTGTTGTACAGAGTAAAAATGTATGTGACATAAATGAAATGACATATACGTTTTTGTAGAGTAAGACTTTGTTAGTTGTAATGAGTACTGACGTGTGTACTCTGTCACTGACCATTTCTGTATTGATGTTACAAGATTAGATGAAAATGAAGACATGGACAGCATATGTGATCATAAGACTTATCTTTGAACATTCTCATTGTTGTCTTTATTGACAGGTTTGGTAATTCTTTTTTGTCTGCTGTAGTTCTATCGGATATATGTTCCTTGTAGTCCTATATATCGGTAGTTTCTTCTTATGGGAATAGCTTCCCCATCCATGGTAGTTTCTTCCTTTCGCGCTCTTCTTCCACCTATCTGGAATGTCATCATTTGAGTTCTACATTTATTAATTTTAAATTTGTTTCGTTTTTCCCATTCATTTTTATACATGAATGCTAGTTCGCGTGCTCTCGTACATTATTAGTTGTACTCTTTGTTTCCTTATCACCTGTTAGAGGTCAGAGATCACTATATTAAACAAAAATGGACAGGAAGGGTCTTCTTGCAGCACACCGTTTGTCTTGATTCAGCCACCTCGCCCTTTATTGTGATGTTGTTTGTATTCAGTATTTCTCCTACAATTTGGTTATTACATTTGGTCCTCCCATAAGTTGTCTTATCCTTCTGTCTAGTACATCAAAGTCACGTGGTATTTTCCCCCGGGGTATCTCCGGGCCTCTTCTACTTTGGACAGAACAGTGGCGTTGACATTGAGTGGAGGAGTGTGGCCTATATCGCATTGGCCTCTCTGGGATATTTGTGTTGTTTCCATTAATTTCTAATTTATGAGGACTGTTCAATAAAGAATGATCATAATTTTTTTTTCCAATGTACCTTTACTCATCCTCATAATTTTGATGGTGCTTCTCAAAATAGTGTCCCCTGAATGCAATGCACTTATCCCAGCGTTTCCGCCAGTCTTCAAAGACATGCTGGAAACCATTTTTGAGATATTCTTAAAAAACGATGGATAATGCCTCCCACCAAGGCGTTTCTTCAAATTATGAAATACAAAAAAGTCACATGGGGCTAAATCCGGACTATAGGGAGGCTGAGGGATGCCTTCATCTGATTTTTGCAAGATATTCAGCAACAACATTGGCAATATGTGGCCGCGCATTATCGTGATGCAGCATCCAGCCTGCTTCACGGAAATGTGGTCTTTTGCGCCTTATATGGACTTGCAATGCTTTCAGGACATCCCTGTAGTATTGTCCAGTTACTGATGTGTGCGCAGCTACAACATGCTGATAAACCATTCCATGAATATCAAAGAATGAGATGACCATAACTTTCCCAGCAGAAGTAACCACATTTGCCTTTTTCGGGGGTTGGTGATGAAGGAGATTTCCACACTGAGCTTTGCTGTTTGCTCTCAGGATCAAAATGATGTAGCCAAGTTTTATCAGCAGTGATTACGTTTGAAAGAAACTCCGGATCTTCCTCTAACATCAACTTTAACTGCATGTTACCTCCATTGCAGTGGTAGACGATACTGAACAAGTCTGAACTTGCCTGGTTCTCACAGGCGGGAACCAGGAGTACCAACAATGAAACTACTACTGCGTGTTTGTTTCACCTTAAGCTAACAGAATATAATAATTTTAAATTTTAGTATGAAAAATTATGACCGTAAAAGATTATGATCATTCTTTCCTGAACAGCCCGCGTATTATGTTAGTTAAAATTTTAAACTTTGTACCCTCTAGTGTTACTCCTCTGTACATTTTGGGGTTTTCAGATTTGCTTTCCCTTTGTACGGCACTTTTATAGAGAGAACAGATTGGTAGTTTGACTTATAAACACAGACCTTTCTCGGAAATTGTGTTTTTGTTTTGGTAATCTCAAAACATGTATTTGTTGTTAAATGACGATATATAAAGTTTGTATGTACTACAATACTTGTGTTACTGTATGTAGTAGTGAAATATGTGATCTCTCACTCTGGGTGTACTTGACAGTTGAAGTAAGTTGTCAATCTTACCACTATAAACTAGAACTATTCAACTATTATATCTGTTCAATTATCAATAACTTTACTGTTTGTGTAATAACAAGTTTAAGTTATCCTGACTCAGGGAATAGCACAAATATTACACACGAACATCCACATAATATGCTTTAAAAATACATTTTTTCCATAAGTTTGAAGTTTTAAATTTATTTATTTTCAACTGATAAGCTTTCCAAAAGTGTTCTACAATTATCGAATTCTCCTAGTACTTGTCAGTTACATTACTAAAGTATAAGCTTATATTAATATTGTACCTTTTGTCTGGTTTTGTATCACTACTCATTCTTAAAGAATGTATAAAACTTTACATATCTACTGCCCTAATAACAGACATTAAAATCCTTTTTGTTTTAAACTAAGACTAGAAGGACCAGATTGTCTACTAATTTTCCAGCTATAACAAATTGACTGAAAATAAATTTTAAAAGAGAAGTTTGCCTTAGAAATTTCAGGGTATTAAATTTTTAACATAAGATAATGTAATTCAGATCTAAAATTCTAATAACTCAACAATAAAAGAGATGTCAAATTGAACTTAAACATAACTTAGTACAGATATAGGACCACATTGAATATAAATATTCTCTGTAAATATTGTGTAAACTTTATAAAATGTCACTTTTATCGGTTAATTAGCTCAACAGTTGTTTATATGGGAGATGGACTTAGTCTCAAGAAGAAGCTTGTACTCATCTCACTTGTAAATATAATGTATATACAAATATAATACAACTTTATACCTGACTGAGGTTTGTCAAATGCTGTCTATCTCGGTACAATCTTATGTTATTTTATTTATCCTTGTATATACTGTAAATATGACAATATTTGATACACTCAACAAGAGAAACTCAATGTTGTAACAGTATTTTTGTGTTATGTTCGGAGGAATTGTGAACTTATAAAAATATATGTGTGATTGGCCGAAGTAGTAATGGTATGACGTAATATGACGTAATGTGGTGACGTGCCATTGGATCGGCCAATCACAAAATTAAGAGAGAAGTAACGATAGTTACTATAAATCAATAATCTAGCTTCATGGTGGAAAAATGACGCGGAGAAGATAAAAGTTTTGAACAGTACGAGATAAATCAATAATCTCGTTTTAAAGAGAGAGAGATTTTTGTGGCATTGGTGGAGTGTGATGAACACTGATACTAGATCAGGAACATTTTAAGTTATAATTTGAATCTGTATAAATATAACCAATTACAGAATTTGACTTCTTTATTCCGAACCACGCCTCGAAACACAGATGTCTCATGACTCTTATTTAGAATAAGATGATACAATTGGTGACCAGAGGAAACAGATAGCCGCAAAAACTCACACGAGAAGAGAAAGAATTGTGCGGCCCACATAGAAGTCCTGTCCGAAATTGCACCCGAACGGCTGATGAAGACGAAGACAGATTACCGACGAATAGACACAAATTCCTGTTCCAATGTCATGGCGCGGATTTGAACCATGGATCTCCTGGTTTCCGTGCAGTCGCTCTAACCCATTGAGCTACCATGGCCAACTTGACTTCCTGATATTAAATTCTCCACTTGACACATGTATTTGTTATATACCATTTGTGGCGCCTTACTATCGTAAGTACTTAAGTCCCAGGCTTCATCATGTAACTCTTATTATTTTAGTTAATTGATGGAAATTAATCATTTCTTCACACCAGCCGTATATAGGCTAAGGTAGACGGTGTATTCTGAATACGAGAGCCCCTATTGGTCTACCGGTAACATATATGAGTCAAATGGGGAATTTACTGAACAAAATTGTGACGCTTTTCTTTCTCCTCTTCCTTTTATTAAATGAAATGTGTAGTGTTTAACGCCCACTTTTTCTACATACGGCACCGCAATTGGTGACACTGATGATACATGAGATGAAGAGGGAGCACCGGTGGAATGAAATAGCAGGGGAAACCGGAGGTCCCGGAGAAAACCCGCCCCTGCGCCGTGTTGTCCACTACAAATCTCACTTTGCGGTCGCCTGGGGTCGAACCCTGGCCGCCTTGGTGAGAGCCAAGCGGCCTAACCACTGAGCCACGGCGCTGCCTTCCCTTTTTGATATTTACAGCTTTAGACTGTCACACTTTATCAAAGAACAAAATGTTAAATATGTCAAAATTTACTTTCGCATTCCTCCAATAGTCTCTGGACTTCTATTTATTCTGAGTGAATTCTGTACAATTGTCTTTAAGTTGTAGTTGATGAGATACAGACAAGGTCTTAGGACACAAAAATAGAGATATCGTAAAAGAGTGTAATTTATGTAAACTTATTTTGTCACTAACGTTTCTCAGATTTACTTTGACTCTAGTTCTGTTTTCCAATACTTATATATCTTAAAAACGCCAATCCTGTTTCTGAGCTTGTTAAAAGCTAATAGCAATGACTTTGTAATATTAAAGCTAACAGTGTGTTTAAATATTTAACTATATTGCTGCTGTACGTACAACAAAGTGAGTAATGGAACAACTCCTTAAACGTATATTTCATATTTGTAACAGACGGACAAGTAAACCTTTGTGTAACGGTTGGTCGTGAGTCAATTTGTTATATAGCAGACGATGTTTTAGTTATAGTAATTGTCCGCCAGGGGAGAACAGACCGCTGGTTGATGTCCAGAGAGGGCTCCACTTGTAATATCTTATTCTGTGGAAGAGAAGTAGGTATTATTAACAATGTTGTGTAAGACATTGTTATTGTGTGATTTATATATAGCTTAAATATAATATTTCTTTGTTGCTAGCAAACGAAGCTTAGCCGAAATATATCTGCAGGCAATATCGAGTAAACTATTAATTGTATGTCAGAAAGGAAGTCTCCTCTACTAACTATATCACTAGTGATTTGGGCTAAGTAAAGCATGGAAATATTTAATGGATAATCCCAACAATGTTGTAATGTTGAAAAATTTTACAGAAATTTAAGGCAATCACTGCCAAGTGGAACGCCTAATAATAAATAACAATGTTGTAAACCTTTCTGTTCTTAAGTCTTCGCGAATATGATGAGCTGGCGTTACACTGTGTACTCCTTTTCACGCCTAATTTAGCTTTATTTTAATTTGAATAATCCATCGCAAATTAATAGTTATTCTGTCGGTGAAAGGTTAATCTAGTGGCCATGTAAATTCTTAAGAATTAATTTCCGAGTTTGCTAATCTGTTATGGTTTGTCAATTATACAAAAGTCACACGAATATTGAGATCATCCGCCGACTTTCTGGAATAGGTTATGTCCATCATCTAACATGAAGGTATTTGAGAACTTTTTTTTTGAGATCGCTACATGTAAGGGTTGAGAGATATTCTTGTAAATCTACGTCTGCCATCCTAGGAAGCTGCTGAGTGTTTTACTTTTGGGGTTATGTTGTTTACAGACACATAGACCTTTTTGTAAAGTTGCTCTAACTATTGAAGATATGTACTCAACTATCAATAACTTTACTGTTTGTGTAATAACAATAAGAAGTGTAAGTTGTGCTGACTACCAAGTCTGTATTAACAGGAATGTGGTCTTTAGGTGTAGTACATCTGATACACACTATTTTTACACTTTTAAAGATGTTAAGTTCCACTTCCACAGCAAAATTACACTTTAACCACTATTATAAAATATTTATTCACCAATGTAGGTGAATATGTGTTTATATAAATAAATTTTTAAAGCCGTAGGATACTAAACAGATTCTTCATCAACGCATACAGTGTTGTTAGTGGACATTTCTAGTAACTCTGTACCACGACACTACTTTAAAATATCTGATGTTTGTACTTACAAGAGTTTCACTACTCATTTTTGTACATAATATTCTTAAAAACGTACATTCATCTATCTACTTGATGCTAATCAACATAAACATTATTAAAAGTGTTTTGTTAAATATTTCCTTATGGGTATCTACAATGACAATACCGTCAACTTTAAACGATAGTCAATTTCTTTAAAGCTGGTCACTAGTATGTGATATCTTTCACATTCCATTTCTTTTGTATGTCCTGGACTTATAAAACCATGAATATATTCCCATTTGTGAAAAAGTTTAAGTATTTGAGCGTTTACAACAATAACAATGAATATTTCAAATATGACTATCACAAAAGAAATTATTTTACACAAACAGTGTGTTTTAAGGAGATTTACATTTTTACAGTAAGATTTTGTCTATATCTTACAGTTTATCAGTTATACAAAGCGATTCAGAATAAAAGAACGTCTCAGACAATTCAAGACAATGAGTCAAATGATATTTTAGGATACAAAACCCGAACCTTTATTAACGTCCAAATTCAAGACATACACTTACTTTGGAATGAAGTTATCTTAAACATATGATAGTTACATAACAGTTATTACATCTATTTTGGAGAAAATGTATTAAAATGTACAATTTAATTAAATCAGAGGTTCTCAAAACATGTATTTACATGTGAAGTCTCGCCAGATAACGATACCTCCTCTACCTGCTATATGTAGTAGAGAACCAATCTTGTAACTTTGGTAGAATGCTGTACTGTTTAAATCATAACGTAAAAATATTGTACAGTTATAAATAACAGTTTATAAAAATTATAAGTTACGTTATAACAAGTCAATATTTATTTTGTATTATATTGCACTTACCTGGGCCTTTCTTTACTTTCTACCCTTATAGATAAAATTATACTGCTTGCTTAACCAGGTACACAAATTTGTATAGTTGTACCACATCATACAACTTTATAATATACTCACGTTCTTCAACATCTTATGTGTCAATTGTCACCGTTTGACAAACACTTGGACATTTACTGTTTACAAATTACAGATACATATTAACGACTACCTACTGCTGGTATATGGTGCCACCCATGAATGGATTTATGGAATACTTAATTGATTCAATGGAATGTTAAATGTATGAATACATAAAGCTTGCATTTATAAAAGAATTCCTGGAGCATATGATCGCCTAAAAGTAATTTTGAAATATATGAATTAAGACAGTACAGTAATTTATTAAACTCTTCGTATAGCTTTAAAATTATGGACCTTTATATAAGAAGTGTATGTCCACGTGTATCCCAAAATCGATAATTGTTGTACTTTCAGGAACCAACTCATTTCTCTGTTCTTTGCCTATCGTTTATAATGAAAGTATTTTACAGCCATTTTTGAGGAAACCTGAATTTTACGAAAATGCTCTATGTAAATGTTAATACAGTTTGAGTGATATTCTTGTAAATCTACGTCTTACATCCTAGGAAGATGAGTTTTTTACTTTTGGGGTTATGTTGTTACATAGAACTTTTTGTAAAGTTGCTCTAACTATTGTAGATTTGTGCTCAAATATCAATAACTTTTAACTATTTGTGTAATAACAATAAGAAGTGTATTACCCGGGACAAATAACTTGAGCTTTGTTTATCTGTGGCGGTAGTAGTAACTAAACGTCTTGTGATGATTGGCTATAGGGCGCGTGTTAATTTTGTTAATTTAGTTGCTATCATTGTGCTGCGCGAATGGTTGACATGGTAGTAGAAACCTCTCATATAACGCACTCACTACTGTACGTGGACATAACATCTAGCTGTCACTTGTCATTCCATTGGCTGTAGTGATACGTTAATTGGTACTTAGCACAGATCCGAAAACTGTAGCAGTTTCCCTCTTACTCTTACAAGAATTATCACTTCGTTATCTGAGAGGTTTGTATTAACAAAGGTAAAGCCATGGTAATGCTTTGAGAAGCAGAGCAATTACACACAAACTTTAAATATTGTATTTTAACCAAAAATACATATCTTGGGGAAATATAAACAAAACTGGAAATTCACAACAAGACCAGTGTTTATAAGTCCATCTACCAATCTGTTCAGTCTGACTGTAGAGCAAAGCTCTGTTAGACACTTTTAAGGATCTTACATTTACAGATAAATTGAGTTCAATCAGCAACAGTAGCATGTATAAACGATATAACTTTATACAAGTTCCAACAAAAACCAAAACACCTGACCAAAATGACAGATTAAGCAATATTTCAAAGTTGCCGGTAACGTTTATCTATATTGAATTGAGAAGGTTTCCTTTCATTTAAATCATAATTTATTTATTCTTTATTGCCTGTATATTTACTCTGGCCATTGCTTATTATCTGGTGATAATCAGGAAATAAATCTAAGTTGTATATAAAGAACATTATGAGAATGCGTTATAAACGTTTCTAAATAATTACTCTTTTCTGTGCTCAGTATAAAATATTACCGGTGGCGCCATCTTTGAGCAGCAACTCGCTTTCGGTTGTCAAATTTCTCTCGTGGCAATCACTATAACTAAAACATCGTCTGCTGTACAGCAAATGTATTTAGTTTCTAACACTCACAGAGCTTTCCCAACCTGCTCTTCCGCTGGAACTTGTCTCTCCTTCTCCTTCAAACCTAAACTAACAATCAAATATATAAACAATATTTTGGTTGCTTTTATGTTCAATATAATTTAACAAATGTGTAGCTTATGTATTAAGCTATACGACATGTAAATACTTCCTTACTTTCAGTGCTGATGTCCTTCACTCATTAAGTGATTGCTCATTTCATAAACATTTAAACAAACACATATCTTACTCTGATGTGAACTTGTTCTCTACATTTTAATAATTATTGTGCTTCCCTAATAAGAAACCTCACGAATGTCTAGGTTTCGTTCAGTACTACTAGGAATCGCGCTCTCTCTCTCTCTCTCTCTCTCTCTCTCTCTCTCTCTCTCTCTCTCTCTCTCTCTCTCTCTCTCTCTCTCTCTCTCTCTCTCTCTCTCTCTCTCTCTCTCTCTCTCTCTCTCTCTCTGTGTGTATGTGTGTTGTGTTTAAGGGTACTCAACTACAAGTACATCAACGTTCCATTAAGATTGCTGTTATCAGTTCTTTTATTGTACTCTGAAGATATCTACACACAACCACGCGCTTTGTCGTTTGTTTCACCTTGTTGTGTTTTGTTTTCATGAAGTAAGGCTACTTAGACGTACTACTGCTACAGCAGGGGATACTTTAAATTCCAGTCATCTCATAAAACGTCTCGCGAACTCTAGGACAGGGTCAAAGTCACATGCGAATCTCTACAAGAACGTACATATTATATTTATCGACTCATAGACTGAATGGCGAGAAGAACCAACCAGTAAATTATTATTAAGCCAGTAACATTTTGTTTAAATTATAAAATAGAAGTTAACAAAAATATAAAAACTTCCCACTTCCAGAATTTTAACCTTTACACAAGATAAATTTTTAAAACTTTCTAAGATTTCTTGGAAAATATTTCTATCGACTTATCTCTAATTATTTAATCAAAGTAACTTATGTTTACTATAAAGATAATGTTCTGGAAATGGTGTCAGATGCATTACGACTGAATTTTCTTTAATTTGTAAGTCATAACATATGGACAAACATTTAGTATATTAGGTCAAATATTGTTAAAAAACCTAATTTATGACAAGTTAATCTATCTAATTAATTATTTTCTTATATTTCTTAAAGTTCCATTTCAGTACCCAATACCTACATATATATTAGAAATGCGAATCCTACTCTTATTAGTTCACATGAATAGCACTAGAATTTATAAGGCAGCATGAGCTAACTCTATTTTTAACATTTAACTACGTCCTTCTTGTATCTACAACAAAATGTTTAATGAAACATGTCTATATACGTTAATCTACAATTTAGATTTATTCACTGTTCACCGCAGGATGACCTGAAACGAATTTCAACATCTAACAATATGCTTTTGTATTCTAACTCGATACTTCGGCTAAGTTTGCTCTAGTTGAAAAATAAGTCTTGCTGAAAAGACGGGTCGAGAAAGTACTGTGAGTGTGCCACATTAAATGAAATTGTTAGGCAGCAGAGGATCTTTAATTACAGTGATTATCCACGAATGAAGAAATTTCAGGTGGAAAACAATTGCCGACTATAAGGGAGTTGCTGTTTAGAGATTGCTCCACTGGTCATATTTTACACTGAGGAAGTAAATGTATATTTATTTATGGTGTTTTCATCTGTACAGTTCACGTAGTATTTGGTGACAGTTTAGACATTTTAAATGTTTCTATCACTTACATAGTATATAGAGAATATATTACATTCATCTTACAAATTTCGTAAAAAGATTTTGCATGAAGAATTCACTTTAAGGCTTCCTAAATAAAACGTATGTGTGACAGTCACATGACTTTCTGTACTCATTGTCTTATTCTCATATCTACTACATATTATTAGAGATAAATGTTTACATAAAATGTCTTAGTACATATATCTTTATCAGTACAAGAGTAAGAGGAGAGTACAGCATTGTTTAAGTGATAGTCAAATATTTTATGGAGTAGTTATTATGTAATGACTTTGAAATGAAATGAAATGTGTAGTGTTTAACGCCCGCTTTTACTACATACGGCACCGCAGGCGGTGACACTGATGATACATGAGATGAAGGTGGAGCACCGGTGGAATGAGATGGCGGGGGAAGCCGGAGGTCCCGGAGAAAACCCGCCCCAGCGCCATGTTGTCCACCACAAATCTCACTTTGCGGTCGCCTGGGATCGAACCCGTAATGACTTTGAACTAATGTTCTCTTTACATAAACAAGAGAGCAAGAGGAAACAGTAACCTCCCATTTGATGAAAGTATAAATATTGGCAAATTGAAACAAATAGTAAATATATTTAATATAATTTGTATATTTCAACATATTCTACACTTCTTGCTTTGTGAGTTTAGATCTATCTCTTGTAATTTAACAGTTAAACAAAGGTCTATTAGTAATGAGGAGAACTTCTGAGAACATTCTCATACATTTTATATTTAACAAACGTCAAATTATTGAAAGCTGTCAGTCTCTAATGTATGGTAAAACATATACATACTGAAGTACAAAGATCACCTCATAGATTTTTATGTGACATTTCAGATCAGCGTTGGAAGTTTATTGTTCTGCCAACAGATGCCACTAGTTTAGATTCCCTGAATGTCAAAAGTACAAAGAATGAGTTGGACATATGTTGAAGGTTAGGACATTCCTTTCTCCATAAAAAATGTTTAGGTACACTTTTTAGTTTATAATGTTTAGTATTTCAAAACCAATTTAAGTTTATAAATTGTTAATATATCACTGTTTACTAACATCCCTACTCAAATGTAATGGTAACATATTGTAGGGTTTTGTTAGGTTAATTATGTGGATTATCTTGAGTTTATTAGAGTAGTCGTTAGTACAAATGTCCTTCCTTCCGTCTGTTACGTAATAGGCTGTTCCAATTACTGTTTGCTCCCTTGGCTCCACTCATGTAAATAACAATAATAAATAAATTAATGGAACAGCCCTTGTGGAATTTGTAAATAAGGTATTGCATTATTTGTACATGATGTATTGAGTTATTGGCACGTCGCCCATCTTGTTATTTGTGTATGAAGAGTTGTATGTTGGGGTGTGTGAGCGGTTGTTGGAATAGCTCGGTGTAGCTATGGTGTGTGTGTGTGTGTGTGTGTGTGTGTGTGTGTGTGTGTGTGTGTGTGTGTGTGTGTGTGTGTGTGTGTGTGTGTGTGTGTGTGTGTGTGTGTGACTAAGCGTGGTGGTGTGTGGTCAAACCGAGGAGATGGACGACGCTGGACACTGTAAAAGATTATTTAAGGTATAATAAAATATAAATTGTGATTGTGAAAGTGTCTTTAATGTTGTTCTGAATTGTATATTAAGCCTCTGAGTGAAACCCCCGAGTAATGTGTTCTCGTTCGCCAGCTCAAAAAATGGTAACAGTTTTTGATGTGAATGCAATACATTTTTCAGCATTCAGTAAAAATTAAGATCCCGAATAGTGCCTGGCAGCGAGGGATATTACATTTGGTGGAGGCGCCGTGTTTGTTCATTTTAGCATCAGTTTAAGTGTAAATGTGCTTTATTGATATATATTTCATTAATTGCGTTCAATTTCAGTTCTGCGTAGGACGCCGGTAGCCATCTTATGATAAGTAACTTGGGTAGTGACGTCACCCCTGCATTATTTGTTCACGTATTAACATGTTCTTTTGTTTTCTGCAGAAAATGCAGTGCTTTTTGAGCTTAATCCTTGTGGTTCTGTTTGCGATTATGCTCAGTTAGAAATTTTACGTTGATGATTTATCTTTTTGCATGGTTTTTTCATTTCCATTTGCATTGTAATAATCAGGATTTTCTTTGCAGCATTTTGTGCAGTGCTAGTGTTATTCAGTCACGTATTGTGTTCTCACCGTGTTGCTATTTCTGCAGGAATTTCAAATCTTGTGTTCTATTACGAATAGTAGTCACTATCAGTGATTTTTGTAGTAATTTTGCATGTGTACATCGTTATCTTTTCTTTCACCATGGAAAATTTTGTGGAGAATAACACCAATGTACATACATCCTCTGTCGGCACAGATGTCGAGCCTGATGAACGTAGTTCGGTGCCTGATCAGTCACCCCCCGGAATTATTGCACAGAATACTGACCTTCTGGTTGCGGTACAATCTACCATCACTAACACGATGGCTTCAATAAAACCTGTTTCTCAAACCTTTATACAACCATCTTGTTTTTCAGCTGCTCCTAATGAATGTGTTAACGATTTTATGACTAATTTTGAAATGGTTGCTCGTGCTAATGCATGGAACAGTATTCAAAAGTTGCAGTTTTTCCCATGCTATCTTAAAGGTACTGCTGTAGCATGGTACAAGACGTTTTGCCATAGGTGTCCCGCTCACGACTGGTTTATTTTGAAAGATGCTTTTCTTACAGCTTTTCAGGTAGCTCACCAGGATGATGTGTATGAGATCCAACTTCGCCAACGTGTTCAGCGTGATTCTGAGCCTGTGCTTAACTACATTTATGATGTGCTAGTATTGTGTGATAAAGTAAATCCTCTTATGTCTCAGCCAGAGGAAATTAAGAATTTGTATAAAGGGTTGAAACCACAGTATGTCCAGTTTCTCTTACCTTTGAATTTGCTTACTGTAGAGGAGGTTTTACAAGCTATTAAGCGCATTGATAAGGCTGAGTTCTACATCCAGAACCGACAACACCTGGTGTCTAATCAACTGCATAGTAATGTGCCGATGTCCATACCTGGATACCCAGTTGTTTCTGCACCTCAATCTATATCTGGCCGTTCCGTTGCAGCGTCAGAGTGTTTGTCACTCCCGTCGCCATCACCAGCACCTTCTCAGGATATGATGTCAGAGCTTGCAGCCAAAATGGACCCTTTAGCCAATCAACTTCAATCTTTGCAGGTTCCTGCTAATTCTGACCCAGTAACGAGGTCAGCTCCCCGCCAAGCTGGTAACTGCTCCAATGGTGGACGTACTGCTAACTTTGTATGCTATAATTGTAACCAACCTGGTCACATAGCACGTTTTTGCAGGCAATCTTCAGATGCTTATAGTTCAAAAAACGTCCAGCGCGGTGCCTCAAACAGGCCACGGTAGCAGAGGTTCATCACGACATCAAGCCTGATCAGTCGTCAAGTTCAACTTTACCTTTTGGCCATGTTTTACAAGTTTCAGGGTCCATTAATAATACCCCTGTGAAGGTTCTTCTCGATACTGCCAGTGCTGTCAGTATTGTCAATGCTGTACACGTATCTGATATTTCTAAATTGCAGCCTGTGGACATTTTACTTAGAACTGCTGGAAACAAGCTTTTGGATGCTGCATACCACCTACCTTTGGATTTTTCAATTAATAACTTTCTCTTTCAGGAAGATGTTCTTGTTGTAAAAGGGCTAGCACATGACTTGATTTTAGGTAATGATTTTTTGTCTGCACACAAAGCTATTATTGATTATGTTAAAAATGATGTTGTGATTCATATAGATGACAAGTTGTGTCATATTTCTATGGTAGAGAACACAGAACTCCCCATGTAAGATATTGCTGTAGTGCCGTTTACTGAGGGTGATGTTACTAAACCAGCAAACAAAGTGTTTGTTAAAGAAGATGTCCAGATTCCTCCATTTTCGGTTTGTCATGTAGCAGTAGAACTTTCTTCATCCATTGATTGTGATGTAATGTTTGAGCCTGTGCCAGGTATTTTGCAAAAGAAACAGATATCCATTCCTCAAATGGTTTGCTCACCCCGACAAGATTATATTGTGCCTGTTCAAAATGCATCACCAGAGCCTAAGACTTTGTTTTCTCGCACGACCTTAGCTAATGTCCAAGATGTTGCTTTTGTTCAGAGTCATTCAATCTCGCCTCAGGATATCACGCCCTTGGAAGCACCAAACTTTCAGTTTAATGTAAATAATAAATTGTCTTCTAGCCAAAAAGATAAACTTCATGCTCTTTTATTGAAATATTCTCATGTTTTTGCAACCACCTTGCAGGATTTAGGTATGACCAATGTTGCTAAATTTGATATACAGGTTTCTGACCCAACTCCTATTAAGCAGCGCCCGTATAGAGTTCCTATCAAGCAACGTGAAATCATCGATCAGCAGGTTCAAGAGATGAAAGATGCTGGGATCATCAGGGATTCTCAGTCTCCGTGGAGTTCTCCTGTGGTGCTAGTTAAGAAAAAGGATGGCTCGACCAGATTTTGTGTGGACTACAGGAAGCTTAACTCGGTGACCATTCCATCATCTTTTCCACTTCCCATCATCGACGACTTGCTTAGCTCATTGCATGGAGTGTCCTGGTTCTGCTCGTTGGATCTTCTTTCTGCTTATTTTCAGGTCCCCCTTGAGGAGCACGCCAAGCCATTCACGGCGTTTGTTTGCCACAGTGGTCAATTTGAATTTGAAAGACTTTCCTTTGGACTAGCCAATGCTCCCCGTTTCTTTTCTTACATTGCTGAAAAGTTGTTAGGTGATTTAAAATTTAAGAAAGCTCTGGCTTACCTTGATGATATCCTTGTTTATGCTCATTCTTTTGAGGAACTACTGGATAATTTAGAGGCTGTTTTTCAGCGTTTGGTGCTTTTCAACTTTAAATTGAAACCGCAGAAATGTTTCTTTGCCATGAACCGTGTCAAACTTTTGGGTTTTGAAGTCTCTAATGAGGGAATATCTCCAGACTCAGACAAGATAACTGTGATTCAAAATTTACCTCAGCCTAAGAATGTCAGGGATGTCAGGAAGGTCCTTGGTTTGTTCAATTTTTATCGAAAGTTTGTGAAAGGTTATGCTGACATTGCCCATCCTTTAACACAATTGACTAAAAAGAACTGTGATTTTGTTTGGGGATCTGACCAACAGCATGCTTTCCAGGCCTTGAAGGATGCGCTGACTTCTGCACCGGTATTAGCACACTATACTCCTGGAGCGTACACAGAGCTCCACACTGATGCTAGTGGTGTAGGCATAGGATGTGTTTTGTTGCAATCTGTAAACGACCAGTTAAGACCTGTTGCTTATGCCTCTAGATTGTTGTCCAAGTGTGAGCGTAATTATGGTGTTCCAGAGTTGGAGCTCCTAGCTATTGCTTTTGGTTTCACACATTTTAGAACATTTGTATATGGTTATAAAGTTCATGTGATTTCTGACCACCATTCATTGTGTTATCTAAATAATCTGAAAGATCTTACAGGGCGTCTGGCTCGCTGGAGCCTTAAACTACAGGAGTTTGATTATACTATCTGTTACAAATCTGGTAAAAAGCATAACGATGCAGACACTTTATCTAGGTTTCCTGTGCTGCAACCCCAGGATCATCAAGTGGAGCAATTGGATGATGTATTAACTTGTTTACTTTCTCCTATAGAAGTTGCGGAGAAACAGAAAGCTGATCCACTGCTGCGTCCTCTAATGGATACCTTAGTGGACGACACTAATGCTACTCCGAAGCTTCTGCGCCAAACTGCCACCTATACTCTTAAATCTGGTGCTTTATATAGGAAAAATGCTGGTTCCACGGGTCCTCTGCATTTACTGGTGATTCCAGAGTCGTTGAAGCATGAGATTCTTACCTCTTGTCATGATGATCCACTTTCGGGTCACCTTGGGTTTTCCAAAACTTATAATAAGATTCATTCCAGATACTATTGGATTGGCATGAAGAAAGATATCGAACATTTTGTGAGGACCTGCCCGAGCTGCCAATCGCGTAAAGGCCCTAAGAACTTGAAGCCCGCAGGATTACTTCAACCTCTTCCTGTTTTAGCTGTAGGTCAACGTTGGGGTATTGACCTTTTGGGCCCTCTTCCTAGGTTATCCACTGGCAACCGCCACATTATTGTGTGCACCGAGTATGCCACTAGATGGGTCGAGGCTGCTCCGCTTCCAGCGGCTACTGTTCCTCATGTCACCAGGTTTATTTTACAGAATGTCGTTTGTCGTCATGGAGCTCCTGAGAAATTGCTATCCGATCGGAGTACTGTGTTCCTCAGCCAGGTCACGCAGGAGTTACTAATATCTCTGTCTATTTCTCCTAACTTTACTAGCTCTTATCATCCACAGACGAACGGGCTCACGGAACGTTTCAATGCCACACTAGTTAATATGTTGAGCCATTTTATTGATGACAATCAGCGTAATTGGGATACGGTGTTGCCTTATGTTATATTTTCTTACAATTCTTCTGTACAGCAGACGACCAAGTTTTCTCCGTTTTTCCTGATGTATGGACGAGAGCCTGTTCTCCCTAATGAAGTTCAGTTACAGGCTACTACTAACGACCTGTTCGTCCGGAAGACTTTAGAGGACATACAGAAGGCCCGTGAGCTTGCCATCCACAACATCAACAAGCAACAGATCAAACAGAAGTCTCAGTATGATGCCAAACATCGAGATGTGTCCTTTAATGTTGGTCAATTAGTTAAAGTTTTTACCCCCGTTAGGAAACGAGGCAAATGTACCAAGCTCCTACACCGCTATTTTGGCCCGTTTGAAATTGTGAAGAAGCTCACACCTGTGACTTATGTTGTACGTCGACCGAATGCTCCTAGGGCTAAGTTACAGTCCGTCCATGTTTCCCGCATCTTCCCGTATCACGATCCTACTGGCCCTTATCGTGCTTAATTTTTTTTTCTCTCTCTCAGGGTCAGTTCATCGTCTGATAAACTCGGTTAATGATGCTTTGCTATGCTTTACATATAATTCTATTGATGCATATTTTGTTTAACTTCTTGTGTGACTACCATTTCGTCATTTGCTTAAGTCCACTTAGTTGTTCATATTTCTGATTATTTATGATGTTCTCCCGGGAATCCCGTGCCAACCATTCCGTTTATATCAGAGCTATTAACGTTTTATCGTGACTGTTTCAGTGTTTTACTCATGTACCATCTTTATCGAAGTAGCAGTATAGTGTGTGGCCCAGCTGCGAAGCCAGCCGCCACATCCTAGTGATTATTCGAGTCCAATGTGAGCACCGTCATGACTGCAGCACATTGTAGAAGAGGAGTCGTCCCTGAGGAAGCCGCTGCGCACCTGGGAGCGACCCCAGTACTGGAGTGACGCCTAGTGAAACCGCTGTGATGCGCTCACTAGTGCGAGGAGGTTTGAGTTATAAGATGCTTTAGGATGGGTATTAAGTTTTGTCACTGGCCAGTCACTGAAGTATTATTTCATTTGCTGTTAAGATGCTTAGTCCTTTGTTTCAGATTTTTCTTTTAAATATCAGGGTTGAGCTCTCTTCACCGCCACGGCAGTTCCTGGATGAAGAACTTTCTTAGTTTTTTTTATCCCAGTTGTAGTATTTTAGGAGTCTTGTTGTGTGAATGAGTGTGTGGAGATGGCCATCTCAAAAGTGTATTTAGTATTCGGATACACTTCATGTTATAATTTTGTTTTGTTGTTTTTATGTTATTGTCACTTTTGATTTACCCCCTTACATTTCCCTCCAAAAGTATATTTAACTATGGGTAGCCTTATGTTATACTTGTCCATTGTTAATTGTATAATTGTTTAGTTTTGTGCGGGAGTGCCCCAGGAAGAGTGTCGTCGTCTGCAGCTAGCAAAGAGCCCCAGCCACCCTCACCTACCAGCAGAAGCAGTAGTTGCAGCAGGAGAGGTAGCAGCAGCAACGCGGCAGCACCAGTACCAGAGGCAGTAACGCTGGCTATGCCTCAAAGTTTCAGGAGTGACCACAGGGGTCACTTCATCAGTATGGCAGACCACAATTCCAGCAAGTTGGTTACCTTTGCAGTTCGTCGTGGGGTGATGTGGCCAGTCCCCCACAGGTGTGTGGCAGCAGGAGAGCAGCACAGCTTGCTGGCTCCCCTATATTTGGAACTGTCTGTGACATCAGCTTGATACATATGCTGAGGTGACCTAAGTCATAAGCAGCCAAGTCTAGAAGCTGGACGTCCATTTTGCTCAATGAAGCTAGGCTCACTACTAGGAGGGATCGAGCTGCTGAAAAGTCAAGCAAAACTTGAAATGATGGAATTTTATTTATATGAATTTCTTCGTCCCCTATGTTTGGAACTGTCTGTGACATCAGGTATGTGCCATTTGTGGTAACCACCAGTTTGCCCAATTTTCATCTTCAGGGTCGGTCTGCTACTCCAAATGGTTGTAATCGTCGTGCTGCGCCTCTGTGACTTCCATCAGTGTTCCAGTGGTGTAGGGTTGGTTCGGTGGACTCCGGGACTAGTGGTGTAGACAACATCATGCATCGTGACTCATTGGGAGGGGCCTCTCAGGAATTCATTTATTGGTACTTTTCATGTTTGTGTTTTCTAATGATAGGTTAGGGGCTACCCTTAGTGCTTTTCTTTTGTGTGTTTTGCTGTTTGCTATTAGTCCGACGAGCAGGGGCTCGTCTTTTTCTAGAGGGGAGGGAAATGTAGGGTTTTGTTAGGTTAATTATGTGGATTATCTTGAGTTTATTAGAGTAGTCGTTAGTACAAATGTCCTTCCTTCCGTCTGTTACGTAATAGGCTGTTCCAATTACTGTTTGCTCCCTTGGCTCCACTCATGTAAATAACAATAATAAATAAATTAATGGAACAGCCCTTGTGGAATTTGTAAATAAGGTATTGCATTATTTGTACATGATGTATTGAGTTATTGGCACGTCGCCCATCTTGTTATTTGTGTATGAAGAGTTGTATGTTGGGGTGTGTGAGCGGTTGTTGGAATAGCTCGGTGTAGCTATGGTGTGTGTGTGTGTGTGTGTGTGTGTGTGTGTGTGTGTGTGTGTGTGTGTGTGTGTGTGTGTGTGTGACTAAGCGTGGTGGTGTGTGGTCAAACCGAGGAGATGGACGACACTGGACACTGTAAAAGATTATTTAAGGTATAATAAAATATAAATTGTGATTGTGAAAGTGTCTTTAATATTGTTCTGAATTGTATATTAAGCCTCTGAGTGAAACCCCCGAGTAATGTTTTCTCGTTCGCCAGCTCAAAAAATGGTAACAGTTTTTGATGTGAATGCAATACATTTTTCAGCATTCAGTAAAAATTAAGATCCCGAATAGTGCCTGGCAGCGAGGGATATTACAATATTATTGCAAAAATGTTGAACAATGGACTCAGAAACACAAATTAAAATATTTAGAGATAACAAATATATCTACGTCTTCTCAAGATATGATTATACAATGGAATACTCCATGAGGTACTCTTTTGTATTCCAAAACAGTGTTTTCAAGTGAAGAAAGAGTTGTTCAAATCAACAAACTACACACAATATTGCCCTTTCTGTTTATTATTATGACTATTGTGATTTACAGTTGTAATAAAATGTAAATGCTTACGTATGTTACATTAATTTGACTTGTTTTGAACAATGTAGTCACTTTGTAAGAGGAGCGGTTAAGGAAGCAGTTTGTAGAGAGAGAAAGAGAGTTGCCCAATTGTTTTGTTTTGTTGAAAATGTTGACGTTGTATCCTTGTAAGATGCTGAACCAAGTTTGGTGTATAACCCAGGTTTTATATTTTAGTTATGTTATTTACAAACACACACAGCAACATTTGATAAAAATTCTTTATATTATGGATTTAGAAATGTACAAATATGTGAGTCTGATGAATTCTCGGCTCAAATTTTGGGTACAATAAAATACTTGAGCTACTTACACTCAGTACGTAGTAGGTAATGTAAGACCTGTACCGAGATATGACTTTGGTACAAATCTGTATGATCAAATCATGTAGTCAAAATGTTGTACCTTTATAACATAGAAATTAAAATTATTGGACCAACTGCCCATCTCAACAAACGTAATCTTTACATAAACTACAAAATGTGCTGTTACTTTTTGGAAAACACTATTATTTACTTATCTCTAACGATTTGATCAAAGTACGTATCCTCTAATATATCTGCCTAAAGAAAGAAATAAAATAAGTAACTATAATTTTCTGGAAACTGTCCGTGATTTAATCTGATTGAATTCTGTAGAATTTTCTTTAAGTTGTACAAATGGATAAGCTTTTCGTACATGAAACTTCACGTCTCGTTACAACGCGTAATTTATGACAATTTACTTTATCTAATTAATGATTTTCTAAACTTATGTTTATATATGCATTATCCAAAACTCTATATCGTAAAAATGCTAATCTCCTTCTTGTAGGTTCGTAAGAATAGTATTAGAATTTGACGAACAGTGTCAGATGACCCGATGTTGAACATTTACCTATGTCCTTGTATTTACAACAAAGTGGGTAATGAAACTCTATTGTAGAGGTTTATTTGAAATTAGAAGCAGATATAAACAGAACCCCAACAGAAGGGTGGGGTGACACAATACTGTGACTTATACATTAAATGCATACGCTATACACCAGACGACTTTTAGATATAGTGATTGTCCGCCAGGAGAGGAACTTTAGTTGGAAATTAGGAAAACTGACAGTGAAACTACAGTCACTGTCCGGAGATGGCGCTATTGGTGATATCTTGTTGTGAAGAAGAAAATGTTAGTTATTTATAAAGCTTTATTATACTTTGTAATTATGTTCTTTATATATGGAGTATATTTATGCAATTCTTCTTTACTGCGTTAAAACAAAGAATAGTAAGAATAAATACTGAGATAATATTGAACGAATAAATAGCTTTGTGTGATAAAGGATATTTTCTAGAGCAATTATATCTCAACAGTTTTATCCTTCACGTAGTACGGATTGATTAAAATTGTAGACCTTCTTATGAAATTTTGTTGTAACTTGTATCCGAGTATAATGATCAACACGTTTTTCTATGTCCTCACGAAGTGATATTTGGGAAATTTTATCGCTGTAATTAATATATTTGTTATTATTTTAATATATGATATGTTGAGCAAATATGACTTTCTTATTGATCTTTGTACCTCATGTTCCTTGTCGATTCGAAACTCGGTAACGACAGTCAAATGCCTGTAGTAAAGCACAGGGAGGACGCACGGAAAATAATCGGTGTGATAGTACGCGTCGATGATGATGAGCTCTCTGTTCACTGCGGTTGTATGCATTTTCTTGGAAAAAATAATGTTGCACAGTTCAGAACATCTCCAATAGATAAATAAATACACACACACATATATATATATATATATATATATATATATATATATATATATATATATATATATATATTTATATAGTGACTTTTTGCGTTCGCGAAGTTAAAAGTCCAATCGCACGAACTCAAAATGTTCTTTATTTCCACCGAATTACAGTTGGAACACTTGCCGATTACACAGAATTACGTAGCGCACACAATTACAATTTGCCAGTTCGTCTGTCACAGTTCCACTCTACACTCAGAATTACGTACAAATCCTCTGATACACGTACACAGTCATCCAGTCCCTTCACTAGGACGGCGCTCCTCACAGCTGCTCGCCAAGAACTCCACTGATTCGCCAACTGCAGCCCCTTTTAATAGGAAGATCGCTGTTTCTGGAAGTCTTGCGGTTCTATGAAACATCCCGACTGTTGCAGACGACAAGGAGCGGGGAAAGAGATGGCTAGTGATGTTTTTCCAACCATTCCTTCGTTAGCGCACCAAGATAAATGGGTGGGCGTGGCCTAAAAGTTTCCTGCCCCTTACACAGCTGCCAGTTGGTCCTGCCTTACGCTAATTGGGTGACACTGCTCCCTCCTCAAAGCTGGCCGTCCCGAAAAGCACCATCGTAGCGGGCCAGGCTATCCAGTTGTACCACCAAGATCATTCTTCGCGGCACCCTTTCGATGTGATAGACCACGTCGGTAATCCTCTTCACCACCCGGTACGGTCCTTGCCATGGCTGCTGAAGCTTGGAGCAGCGTCCCTTGGTACGGGTAGGGCGGTACAACAAGACCAGGTCACCGTGATGGAACCCTTGGCTGTTGGCTTGCCTGTCATATCTGGTCTTCATGCGGTCGCTCGCCTTCTGGATGTTCTGGCGAGCCATCTCATGTATTTCGTGGAGGTTGTCCACCAGGTTCTCCACATACTCGGTTGCTGGCTGTTTCGCTTCCGGAGGTCTTCCAAAAGCCCGGTCACAAGGGAGGCGTAACTCCAGGCCGAACATTAAGCTGGCTGGCGTCATCCCCGTGCTGTCGTGTTTTGCCGAGCGGTAGGCCAGCAAGAACAAGGGCACCTTGACGTCCCGGTCTCGCTGAAGGCTGGCCACGTCCTCTCTCAGATGATCCTCTAAGGTCTTGCTGTATCTTTCGACCATGCCATGCGACTGGGGATGTAGAGGCGTCGTGTGAGTCTTGTCCACCCAAAGCTTTGTAGTGTCTCCTTCATTAGCTTAGACTCAAAATTGGTACCCTGGTCACTGTGCAGCTCTAACGGCACCCCAAATCGGCAGAACACTGGCTCCACGAGGCAGTCTGAGATTGTCTTTGCCTCTTTGTTCGGGATGGCATATACCTCCGGCCATTTGGCGAAGTAGTCCACGACATCCATTAGGTACTTTTTGCCTTGGTCGGAAACTGGGAATGGTCCAGCTATGTCGAGAGCGATCCGTTCGAATGTCGCTCCCAAGTTGTACTGCTGCATGCTACCCCGGCTACTAGTCTAGGGGCCGCGACTTTCTGCGCACACGTCACACTGCCGTTACCATCTCTCAGCGTCTGCTCCGTCCCAAGGTCAGCTTCAGCAGAGCCTCCTTCTCCACAGGCAGGGTGTCGGCCGATGACGTCATCAGCTAGAATGGTCGGCTCGGCTTCCTCGTCGGCACACCCTTTGCTATGTCAGGTCTGATGATGGTCACGACTGCCCCGGTGTCCACCAGCACGCGGCACGGCTTCCCTCTCACCCAACCATTCGGGATGAAGCTGTCATCCATCCGCCGCCTGACGTCGCGCAGTGCCACTCGAAGGTTGGTGGTTTCTAGGGACAAAGGGCCCTAGACACGGCGGCCCATACTCGTTTCTCGGCTGCTCTCTCTGGTGTGGGCAGTCCTTCTCCAGGTGTCCCGATTGTCCACAACCCCAACACAGGCCACTAGGTCTTCGACGGCCTCCCTCAGCTGGTCTTCCGTCTCTCATGTAGCGGACGCTACTCGTTCTCGACGTCGGGGTAGCCATCACCTTAGCCACCTCCATCCTCAATGCTGCCATCAGTGCCTCGTGGATGGTTGTGTAGTCGCCGAGCATCAGGCGCTGACGTTCCTAGGTGTCTCACACCCCGTCGACAAATGCGTAGGCGGATTCCCAGGATACGAACTCCGGTGGAAGGTCAACAAAGGTCTTGCTAGCTAGCTGCTCAATCGCCAGGGCGAACTCCCGCAGCGTCTCCCCTGGCTGTTACGACCTTGTCTTCAGCTGACTGCGGTAGTTTGCGGCTAGACGGTGGTTTCCGAAACCGTTCTGCAGGGTCTCCCAGATATCCTGAGGAGCCGCAGCTGTCTGGACCGCATTTAGGACTTCCGCGGCCCGTCCCTGGAGGCTGGCTATTAATTGTGCGCCCTCTTCCTCCAGTGACCACGTGTTATACCTGGCCACCGTGTCGAACTGGCGGCGGAAGACCTCAAAAGTTGACGCGCCGTCATATTTCGGAGGTTTGACGCGCGCCGATGTTGTGTAACGTCCTGGCGCGTCGGCCTTCAAATCTTTCAACCTCCTGCCGACGACGTCCTCCACCATGGCGTCCAGGGAATTGACGCTGCTGTCGGCCTTTCCTTCCAGGTTGTTAATGCGGTTAGCCAGGTCTTCCAGGCATTTGATGTGATTGTCCGCCGTTTCCTCTAGGTCATTAATGCGCTCGTCCACTTGAGCCATCCGCTTGTCCAGCTCCGTAACGTCATCCCTCACGCCGGTCAATTGCTCTTCAAATTTTTCGGCGAGGGACTCATTGGCAGCCTTCATTTCCGTGGCCAGACTGTCGTTCGCTGTTTTCATTTCTGTGGTTAATTCGGCCTTCATTGCAGTCATTGTCGTCTCCAACTTTGCGGCCAGGTCAATATTTAGCGCTTCTGTTTTCGCAATGAGGTTGTCGTTAGCCATCTTCATTTCTTCCATTTTCCGTACAGTTTTTTCTAATGCCGCGTCCATCGTTGTAATGTCCCACTTCCTGACACCAGTTTTGACTTTGTGGGTTCGTGAAACTGAAAGTCCAATTACACAAATTCAAAATGATATTTATTTCCACCGAATTACAGTTGGAACACTTGCCGATTACACAGAATTACGTACCGCACACAATTACAATTCGCCAATTCGTCTGTCACAGGTCCACTCTACATTCAGAATTACGTACCACTCCTGTGATACACGTACACAGTGTGCCAGTGCGTTCACTATGACGGCGCTCCTCACAGCTGCTCGCCAAGAACTCCACTGACTCGCCAACTGCGACCCCTTTTTATAGGAAGATCGCTGTTTCTGGAAGTCTCGCGGTTCTCTAAATCAACCCGAAAATTCCAGACGTCAAGGGGAGGGGAAAGAGATGGCTAGTGATGTTTTTCCAACCATCCCCTCGTTAGCGCTACAGGATAAATAGGTAGGGTGGTCTAAAAGGTTCCTGTCCCTTACCCAGCTGCCAGTTGGTCCCGCCTTCCGTTAATTGGGTGACAATATATATACATATGCTTAATTGGTACAGGACAGTATAACAAGAATACAGCAGAAGAAACCATTACAAATAGGAAAATATGCCCATACCCATTATATTGAACACCGTGACTGGAAGGATTACTGTGACTTTGTGGGTCCGTAAAATTAAAAAGTTCAAATACACCACTCAAAATGTTCTTTATTTCCACCTTATTCCAACATCACAATTACAATTTAATGTACACAATTACATTTTTGACAGTTCGTCTTTACACGTACGCTCGGCGCTACTTACACACCGTACGCCACAACAACACTACTTGCCCGGCTCACACACTCAACTGACTGTCGCCTCGCTTGTCTCGATCGGCCCCGAAGTTTCTCGAATCTTCTTCTATGGAGGGAGAAAACATTCTCGAAACTTCGTGTCACCTCGAGCTGCAGGAGGAGGGGCCACCCCTGCGTCTCCCCTCCCTCCGCCGGCTTTCATTTATTTATTGCATCGTAGGCTGGGTAACATTACTCATAGTGGACACTTAGCCGACTTTTTCATCAAGAGTTGCGATACTCATTGACATTCATATAGAAGACCATAGAACTTAACAAAATGGCAGAAATGGAGCAATGACATACTTCGTTTCAGTAAGAGAAGCTCGATTTTTCACTTAGACTGAAAAAACACAATCGTATTACACAGTCAACTGTCTCAGGTAGTTAACTTGTTCGTTCCAACAAAACATTACATGATTTGATCATACAGATTTGTACCAAAGTCATATCTCGGTACAGGTTTTACATTCTCTCTTATGTACTTACTCCTTAGAGGACGAGAATGTAAAACCTGTACCGAGATATGACTTTGGTACAAATCTGTATCATCACATCATGTAGTCAAAATGCTGTAACATTATAAAATAGAAGTTGACAAAAATATACAAACTTCCGCCTTCAGAAACAACCTCTACATAAGTTGTGAAAATCTTTACTTAATTTTTGAGAACTATGTATTGCGATTTATCACTAATTATTGCATTAAAGCACCTAATGTTTAATATAAAAAAATGTACAACTGTAATATTCTGGAAATAGTCTCAGATTCATTCCGACTAAACTCTCTTTAATTTTCTCGAACTTATAAGTCATAACTAGGAAGCGGATTTATAAACACTAAAGTGTATGAAATAGGCAGGCAAAAAGGCACTAAAAATGAACAAAATAGGCACTAAACATTTGCTAAGTAAACAATTAGAAATACACAGTTTTAGTAAAATGGTTCCTAAAATGCACTATAAAGGCATTATAACAAAATGACGATCATCGCAACATATGCTGCAACAAATTCGCTAAACACATACTATTTTGTGGTTCCCTAGACGAAATACTTCTACATTTATTCCAAATGTCATAAATGGCTCCACAGCAAGTTAAAGTAACAGATATTGTCGTATAATGAAAATACATATAAATCCACTTCACTAAGAACCATAATCTACAGAAGGGTGTGAAGTAACTACGTCAAAAAGCAGAAACATGCGTTTTAGGGGGCCAGTGGGGGGCTAAGGGTGAAAATTGAAATATCTGAAGCCATTGTTAGATTTGTGATCGATCAAGAATGGAATAATACCAAGTTTCAGCTTTGAGGAATTAACAGTTTATGTCTAAATTACAGGCGGTTTTCAAAATGTCCCACATGTTGTACTTTTAACAACTAATGCTTGTCGTATAAGTTTCTGCACCCGTTTTAACCTATTAATGACCTGAACCTATGTTAAATATTTGTCTTCGCCATATCAATGAAGGGAACAAATAATCATACCTATTTAACAATTTTTATTTACCTAAGCATTTTCAGTAAGAAGCATGCATTATAATCCTTATCAATACAAATAACAAAAACACAACGAATGTAAATGGGTACACTTAATAAGCAGTTTCCCTTACAGACATGTTTAGAATTTCATACAAATTAATAGAAAACTGCATCCTGTGTAACATTTTGAAGTTAAGAAAATGTAGAATTTATGGAATCTGACAAATCTGAGGTTAAAATTACGTAATAGCAGCTACGATACAGGTACAGCATTATCTCCACATTCATGTGACGTTTTCTGTAGTGTCGCTATAAAGAACTTTATATTATAGAAGTATGTTTATATTAATTTTAAGACAAAATTTGGTATTGTAAGTTTTGGGCTAATTTGCACAGATGTGTCTCCATGATAAACACCTTTTTGTATATCGAATGTGCAGCATTAAGAAGTCTCTCTTCCCCGAAAACTTCACGTTGAAACCAACAAATGCAAAAGCTGTTGTCAAAAATTACAAACAGAATAAATTGGCTAAAAAGGCAGTTTTATGCATTAATAAGCAGAATAGACACAGACGTATGAAATAGATACTTATAGGCGGTATAAAACCAAGAAATTAGGCTAATAATTGTAGGAAACTTTCGTATAACTTAAAAGGCTACGTTTCTGAACAAAGGAGTAAAATAGGCAGATAGTACAAAATCCGCCGTCTAGTCATAACTTGTGGATAAGCTTTTAGTACATCAAAAGTCAAATATTGTTTATGGGAACCTAATTTATGTAATTAAAGATTTTTCGAAACCTTCTGTTGTTCTGTTTCAATGTTCAATATCTTTATATCTTAGAAATGCTAATCTTATTCAGATCAGTTCACAAGAATAACAGTAGAGTTTGTAATTCAGCATGAGCTGAGCCTATTTTTAATATTTGTATCTGCAACAATATGAGTAATGAGGCATTTCTGTATACTTCTTTTTTATTTGGAGCAGACGGAATAATGAGTCTTAGTGGTAGAGCTGATTGAGGGTAACACGTTAAATGGTTGCAGTAAACGATCAGTTAGTTACACTGATTGTCCGCCAGGAGAGATATTCCAGAACAGCCAACCGAACTGAAATCGCTGTCCAGAGATGGCGCCACATGTAATATCTGACACTGAGAATGAAGGAATATGTGTAATTATTTACTAAGTTTTACAACACTCTGCAAGTATGTTCTTTATATAGTGCTTCGATTTAATTGTTCCTTATTACTTAAAACAGACAGTTGCTTCAGTAAACCAAGAGATACTTTCAAAAACAAATAAGTAAACCTGTATAAGAAAGCAAGTCTCCTAAAGATGTATATTGGGCTCGTGAATTGAAAAGTCCAATTACACAAACTCAACAATGTTCTTTATTTCCACCAACTTACGGTTTAACACTTGCCAATTACACAGAACTACGCACTGCACACTATTACAATTCACCAGTTCGTCCGTTAAAGGTACACTTGCACTCGCGATTACGTAAACTCCGCTGCACATACACAGTCTTTTCGTCCTTACACTAGCACTGAACTCTTACGCTGATTGCCAAGACTCTGACTGACTCACTCCTCTTGCACGACGTGTTGCTTATATAGGATCCGCTTGCCGATCTGGAAGGTTCTCAATTAGAGGAAATATCCCGTAAGTTCGAGAACACAGGTGGAAGAAAACGAGACGGCGCAGTGATGTTTTTTGTCCCAGCCATCCCTTCTTAACGCTATAAGACAAACGAGGGGGCGGGGCGAACGCCGACCATTCTCCTGCTTGCCCACTCTATAGGGTGTTCCGACGCTCGGGTGACACTGCTCCCTCCTCAAAGCTGGTCGTCCCGAACAGCACCATCGTAGCGTGCCAGGCGGTCCAGGTGTACCACCAGCATCTGCTCGGAGTCTCAGCCAGGAGTAGCGCTGCCGAAGTTTGTCAATCGTTCGGTTCGCTCCCA
This sequence comes from Mantis religiosa, assembly GCA_030765055.1. Taxonomy (NCBI): domain Eukaryota; kingdom Metazoa; phylum Arthropoda; class Insecta; order Mantodea; family Mantidae; genus Mantis; species Mantis religiosa. The sequence continues at coordinate 1,058,207 of JAUKNK010000248.1, forward strand.
GGTGTCCTCATGAAGTACCAGCGTGCACTTCTTCCAACACTTCCGGTACCTTAGTCCGGGGAAGTACCAACCGTTCTCTCTGCTTCTTCCTATCGGGTGATTCCCATACCCGGAACAGCACGCCATCTCTGGTCTTCAGCGAGTCCCATTGGGCCCAGTACGACTTGTAGGTGGCGCCCCTTGGTGCGATGTCCTCCCAGGTTGGTCTTGTCCCTGCCTCCACTTCCCTCAAGAGCGGACCCAAGTCTGCGTCCGCCAGCTGCTCCCTACTCAGGCGTGCGCTATCCCAGCCGTCCGCAGGCACTGCCATAACTACTCGGACTGCTGTGGCGCGCTCCATCTCTTCCACTCTTGTGCACTGGCCAAACTATACTGGACAGGGTCTTCGGGACGTGGCGTCTGCGTTACCGTAGCTCTTCCCTCTACGACGTTCCGAGGTGAAGTCGTACTCCTGCAGTCTCTGGACCCAACGTGCCCTCTGGCCTTCCAGGTTCTTAAAGCTCAATAGCCAGGTTAGGGCGGAATGGTCAGTCCTCAGGTGGAATGGCTGACCGTACAGGTACTTATGGAAGTGCTCCAAGGTCTTTACTACCGCCAATAATTCTCGTGGGTGACGCAGTAGTTCTTCTCTGCCTTGGATAGCGTCTTGCTGTAGTAGGCTATCACCCGCTCATGGCCGTCCTGGATCTGCGATAGTACACCTCCAATGCAATGGTCGCTAGCGTCGGTGTCCACAATGAAGGCGCCACCCGGTTGTGGGAAACCCAAAATTGGAGCACTGCACAGGGTCTCCTTTAGGTGCTGGAAAGCGTTTTCGGCGTCCTCTGTCCACACATAAGGTCGGTGTTCCTCCGTCAGGCCGGTGAGGGGTTTTGCGATGTTGTCGGCCTTTTCCTTAAAATCATTAAGGCGGTCGTCTACTTGACCCATCCGCTTGCCCAGATTCGTGACGTCATCCCTCACGCCGGCCAACCGTTCCTCAAACTTGGCGGCGAGGACCTCGTTCGCCTTCCTCATCTCCGTTGTCAGTTCGGCCATCTTTGCGGTCATTGTCGTGGCCAAGTTGTTGTTCGCATTTTCCGTCTTCGCTGTTAATTCGGCCTTCATTTCTTCCATCTTCTCGGTGATGTCATTGGCCGTCTTCATTTGTTTCAACTCGGCGGTAAGGTTGTTGTTTGCCGCTTCTGTTTTTGCAGCGAGGTTTTCATTTGCCGTCTTCATTTCTTTCAGTTCCGCTGAAATCGTTTCTAATGCTGCCTCCACTGTGTTATGTCGCACTCCTGACACCAATTGTGACTTTTTGGGCTCGTGAAATGAAAAGTCCAATTACACAAACTCAACAATATTCTTTATTTCCACCGATTTACGGTTTAACACTTGCCAATTACACAGAACTACGCACTGCACACAATTACAATTCACCAGTTCGTCCGTTAAAGTTACACTTGCACTCGCGATTACGTAAACTCCGATGCACATACACAGTCTTCTCGTCCTTACACTAGCACTGAACTCTTACGCTGATTGCCAAGACTCTGACTGACTCACTCCTCTTGCACGACGTGTTGCTTATATAGGATCCGCTTGCCGATCTGGAAGGTTCTCAATTAGAGGAAATATCCCTAAGTTCGAGAACACAGGTGGAAGAAAACGAGACGGCGCAGTGATGTTTTTTGTCCCAGCCATCCCTTCTTAACGCTATAAGACAAACGAGGGGGCGGGGCGAACGCCGACCCTTCTCCTGCTTACCCACTCTATAGGCTGTTCCGACGCTCGGGTGACAATATGTTCCCTGTTTTTCGTCTAAGAAATATTGATTTGCATGTCGAGAAGGCCTTCTCCACGACATGGTACGCCGGGCTCCTCTACAAATTGATCCACCTGGGACTACCAACACAATTGGTCAACATAATACACAGCTTCTTGCGACACCGCACATTCCAAGTCACAGTCGCTGGGAAAACATCTACACTCAGACCAGTGAGAGGCGGAGTCCCCGAAGGCTCTGTACCCCACCTTATTCAACGTCTTTATGGCAGATTTCCCAACAGAGCCACCAGTCGAAATGGCACAATACGCTGACGACGTGCTTCTGTTCTGCAAAGACAAACACATCCTCAGAGCCTTCAACCCCTTACAAAGACATCTCCGCCTCACACAGCAGTGGTGTAGGCGTTGGCGGATGTCCGATAATCCAGACAAAAGCCACGCCATACTTTTTACAAAGCGCCACACCCCCGCAGACTTCCCCAATTTCACCTACCGAGGTCGAAGGATAGAGTGGACTAACTCTGTCCAGTACCTAGGTGTTAACTTGGACAAGGGTCTAACTTTTAGCCAACACATCAGGGACCGAGCGGCCAAGGTAGAGGGAGCAATTGCTTCATTGTATCCAATGCTGGAGTCAACCTCGATGCCAGTTGGCATGAAGTTATAGCTCTTCCGAGCGCTGGTAATCCCGGTTATGCTTTATGGCTGCGAGATCTAGGGCATGGCCGCAGACAGTGTGCTAGCATGGCTCCAACGTGCACAGAATAGAGAACTCAGGTCTATATATTCTGTGGGACGTTATTTTCCTACCAGGTAGCTTCACGAGGCCTCGAGTCTTCCATACGTGGAGGATGAAATTAGGCGCCGGGCATCAAAATTATACGCAAGTTTACCCAACCACAGAAGCGCCCTTGTCAGGTCCTTGGGAGCTTATGACCCCACTAGACGTCGTTCTAGACAGCACCTGGCTTATACAGCCAGCCAGCACCACATGACAGGGCATGGCACGGTGAAGCATGAGTTCAATGTGCAATAGAGATGTTTTGTATATTTTTTCGTAAGTTAGAAGTATGAGCTCCTTGGGCAATTTGGTGTTTCAACTATTTGGAGAAAATAATGTTCTTTTGAAGTTAATATTGTACAATAAAACACAACAAGAGTTGTTCAAATCAATTAAAAAAACACACAATATTTGTGATTCTCTTTTCTATTATTATAATAATTGTGATTTACAAATGTTATAAAATGTATATATAAAGTTGTTAAAAAAGGTACATTAATTTGATTTGTAATTTGGGTGTATATATGGACACTGACTTTTGTTGGAAGTTGTATCTCATTATGTTGAACATCACATTTGGAAACGTTTCTCATCTTTACTCACATATTTCATGTGAGAAGACTTCAGAAGCATTTATAATTTAAAAGAAACATAAATAACAAGGATTTTCAAACACACAAAAAGATAGACATTTGTTTGTTTTATCGAGATCTCTATATTGTAGCAGTAAGATTTTGTCTGTCTCTTACAGTTTACCATTATGGCAATGTCCTAGGACTAGAGAGGACTTCTGTCTATATTCACAGATGAATCAAAACTCTTGGAAGTATTACAAGGTTGTGGTACTTTGTAGAAATTATTCCACATAAAGGATAATCCGACGTACAATAGTTATATCAAATTATTGAAAGCTGTTAGCTTGCCAACTGAATTAAAAGTATGGTAAGACCTCGGTAGCGTAGATGGTAGCGCGCCTGCCTCACGTTCCCGAGGTCCCGAGTTCCAATCTCGGTCAGGGTAAGTTACCTGGATAAGGTTTTTTCCGGTGTTTTCCTGTTATCCTGAAAGGCGAATGTCAGGTAACTCTAAGCTCCATGGACCCAGGACTCATTTGAGCAAAATTTCACCCATCCGTCCGATATGACTTACGGTTGGAGGACGTAAATTACAACAACAAAAACTTTTCAACATAATACCCCCCCCCCCCCCCACGCTCAATACAAGTCCTCCAGCGCTCACAAAGTGCATAAATGCCGTTTTAAAAAATTATTTTGGTAGTCCGCGCTACCACTCATACACCGCGTGGCGTACCTCTTCATGGGAACGGAACTTCTTTCCTCCCATTGTGTGTTTGAGTGGTCCAAAAATATGTAAATCACGTGGGGCAAGGTCTGGTGAGTATGGTGTATGAGGAAGATATTGAGTGTCAATGCAGGTCTGTGATTGTTGTATGCTCAGTATGGGGACAGCATTGTCATGTTGCGAAAGGACACATGCAGACAGCAATCCACGTCGCTTTGATTTGATTGTAGGCCGCAGATGATTTTTTAGGAAATGAAATGAAATTTGTAGTGTTTAACGCCCGCTTTTACTACATACGGCACCGCAGGCGATGACACTGGTGGTACATGAGATGGATATGGAGCACCGGTGGAATGAAATGGCGGGGGAAACTGGAGTTCCCGGAGAAAACCCGCCCCAGTGCCCTGTTGTCCACCACAAATCTCACTTTGCGGTCGCCTGGGATCGAACCCAGGCCGCCTTGGTGAGAGGCAAGCGGTCCAAACACTGAGCCACGGCGCGGTCGATTTTTTAGGAGATCTGTGTAAGATGCACTGCTGACAGTGGTCCCTTTAGGCACGTAATGCTCCAAAATTACGCCTTTTTGTCCCCAAAGAGAGTCAGCATAACCTTCTCTGCTAAAGGTTCTGTTCAAAACTTCTTTGGTTTTTGTGATGAGGAATGGTGCCATTCCTTACTCGCTCTCTTCGTTTCCGGTTGGTGGAAGTGAACCCAGATTTCGTTCCCAGTAACGATTCTTGCAAGGAAGCCATCACCTTCCCGTTCAAAGCGCCAAAGAAGTTCGTCAGAAGCATCAGCATGTTGTTCTCTCATTTCAGGAGTCAGCTGTCGTGGCACCGATCTTGCAGACACTTTGTGAAACTGGCGCACATCATACACAATGTGGTGTGCTCTCCCATGACTAATCTGTAAACATGCTGCAATGTCATTCAGTGTCACTCAGCAGTTTTCCTTCATTATGGCTTCAACTGCTGCAATGTCCTGTGGAGTCACAACTCGTTGTTCCTGACCTGGGCGTGGAGCTTCTTCCACTGCAGTCACACCATTTACGAACTTGCTACTCCACTTGTAGACTAGCTGCTGAGACAAACATGCATAACCGTACTGAACCTTCATTCCTCGATGAAATTCAATAGGTTTCACCCCTTCACTAAACAAAAACCGAATGAGAGAACGCTGTTCTTCCCTGGTGCAAGTCGCAAGTGTGGTGGCCATATTTATACTGATACTGCGACGATATGTGTGCATCTGCACTATGCTGCCGCCTACAGGCCATTCTGCACACTGTTTGTAGCACGCTAGCCAACTTACGAGATCACGGCGCGAAATTTCTTTTTCTTAGGATGAATTTAACGTTTTCATTTGATTCACCCGCGTATATAGACCAAAGAACAAAACTCACCCCATAATGTTTTATATTTTACCTGTGACCAACCATTAGTAGTTCATTATTACCCCAACAGATGCCACTATTTTAGGTCCCCCAGCCAAGAACGTCAAAGGCACCAAGAATTAGTTGGATAAAAGCTAAAGATAGCAACAAGTCCTTAGTCCTTAGTCCTTCTCTGTCCAGTACCTAGGTGTTAACTTGGACAAGGGTCTAACTTTTCGCCAACACATCAGGGACCAAGCGGCTAAGGTACAGGGAGCAATTGCTTCACTGTATCCAATGCTGGGGTCAACCTCGATGCCAGTTGGCATGAAGTTATACCTTTTCCGAGCGCTGGTAATCCCGGTTATGCTGTATGCCTGCGAGATCTGGGGCATGGCCGCAGACAGCATAGCTCCAACGTGCACAGAATAGAGGACTCAGGTCTATATATTCTGTGGGTCCTTATTTTCCTACCAGGTTGCTTCACGAGGACTCGAGTCCCCATACGTGGAGGATGAAATCAGGCGCTGGGCATCAAAATTGTACGCAAGTTTACCCAACCACAGAAGCGCCCTTGTCAGATCCCTGGCAGATTATGACCCCACTAGACGTCGCTCTAGTCAGCACCGGTTACCCCGCATGGCTTGCGGGCATCCGAGATAACCAAGGAGCTAATCCGAACAGCAGCTAAAGCTGAGCTCCACATAATCCTTCCAAGCTGCTTGGCATCAAAATTATATACCCAAAAATTTAAATAAATAAAACACTATGGTGCAAGGTGTTGCATCCTGTCCTTCAACCCCCAGGTACATACTAGTAACCTCAGAAAAATTCACCATTCTAAAAATCAACATTTTTCACCCTACAATATCCCGATATCTACCTTACCTGCGGTGAAACACTTAACGGGTGGGCACGCAGCAAAAACCTTCTGGCTTTATACAGCCAGTCAGCACCACATGGCATGGCATGGCATGGCAGACCTTAGTCCCTGAAACACCTTCAGGTACAGTTTAGTTAGTAATGTTTATTGTTTATAGTCAAAGATAAGTTCATAAATTAATAATATCAATATTTGTAATAACTTTACTTAAAGTTACTTAATAACCTTACGGACAAGTAAACCTTTGTGTAACGGTTGGTCGTAAGTCAATTTGTTTTATAGCAGACGATGCTTTAGTTATAGTAACTGTCCGCCAGGGGAGAACCGACCGCTTGTTGCTGTCCAGAGAAGGCTCCACTTTTAATATCTTACAATATCTTTTAATATCTTGTGATTATTAACAATGTTGTGTAAGACTTTGTATTTATGTTATTTATATATAGCTTAGATTTAACTGCATTTTGTTGCCTATAAACTAGGCTTAGACGAAATATAGATGGAGGCAATAACGAGTAAACGATTATTTGTATGTCAGAAAAGAAGTCTTCTAAACCAACTATATCACTAGGAATTACGGCTAATTGAACCATTGACTTAATTCTAATTGCATTATTTCATTTTATAATTTACTTCTCCCCAACGTTAGGTTATATCGGACGGTGAATGAACTGAGTCCAAATGAGTCCAGGGCCCATGGAGCTTAGAGTTACCCGGCATTCGTCTTGAAGGATAAGGGAAAACACCGGAAAAAACCTTATATAGGTAACTCACCCTGACCGAGATTCGAACTTGGGACCTCTTGAACGTGAGGCAGACACGCTACCATCTACGCTACCGAGACGGGCTCTAATTGCATTATATCCCACACAAACGTTTTGTTGGAACTTATTTGGACAAAGCAATTAAAGCGATGCAGAAACAACTTGGAGAAATTTATCAGGAACTAAAGGCAATCACTAAAAGGTGGAAAGCCTGATAATAAATAACAATGTCATAAACCTTTCTGTTCTTCAGTCGCAAATATGATGAACTGAGGTTACACTGTTTACTCCTTGTCACGCCTTATTTATCTACAAATTTAATTGAAATAAACCTTAGCAATTTAATAATTAATATGTCGGTGTAACGTTAATCTAGCGGCCATATAAAATCATAAGAATTTATATTAGACTTTTTTAATCACCTATGGTTTGTCATTTATACAAAAGTCACACGAATATAGAGATCTTCCGACGACATTCCGGAATAAGTTACATCCATCATTCAACATGAGAGTATTTGAGTGAATGTAAAGTATAAGAAGTGAATGTAAAACCTGTACCGAGGTCTGACTTTGGTAGAGTTCTAAATGATCAAAACATGTAGTCTGAATGGTGTAACATTATAAAATAAAAGTTGACAAAAATATACAAACTCCCACCTTCAGAAATTTAACCTTTATATAAATTAAATTGACACAGCCTTTTCATACTTTTTGGAAAAGTATTATTTTATTATTTGACCTCTATTGATTTGATAAAGCTAACTAATATTTGTGATAGAAAACAAAATGCACAACTCTAATATTCTACACATAAGTTCAGATTCATTGAAAGTCAAATCTTGTTATAAAGGATAATATGCGTAAGTTTATTTAGTTAAGGATTTTGAATTCTCTTTTTGATCTACTTCAATATCCAATAACTTTAAATCTTAAACACGTAACTACTATTCTTGTAAACTAGTAAGGATAGCAAGAGAACTTAACTGAATTGACATAATTTTTAACATTTAACTACGGCTTCTCATATCTTCAACAAATTTCATAAATAAACTTCTTCTGTACACTTCTTTTCTTCAGCAGATGGAACAAAAATCCTTAGTGTTAGGGCGGATTCAGAGTGTAACACGTGAAATGTCACAGACGATCTGTTAGTTATAGTGATTGTCCGCCAGGAGAGAGTTTACAGAACAGACAACCGAACTGGAATCGCTGTCCACAGATGGCTCCACAGGTAATATCTTGTACTGCGAATGAATGGCTTACCAATGTAGATAAGAAACATTAAATATGTTCCTCTCATAAAGCTAAGGTTTAACTTCTTTTTATTTTCTTATAACAAACAACAGCTTCAGTGATTACACGGAAAATTTCGAAAAAATAAATAATACTCTGTGAGAAAGGAAGTCTCCTAAAGTGTATATATCTTGGCTGGTTTTTGCATCTAAAAAGCATTAGAAATTCCTAACTTTTCACTAATAGTGTTCTGTTTTGTTGGAACTTGAATCTATAGCGATCACAAAACTTGGATCTGTGTGTTCCTTAAGAATAATATTTGAGTATGAGAAGACTTGATAAGCAGTATGCCTCAAGTTTGAGAGGAAGTCGTTGGTCAGAAATACTTGCTGCGTTGATCTCGCAAGACTTAGATAAATTATAAAACGTTATACATCATTATTATTTTGCTTGTAAGAAGAATACGAGAATAGAGTCCAGTTAAATCGCTCCGTAATAGCCTTCAAATTTGACTTTCTTTGCACATATTAACGATAAAATACTTTAGCTTTATATTTCAGAAATTTATACTTATTAAACAATTAAAACAAATTACAAGGAATACCTGGCAAATGCTTTTAGTCCACATAAAGTATATTTCAAATTTTCGTTTGTTTTATCGAGATCTCTATATTGGAGCAGTAAGATTTTGTCTGTCTCTTACAGTTTAGCATTATGGCAATGTCCTAGGAATAGAGACACTTCGGACTCATTCACAGTTAAATAAAAATTTTGATTTCATTTGTATTTAAATTAATTTAAGGTTGCGGTACTTTCATAGAAAACTTTGAAAACACTTTTGAAAAGATGTTGGAAAATGCTCCATGTACAAGATGCCTCGGGTCGAGATTTCCCTGAATATTTACGTGTCACATCCTTTAAATATACTGAGTATTTAGCCGACTTTTGTTGTAAGAGCTTTGCTGTTGACAGATACAGAAATAAATAAATAAAAAGTGTGGTTGTGTATCTTGACTTTAAGTGATAGTCAAATGTTTAAAGAGCTAATCAGTATATGTCCGGACTAAACTAAGTAATGTATTGCTTTCGGAGAAAACTGTAAATATTGGTAAATACAAACAATTAACAAGGATTGTGTCTTACATACATCCTGTGTTTTAACAATATCTACATTTTTGTTTATTAACATTTAGTCTAACTCTTAGAGGTATAAAGGAACATTCAGAATAAAGAGAACTTACGAAGATATTACCAAAATATTCAAGATATGCAATTCATTTGTCATCAATTCACATTACATATTTCATAAGTTAGTCAAAATCGCCACATTTAGTGTAAAAAATAAAAAGTGTTGAATGAATATTTTATATACAGTGAAGTGAAGTCGAATGTACCAGTCGTTATGTGATGATTTTGAAATAACATTCTCTTTACATTAGCATGAGAGGAAAACAGATGAATAACCTCGTATTTCAGGAAAGTATAAATATTGGAGAATTCAAACAAATAACAAGAAATATCTCGTAAATTATAACTTTGCAAAACTTTATTTCATGTAATTTGTATATTTCAATGTAGTCTACAGTTTTTTGTTTTGTAAGTGTTGATCTATTTCTAGTTGTTTCGCAGTTAGACAAAGGTCTATTAGTAATGAAGAGAACTTCTAAGAATGCTTCCAGGAGGTTTTGGTCAACCAATCATGAAATTATATTAAAGTATTGAAGTTTGCTAAGTTGCTAGCTGTATTAAATGTATGACAAAACATATATACACTAAATGTCAAAGATCACATCAAAATGTATTTCCTACCATTGATCAAATGAGTGTAGTTCAGTATTTTTGCAACAGATGCCATTACTTTAGAATCCCCAGTCAAGAACTAGAAATTACAAAATTCCATCAATGTCTCTCCATTCTCATTTTCTGTGACTTCTTCATAGTTTATCATTACATTTCTAATTCGTCACTTTCTCCCTGTGACATTTAAATCTCCAAATATAAATATAATCATCTTTGTTGAACTTATTTAACGTCTTCTGTAACACCTTTCTTTTGTTTTTCCTTCCTCTGGACTATATACTAGTATTACTGTAATGTAACCTTTCTGTACTTTAAATCAAATCATTATTATTCTTTCATTAATAAATGTATATGATGTGATTATCCTTCTCCACTTCATATCTAACGTTATAGCAATCCTTGCTTTTTCATATTCTATGTCTACTCTACTATAGAAAGACATGTAGTTGTTCAGTTTCCTTTTAGTTTCTGTCAATAAAGCTATGTTTATTTGCTTTTGTATTAACTTCTCTCACACTAATATTCCTTTTAAACTTATAACTACTACTGAAAGACTAAAACAAATAACAAGAAATATCTAACAAATTCTTCACTACTCAACAAATATATTTAATATTGTCTGTTTTATTGAGATATGTATTTCCAGATTTTGATTTTGTAAGTCTCTTACTGTTTATCACTTCCCCTGATGATTCAAGATACACATTTCATTTTTCTTCACAATATTTTAAAGAGACTACCAAGACTCTGTTAACACGAACGTGGTCTTTAGGTGTTATGTACTGTCAATAGTCAATTACAGTAAAACATCGGAGTAATACAACATATACAATCAATTATAATTACATCATACATGTTAAAAATCCAAGATCAAATCATTTTATTATAAAATATAAGATTTTGTAATTATTTATTTACCACATTAATTTTTTCAAGCACTTCCTCTTGATGCAGTTTTCACTAAATACTTGTAAAATGTATTTTTAATTTCTAGAACATAGACAGCTAAAGCTCTCTTATGAACATTTTATGTTTTCGAAAATATTTTAACTTGTAACAATAAATAATAGGTTTTAAAATGTTTGTATTTATTTAAAAAGGTGAAGTAAATTAGAGCTCTAAACTGATTTGTGAGCCACAACCAGAAAATTACAAGATATGTAAAAAAGCTGTTGTTTTGAAAAGTGTGCAGTATTGAGCTTTTGATATAAAATAGCACTCTTATCTAACTTTCTAAAAACTCAGAAAACAAAAGAGATATGACACTGACGTTAAAGGTAACCTAGTTTTGATATAGGACAACACTGAGAGTAAGTTCTTATCTAAATGATCTGTAAACTTTATAAAATGTTACTTTTAGCAGTTAATTACCTCAACAGTTAATGTGCAGATACTGAAATAGTGATTAAGTAACATCCTGGTGATACTTGACATAAAAGGACAAATTTCCCAAGTTGTCACATACTTCACAGTTAACAAAATGACAATATGATTCACCAGTAATGTACCTTCATATCTACTTCTACATCAGATACTGACATATTTGTTAATGTTAAAGAGACATAAATAAGTAACCAACAAAAACAAACTACATTCATATTGTACATGAAGTGTTAAGGAGGCTTTGGAACTAGAACACATAATCATGTGACTTCATTTGTTACTTTATTTACTCCAAGATTACATGAGCTGTAATAACTTTATTGTAAACATCCAACATGAATTAAGATTAATTTAAGAAACACTGTTTTAATACAGGTGACTTCGTTTATTGAGGGAAACTAAAATATAAAATAAGTGAATCATGTTTCCGCTTAAAGGTTTGAGGATATTCCACATCAGCCCAATAAGCAACTCTGTGAAAATATTTTGTATAACAAAATTTTTAATTCCTCTAATTCAAAACAATTTGGAGATCTCGGAGTTTGGTGTTTTTCCATTTATTTAACAAATATTTTATCTCAAACAGTTAATGTAACCCTCCATAAATGTAATACTATTTCATATCATGTGTTTTATATGTAAGGAGGGTAACTACCTTGTTCTAAAGGTTGTTTTGCTCTTAATTATACGGAGTAGTGTTATTAGATTTATTCAAGCAATTTGCACATAATGTTAATAGTTCAATGAATGTTCCCATCATTTACAAAATCATTCATTAAGTGAGTCCTACCAGCGCAGACAATTAGGTAATTATATCTAAAAGTATACCAACTAAATGACAATAGAACATCGGTATTACAGCAGCAGATAGTGTAGATTCAGATGTAGGTTTATTTAATGCATTATTTGTGAAGTTCTCCTGAAAGCCTTCGCGATACATCCTTGTAGCCTGCTGAACTACGCTTGGCCTCTTATGTTTGGGTTATGCAATTGACGGACGCATAGAGGGATGTTTCCTAGAAAGGATTTACTTTTTGGATTCACATAGTTAACAAATATGCATTTCTCATTAATTCTCCCAGTTAAGTTTTTAGATATAATCAAATACTTCAGCCACTTGTAGTATGGATTGTAAAAACTGACCGAGATCTGACTTTGGTAGAAATCTGTATGATCAAGTCATGTAGTGAACATGTTGTAACATTATACAATATAAGTTGAAAAAAATATACAAAAACTTAATTTTTATATAAGGTTAATTTTTAAAAAATCTTTCCTTACAGTTTCGAAGATATTATTTTTCCATCTATCTCTAATGATTTGATCAAAGTGCCTAATGTTTAATATAAAAAACTAAATATTTAACTGCATTGTTATAGAAATAAGCTCTGATTCATTCAAAGTGAAACCTTGAAAAGAAGCGTAATATATGGCAACTCGATAAAATTAACGAATTTTTTTTAGCGTTCTGTTATTCTTTTTCAATATCCAATACATTTGTATCTTAAAAACTTTAATCCTACTCCCGTAAATTTGTAAGAATAGCACTAAAATTTAAAATACAGCATGAGCTGAACCTATTTTGAGCATTGAACTATGGCCTTCTTGTATCTACAACAAAATGTGTAATGCAACTTCTTTGGTACCCTCTTTTGAGCAGACGTAGTAATGAGCCTTAGTGCTAGGGCGGATTGAGAGCGTAACACGTTAAATGTCTGCAGTAGACGATGTGTTAGTTACAGGCACGGTGCCTTGCATATCCACGAGGAGACACGTAGGACACAGCACCCCAGAGAGCAGCCACCAACGAGCCTTTAGGATGGCAGCAAGCCCTTGGTTGCCTCCAAGAGGACCTGCAGGACACCATCGAGGAGCTCCTGTCAGCCGCACTCCACGCCACCAAACACCGGCCTCCAGCGGAAGAGGTTGAGGACCTCCACTCAGAAGTTCTGAACCTCAACCAACGCCTGGGCAACCTGGAGGAAGCCGTCACTACCGCAGCCCAACAACAGGACGCCACCCAGGCTGCCTTCACCAGGCTCCAGGACACACTCAGCAAGACGCACGGACTACTACCTGAACGACTCACCCAACTCGACCAACTCTCAGACGCAGTCATCCAACTGCAACAGACAACGAAGGCCATCAATTCCCAGCTACAACGAACCGAGCACTTAGCCACCGAACTTAAAGAGATTATGGCATCACTACAACGAAAGATGCACCGAGTGGAGACACAACTCACCGACTCACTACCCTGCCAACCAGCGGACTTATCCACCATCAACAATAGACTTGACGAGCTCCACTCGCAAATAACCCTAATGGACAACAGCCTCCACACTAGACTCCATGACTTGAAGTACGCCGAACAAAGAATAGGCGACTATGACGCTCAGAACACCAACAGGACCCAGGCGCAACTCCCCAACATATGGAAACCACCACGTCCACAAACACACACCTGATGGCCTCAAGAACACTCCTCCTGGCTGTAACTGCCGGAGATTATGCCCTTTAATACATACCAAATAAATTGTTAATAAAGACTCTACTTCCACCTTGACTACCATCCTTCACTTTCACCTCTACTCCCCAGGCGTCGCTCAGGGCCTTCTGGTCATGTTCGGCCCCTTGGAATCATCCTTTACCCGCCCGCCAATATTGACGGCCGGCTCTGCATTGTCACCTCTAATAACGGGAGTGCTCAATGCGGGATTCCAACCAACCACTCCTAATGCTTTCCCTACTTCTCACCTTTTATCATTAGTAGTTAGTAATATATATATATAACCCTTACATTCTGATATCACAAACACGAATTGAAGTTTTGTTGGAACTTGTATCTAAAATGATCATTATAGTTGGAAATGTCTTTATGCTTAGCTGGAATCTCATTTGTGGCATACTGCCCGCCTCGATGGTAGCGCACGTCAGGGTGCTACCTATATAAGGCTTTTTCCTTATCCTGAAAGATGAATGTCGGGTATCTCTAAACCCCATGGACCCCGCACTCATCGGAGCATCATTTCACCCATTTCTCCCATTAACCTTGTGACAGACAGCAACATGACTTCCTCCAAGTTCTCCCATACCTCTGTCTCTTAACAGAACCATTAATGATGTACAGTTCTCCAGAACCTTCATACATGTTTTTGACACTCCCGCTGTTTCTATTATCTTCCTCTTACTCAATCACTTCTCCACATCCCGACAATTTGCCATTTTAGATACAGATACATTTTATTTCACCTCAAGTTTAGTTTTATTGCCGGAGAAAACTGTCCACCTAGCAATGTTCCTGTCAAATCCACATCTGACACTAAAAACAGACGGAATCTTTTGTTTTATCAGTGCTACCAACCTCCGAGATTATGACCTATGAGTTCAAGACAGCAAATCATTCGTTTGCCTCGACTTCAAGTGCAAAAATGTTTTAGGGAAAGACTATCTTAACCTTAGAAAATGAGGAAAAATATCTGACATTAAATTTGAGTAAAAGCCTTCGTAAATTTCTACATTAAAAAGTGACAGCAGCCCAAAAACATGTACAAGTAACTCTCTCTCCAAGATAAAATTCATATATATGGTTCTTTGACAAAAATATATATTTTCTTTAGTCTCTAGCACATTGCTGATTGAATACAATAACTATAATACAATAGTATTATATATTAATATTATATATTAATTGTCACCGTTTGACAAACACTTGGACATTTACTGTTTATAAATTATAGATACATATTAACGACTACCTACTGGTGGTATATGAAACTTTTATAACAAATTCAAACTTACTGTTGTAAGTCAGTAACTCAAACTTATGTTAAACATTTGGGAATTTGACTCTGAGAGCAATACATGAAGTTGACATTTATAAATGGAATATTTGATTGTTTTGAATGAATTTTGAAATATCTAAATTAACTCAAAGTAGTAATTTATTATATAACCTCTTCGTATTGATTTAATATTAAATATTGTTCTATAAAAACAAATATCCACGCCGTACTGATCTCGTACATGATTGTTGTACTTGTACCAAGCAAAATTTGTTTTTCTATTGTTTGCTCTTGAACGCAGGTAGCACTTAACATCTTAATTAATCTGTCTAATTACTTTTGGATTCTATTGTCTTCCTCGAAGGCAGACGAACTGTTAAAAGACAAGTGAAAGTTGATTACAAACAATGTTTGTCTTTTCTGTCTTGTTTTCATATTTTCTGTACATAACGTGTCTCTTATATTAAATTGTCAAGTATATATGATAATAATCTGTATATCTTTGGACATGTTCAATGTTCACAGTCCTTTGTGGCTACAAGTGAACACACTGAACACAAATCTAATCTAATCTAATCTAACTCCTTGCTGTTATATATTATATAATGTTTCCATTGTAGTAAATCTGCATTTTAAGACGTATTGTTGTGTTAGCAGGGGATTCTTGGAAACTCCCGTCATCTCCCAAAGCGTCCGTCGAACTCTAGGACAGGATCAAGGTCACCTGGGAATCCCCGCCACAAAGACCACATTATTATTTGTACGGACTGTTAGACTCAATGCCGAGAAGTAACAAGGAAACTATTAGCTTTACAAAAGTATATATTTAACATAGAGTGGGTATGAATAGGATCTGTGTTTTCGATACAGTGACATTTTGTCTACCCCTGACAGTTTACCAGTCATTGAACAGTCATCCAGAATAAGGAAGACTTCTGACGTCGTTCCCACATGAATTAAGATATATATTTGATTTCTAATGAAAATATATTTAACTTTGAGTAATTTAAAGAAAATAGAACAAAATTTCACAAAAACTAAACTTATAGTTAATGTTTCATGTAAAACGTCTCTGGTGGGGATTCTTCTAGAAAAGGTTTTCGTTCAATCCTTGGAAGTTACTAAACCAAGTTTGGTATTTAACGACCTTAGATATCTGGACTATATTGTCTACACACTTGGAGAACTGTTTTCTGAAAACGCAGAGAGTTAACAAATATGTGTTTGTGATGAATTCTCGCGATCAAATATTTAGATAGATTACTAAACTTGACTCACTTACACTAAGTACGTAGCAAAACCTGTACCGAGATATGACTTTGCTACAAATCTGTATCATCAAATCATATAGTCAACATGTTGTAACATTATCAAATAGAAATAAGCAAAAATATTGCACGAACTCTTCACTTCCAGAACGTTAACCGTTACAACAGATAACTTGTGAAATTTACACGTTGGCCATACTAGCTCAATGGTTTAGAGCGGCTGGATGGAGACCAAGATCCGTGTTTCATATCCTGGCTATGGCATTGAATTTTTCAGTCCGACTCTACTCTTTTAATTGAGAAATTATTTTCTTTTTAATTTTTTTGGAAACTATTTCTATTAATTTATCTCTAATGATTGATGAAAGTACTTGATGCTTAATATATTTGCATAAAAAGGTATAATTGTAATATTCTGGAAATAGTCTCAGACACATTCCGACTAAATGATCTTTAATTTTCCTTAACTTCTAAATCATAAAATATGGACAAGCTTTTACTACAGCAAAAGTCAAATATTATTAAAAACCATAATTTATATCTAGCTAATTTATCTATTTGAAAATTTACAAGACCTTCTGAGATACTGTTTCAATATGCAATAAAACAAAATGAATAATGAAGCATTTCTGTATGCGTAATTACTTTTTAATTTAGAGCAGACAAAATAATCAGCTTAGTGGTAGGGGGCATTGAGAGTGTAACAAGTAAATACCTGCACTAGACGATCTGTTAGTTACAGTGAACGTCCGCCAGGAGAGAAATTTCTGAACTGCAAAAGATCTGGAATCGATGTTCAGAGATGGCGCCACAGGTAATATCTTACACTCAATAGGAGTATGTGTATTTATTTCTCAAGTTCTATAACAAACATTAAGTATGTTCTTTGTATAAAGTTACGACTTAATTGTTCTTTTTTACCCTAAAGCAAACATCAGTATCACTGAATAGAGCGATAACTTCGAAGAAATAAATAATGCTGTGAAGGAAAGGAATTCTTCTACAGTATGCATATTTCTAACGCTTTTTCCGTTAAGAAGTTATATTTTGTTGGAATATAACTCTGTTTGGAGATTTTTCTGCTCCTTAGTCGCCCATTTAACTTCCTTCTTGGGATTTTGAACGCAATTAGTGTTTGTGAGAACATTTGGGAAGTAGTAGCATTTTTTGTGTAATTTCCTTCATTATAACTTTTTAAGTGATATCGGACGATGACTGGAATTGGTTAAATGATGCTCAAATAGGCCCAGGTTCCATGGAGCATAGAGTTGCGCAACATTCGTCTTTTAGGAAAAGGCAAAACCCCGGAAAAACATTATCCAGGTAACTCACCCTTACCGAGAGTCGAACTCGGGACGTATTGAACGTGAGGCAGAGAAGTTACCGAGGCGGGCAGTACTAGTAGAGCTGAAGTTTGAGAGGAAATTGTTAATGATTATTGAGATATTTGCTGCGCTGAATTCACAGAACTTGTTGTTTATTATAAACCGTTATTTATTTACGAGGTTTATGTCAATGTAAATGTACGTTTTTACTTAAATGAAAATAGGGGAATACAGTGAATAGCCAACCTTACAGCAATAAACATGTTAAAGCTGGTCGCTACCTAATGGCTTATAAATTTGATTTTCCTTGTATAGCTTAGCGATAAAAAATAAATAAAATGTTGCATTTGAGGAACCTAGAGTTACTGGTAAACTCAAGTAAATAACAAGAAATAGATCTTAACTGCTTTGATCCACAAAACCTATTGTGACCTTGTGGGTTCGCAGAATTAAAAGGCCGAGTTGCAGAAATTAAAAATCTCCTTTATTTTCGTAGAAATACTCTTATAGATTACAGCAGCATTACGTTACGTCACCATCAGTCTACCAAGGTCGATGACAATAACAGTGACAGCAGATTACATCCTTAGCTCTTGTTACAACAACACAGCTGACTGTCTCTCATTTCACAACTAACTCTTTGCGAGCCGTCACTTGCTTAAATACCTATCTCGTAAATTAGAGATATCTCTGGACCAAACAGGAATCGAATGTTCTATTACCTTCCAGAAGCGTAACACTATCGGTCTTATATCTCGCGCTATCATTATTTGTTCCGGCACACTCCTTATTTCCAGGCTTTTTGTGTACACAAACCGCGCTATCACGATCGGGTTCGCGACTGTATATTTGACGTTAGGTAATTGTTTTATCGAGATCTCTATACCGGAGCAGTAGCAATTTGTCTGTCTCTTACAGTTTACCATTATGGTAATGTCCTAGGAATGGAGACACTTCTGACTATATTCACAATTGATGCAAAATCTTTATTTAATTTTTCTGAAAATATTTTAAATATGTCGTAAATTAATAGAAATCCCTGAAACCATTTTGAGTTATTCTTTGAAAATGTTCCATGTGCGATGTTGGGTCAGAAAGTAATGTCTCCTATTTTTTTCTCGTTTAATTGTCAAGAAAATTGAATCCAATTTACATAGACTGAAAGCTACAAAATTGACGATTAATTTATCACTATTCAATATAATCTCCGTCCTTCTCCACAGTTTTGGTCCAACTTCTAACTAGGACATGTATTCCAGTGTGGTAAAATACACGGTCTTGCTTCCTAAGCCATTGACGCCCGGACGTTTTCACAGCCTCCTCATCTTCAAAATGAATCCCACGGTGAGCTGAGCTTCCTTTAGTGGCCGGAACAGATGGAAGTCTGATGGTGCCAGGTCAGGGCTATAAGACTTGCCATCCCAATTTCTTAATTTCTGTTGTGGCGTAAAGGCTGGTGTGTGGTCTTACATTGTCATGCAAAAGAAGAACATCCGCCATTGTATTTGAGGGGCGAACTCGGCGAAGACGTGCTTTCAGCTTTTTGAAAGTTCGGACGTTTGCACAGAATTTACTGTGCATCCCTGCTCCAAAATATCAATCATAAGCACGCCCACTGCATCCCAAAACACTGTCGTATTAGTTTCACTGCCGGCCGCTGAGTTTTGAATTTTTCTTTTTCGGTAACGTTGTGTGATGCCATTCCATTGACTGCCTCTTTGATTCAGGTTAAAAAAAAATAACCCACGTTTCGTCTCCCGGAACATGTTTTTCAAAAACTCCTCTCTCTCCAAATTGAAGCACTGCAAGTGTTCGGAGGCTGTTGTTTTCCTTGTTTCTTTGTTTTGGGCGGTTAAAGTTCTTGGTACCCAACATGAAAAAACTTTTGAGTGACTGCCTTTACTGAGGGAAGTAATGTGATACAATTCACCAGTTGTTACCCTGCGACCACCACGAATGAAGTCATCGACTCGCTGAATGTTGCATGGAGTCACTGCCGCTTCGCTTTTTATCTGCCAATGGTGTTTGCCCTTCAGCTTCGTTACAGCGACGAACCCATCGTGTAACAGTGCTGACATCCACCGTTGCATCACCATACACATTCTTTAGCCTTTAGTGAATGCGAATTGTCGTTTCACCTTCCGCAGTCAAAAATTCAATCAGAGAACGCTATCTAATAGAATGTCAATGTCGGCCATTTTGAAAGAGGATGCAGTGCTGCCACCTGTGGACTTAGGAAGTTACTACTGCAGGGAATTGGAGAAGAAGGTTTGAGGAATTGCGCCAAATTCAAAGTTTTCACATAAATTAGTTATTCAAGGGGGAAAAAGAGGAACAGCTTTTTGACCCACCATCGTATAACAGATCTGGGGTCGAGATTTCCCTGAATATTTACGTGTCACATCCTTTAAATATACTGAGTATTTAGCCGACCTTTGTTGTAAGAGCTTTGCTGTTAACAGATACAGAAATAAATAAATAAAAAGTGTGGTTGTGTATCTTGACTTTAAGTGATAGTCAAATGTTTAAAGAGCTAATCAGTATATGTCCGCACTAAACCAAGTAATGTATTGCTTTCGGAGAAAACTGTAAATATTGGTAAATACATACAATTAACAAGGATTGTGTCTTACATACATCCTGTGTTTTAACAACATCTACATTTTTTTTATTAACATTTTGTCTGTCTCTTAGAGATATACAAAAGCCTTTTTGGTATGCAAAGCCTTTTACATATATACAAGAGAGGAAAACAAAACAACGACCTTCCATTTGAGGAAAGTATAAGTATTGGAGAACTCAAACAGGTTTGGTTTGTTGAAGTTTGAGCATTTGATTGTCACAAAGGTATGTTAATGTATATTAACTGAATCTGACGCTCACTTCTCAATTGTAGGGAATAGAATTTGAGATATCTCACATTTACCAGTATTCCAAATCACGACCTCTTGAACGTGAGGCAACACGCTAACTATAAGTCCTACATTCTGCCAAAGATGTATTTTATGTGGAGTGATTTCAGTGAGATCTACTTCATTACAGTGACATTTTGTCTACCCCTTACGGTTTACCAGAAACGTCATCCACAATGAGGAAGATTTGTGACAACATTCCCAGATGATTTTAGATATACATTTAATTTCTCATAAATTTATATTTAAGTTAGGGCAATATAAATAAAATAGAAAATTTAGGACAAAATAAAAGCTTAGACTGAATGTATCACATAATATTGTGACTTTGTGGGTTCGCAGAATAAAAAGTCCAAGTTGCAGAAATTCAAAACGTTCTTTATTTCCGTAGAAATACCCTTGGTACTCTTCTGATTACAGCAGAATTACGTAATGTACACAAATACAACCTTCCCAGGTCGTTGACCACTACAGAGGGTTCACCAGTTACAACACTCGTCACGACTCTGTTTACCACTGTTTATGACTACTCCGCTGACGTGTCTACTCTTATATATACCATTAATCATATCACTAAACATTTCTGGAATATTCTGTAAGATACAAGAAACCAAATGTTCTCTATCTATCAAGATATCACTAGAATTATTAATGAAACAAAATGAATAATGCAACATTTCTATATATACGATAATCTTTGTAATTTAGAGAAGATGGAGTAATGAGTTTAGTGATGTGGCGGATTGAGAGTGTAACACGTTAAATGTCTCAACTACGCGAACTGATATTTATAGTTATTGTCCGCCAGAAGAGAAAATTCTGAGCTGCCAACCAAACTGGAGTCGCTGTCGAGAGATGGCCCCGCAGGTAATAACTTATACTGAGAAGGTATATATGTATTTAATTACCAAGTTCAATAACAAACTGTCAGTATAGTCTCTGGCTATAGACTCGATTTGATTGTTCTTTATTGCCCTAAAACACACAGCAATTTAAATAAATATTGGGATGCTTTCGAAAAAATAAATAATACTGTGTCAGAAAGGAAGTCTTCTAAACGATGTACATTATGACCGCTTTTCCTTTAAGAGATATAACAACTTAGAATTTGAAACCTTTCATATGGGAAATATTGTTGGAACTTCTATCCATAATATTCAATATGTGTGGGTATGTTTGAGTTCCTTAATGAGTAGACTTGATAAGCTGTACCAGTATACCTCAAGTTTGAGAGGAAATCGTGATTGTTTACGAAATATTTGAGCCAATGAACTCACATCACGCGAAAGTAGAAATATCAATTGTGGAGCATTGCAAAAAAAAAAAAAAAAAAAAAAAAAAAAAAACTTAACAAAACAATTATTAACAAATGTGCGCATTTCTATTTCATTCATTATATATCTCACTACTTCATGTTGATGGAAATATACATCGTTAATATTAATTTCCTTGCAAGAAAATAGGAGAATGCAGTAGGTGGCTGTTCCTATAGCGAAACATAAACGTCGCTATTTACGTCCTTTAACCTTTTAAGTCATGTCGTACGATGTATGGAATTGTTAAAAACGATGCTTATATGGGCCCAAGGTCTATGGAGCTTAGAGTTACCCGACTTTTGGATAAGGGAAAATCCCGGAAAAAACATAATGCAGGTAACTAACTCTGAGCGAGATTCGAACTCGGGACCTCTTGAACGATAGGCAGACACGCTACCGAGGCGGGCTGCTGTCATCTTGTGTTGTGGCATTATCCACAGGAAAACTTCCTTCTGAATTCTAGAAATTGGTACAATGACAGGGCTAACTCTACCTTCAACTTTGTGATACTTTACTGCCTCCAACGTCTGTGTTATCTACTCCTTTTTTGCAATGCCTCTTCAGATTTGGAAGGGAAAATTACATAAATTAGATATATGATACATTTGTGCGTAAATAAAATACTTGTTAATTGTTGTACAGAGTAAAAATGTATGTGAGATAAATGAAATGACATATATGTTTTTGTAGAGTAAGACTTTGTTAGTTGTAATGAGTACTGACGTGTGTACTGTGTCACTGACCATTTCTGTATTGATGTTACAAGATTAGATGTACATCCTAGTCTACACATAAATATGTACACTACATACCATCAACATATTAGTTAACATATTTATAACAAAAAAACAAACGGTCTTTGGACTCCAAAATGCTTTACTAAGTCTTCACTGAACACATTTAGAATGTAGTCTTTGTAAAAACAAATGAAATATGTTTAAGTTTGACAATGAGCTTTAATATGTACACAGGAAGATTTTATCTAGTATTTACAGTTTACTAGTTATGTAGATGTCTTCGAGAATAAACAGTACTTCTGTATAGGGTAGTCTGAGGTTGGCAGCATTTGTTAACAAATCTTCCTGATGTATTTTTAGAAGATAAACACAAATATCAAGTTTAGCATTTCCGCAAAGTTTGTGTTTAAGTTATACTGTTCAAACACACATATGCATGGTCCTTTGACAGAAATATATTTTCTATTCAGTCTCTATCACATTCCTGATGCAACTTCAGTACCCAAATTGTTAGGTACAATAACACACTGCTACTATTTATTGTACATATGTACCATATTTTGGAAATATTGCACAATAATACAATAGGAGTTGAAACACGTAATTAGATGCAACTACTCATTTACATAAACAGTCTTTGCATACGCTAAATGTTAAATATATTTGCATAAAACCCAAAATGTATTATTTAATTCCTACAATAGTCTCTGAACTTCTAATTATTCTGACTGAATTCTGTACAATTTTCCTTAAATTCTAGTTCATGATATAGAGACACAGTCTTAGGATACAAAAATTGAGATATCGTTAAAGAGTGTAATTTATGTAAACTTATTTTATCACTAACGGTTTTCGAGATGTTCTTTGGTTAAATTTTCCAATGTTTTTATATCTTAAAAACTCTGATTCTGTTTCTGATTTTGTCAAAAACTAATATCAAATACTTTGTAATATTAAAGCTAACACTATTTTTAAATATTTAACTATATTGTTGCTATATGTACAACAAAGTGAGTAATGGAACAACTCCTTAAACGTATATTTCATATTTGTAACAGACGGACAAGTAAACCTTTGTGTAACGGTTGGTCGTCAGTCAATTTGTTATATAGCAGACGATGTTTTAGTTATAGTAATTGTCCGCCAGGGGAGAACTGACCACTTGTTGCTGTCCAGAGAGGGCTCCACTTGTAATACCTTATGCTGGGGAAGAGACTTTGTGATGATTAACAATGATGTGTAAGACATTGCAATTATGTTCTTATATATGGCTTGGATTTAACTACGGCTTGCTGCCTGTAAACGAAGTTTAGTCGCAATATACATGGAGGCAATATCGAGTAAACAAATAGTTTGTGTTAGAAAGGAAGTCTCCTAAACTAACTATATCTCTAGGTATTTCGGCTAACTGAACCATGAACTTATTTCAATTTCAAAGCTTAGTGTACGTTTTGTTGAAACTTACTTGAACGAAGCAATTAATGTAATGCAGGTAGAACTTGGAGGAACTTCATTAGAACTAAAGTCAAGCACTAAAAAGTGGAAAGCCCAATATTAAAGAACAACCTTGCAAAGCTTTCTCTTCTTTATTACACTCTCTACTCCGTGGCACACATTGGTCTACATTTTAATTCAAATAAACCTTTAACATTGTAATAATTATTCTGTTTGTGAAAAGTTATAGCTAGTTGCCCTGTAAAATCATTAAGATTTCATTTTCGAGTTTGTCCATCTCTTATATTTTGTCAGTTGTGCAAGTCTCACGGATATAGAGATCTTACTACAACATTCATTAACAATTTAATGTTCATCTTTCATCATGAAAGTATTTTAGAACCATTTTCTCTTTAGAAATAAAACCAATTCATTCGTCGTACAATGTCTCCATCGAGAGCCCGCTATCTGCTACCCTAGTAACTCTGTAACATGACACTACTTTAAAATATCTGATGTTTGTACTTACAAGAGTTTCACTACTCACTTTTGTACATAATATTCTTAAAAACGTACGTTCATCTATCTACTCGATGCTAATCAACATAAACGTTATTAAAATGGTTTTGTTACATATTTCCTTATGGGTATCTACAATGACAATACCGTCAGCTTTAAACGATAGTCAATTTTCTAAAGCTGGTCACTAGTATGTGATATCTTTGACATTCCATTTCTTTTGTACGTCCTGGACTTATAGAAACATGAATATGTTCCCATTTGGGAAAAAGTTTAAGTATTTGAACGTTTACAGCAATAACAATGAATATTTCAAATATGACTGTCACAAAAGAAATTATTTGACACAAACCGTGTGTTTTAAGGAGATTTACATTTTTATAAAGTAAGATTTTGTTTATATCTCACCGTTTATAAGTTATACAAAGCGATTCAGATTAAAGAACGTCTTAGACAATTCAAGACAATGAGTCAAATGTTATTTTAGGACACAAAACCCGAAACTTCATTAACGTCCAAATTCAACACATACACTTACTTTGGAATGAAGTTATCTTAAACATATGATAGTTACATAACAATTATTACATCTGTTTTTGACAAAATGGACATTTCTTGTCGCAATTTTTGTAAGAAGTACAACTTAAATATCAAGTTTGGTATTTAACCCGAGTTTTGGTTTTTGTGTTGTTCTGTTTACAGACACAACATGAACGTTGTTATAAAATGTAGAATTTGATTTATTCAAAGGTTCTCAAAATATGTAGTTAGAGTGGAGCCTCGGTAGATAGCAATACCTCCTCTACCTGCTATACGTAGTAGAGAACCAATCTTGTAACTTTGGTAGAAATCTGTACAGTTTAAATCATATCGTCAAAAAATTGTACAGTTATAAATAACAGTTTACAAAAATTATAACTTGCGTTATAATAAGTCACTATTTATTTTGTATTATATTGTACTTACTCGAGCCTTTCTTTACTTTCTACCCTTATAGATAAAATTATACTGCTTGGTTAACCAGGTACACAAATTTGTATAGTTGTACCACATCATACAACTTTATAATATACTCACGTTCTTCAACATCTTATGTGTCAATTGTCACCGTTTGACAAACACTTGGACATTAACTGTTTACAAATTACAGATACATATTAACGACTACCTACTGGTTGTGTATGAATTTTGTTAGGAACTTCAGACTTACTGTGAACTCAATAATTTTACATGAGGAAAAAAATGTAAGTATTAATTATTGATTTATGTCGAAACTGTTCCCAATCACATATCAGTAGCATACCCTAACGTCTGTAAGAAGCTGACTGCGACTTTGGCTAAATTCGGAAACACGAAGTCATCTTAGTTACTGACAGATGACCGAACATTTTGGAACAACTGAAGGTACACTTGTAGATCTGTGTATCAGTTAGTATAACGTGTACAGTAGTACAGTAGAGGACTAGAAAAGAAAACGTGGGGAGGCTCGAATTCGAGATGTTCCAAGCTCATCCTTTGGTGTAACTATTCCTTGTAGATGTAAAGGAGTATGGGAATATAGGAAACATTCTCATAAGAGAGTGTCAAATGTTTTAAAGCTAGCCACGAGGTAATGACTTTAATATTGCAGTATCTTTACACGATTTACATATAAGTATTACATAAAGACTTCCAATTTGTAAATTGACAACATTGAAAATTTCGGACAAGCAACAAGGAATAACTTGCAAGTTGTTCACTTGTTCACTCTACAAAACATGTATTTAACATAGAGTGATATAGGTAATAGAAGTATTTGGAACCATTTTTGTTACATCAATATTTCCAAAACTGTTCTATGTAAAGTGTAGACTGAGGTGGGAGGTTTTCTCGAAATGCTCTACATTGTATTCTTGAAAGTAGCTGAAGCCTGTTTGGTAATTAACGACTTCTATATTTGGGCTTCATTGTTAACACTCACACTCACAGTCATACATATACAGGGCAACTTTTCTAAAGCTTCTGCTTTTTGTATTGAGGTAGTTAACATATGTACTTTTGATAAACTCTCGTAATCTAATTTTCGGGTACAATACAATACTTGAGCGACTTACACTTAGTATGTAGTAGGTAATGTAAAACCTGTACCAAGATCTGACTTTGGTAGAAATCTCTATGATCAAATCTTTACACAAGCTAAGTGTGACACGTTTTTAATCATTTTTGGAAAATATTTGACTGATTTAGCTGAATTTGATTAAAGTACTTTATGTATAATACCTCTAATTAATATATCAGTTTAATAGTCTGATTCATTTTGACTTAATTCTCTATAATGTACTTTAACTTGTAAATCATAACATATGCATAAGTTTTTGGAAAATAAAAATTCAATCTCCTTGATATACATAATTTATGTCAACTTATTCTGTCTAATAAACAATTTTCGAAGCCTTCTGTGCTTCTTGTTCAAATTCCCAATACATTTATATCTTAAAAGTGCTAATCCTATTTATCTAAGTTCAGAATAATAACATTGTATTCGAAAGGCAGGTATGTACAGCGAAAAGAATGTGAAACTTCTGTATAAGCTTATTTTTAATTTGGTGGACATATCCTAGCAGAAAGTCCGATTGACAAAGTATTGTATCAATTAAGTGCATTTGTTAGATCTTTTAGTTTTAGTGACACCCACTAGGAGAGAATTTTCAATTGGAAAGTCGTGAAATTAAAGCGAACGGTAATTACTGTCCACAGATGGCTCTGCCAGTAACATGTTATACTGACGAAAACTATGTGTAATTATATATAAAGTTTAATAACACATTGTAATTACCTTCATTAAATACAGTTTATATTTAATTGCTATTTATTATTTTAAAACAAATGGCAGCTACAACGAATACAGAGGAAATATCACACAAATAAATTTCTGTAGATGAGAAATCAAGACTACTAAAGTGTGTATATCTCAATACTTTTTTCCTATCTCACGTATGATTTCCATGTTCATTGACCAAGCAGTTTCTAGACTTTTGTTGGAACTTTTTTAATCAGCAATCCACTCACTTGCACAGAACATACTTATTGGAAGTTAATCGCTGGCAACACGAGGTGATCGCAGCGCCACTATTTTCGGGTGACGAACTAAATTATGAAAACTCGCACGTGCCAACATTTTACGTTGCCAGTATAATGTAGCTGTACTTTTCATACTTGCTTAGCTATCAGCTACAGATGACGCACAAAGATAATTACGTGAGCTTTGAGAGTTGTGACTGCAGTTTCAAAGTTGTTGCATTTTCTAAAAACTCACATAATTATCTTATATAATCTGTAGCAATACAGTATTAGAACATAATCAGCTGAATCTTTAAGTGAACTTTCTGCATGGCACTTGTATTATTTTCCACTTTAATTACCTCTACCTTTTATTACCCCTACATATATCCTTGTAAGTACAAAGGCAACAGGAAAGTACAGCAGTGTTTAAATGATAGTCAAATATTTTATGAGGCTTTCGTTATGTGATGAGTTTCAAATAGTATTCTGCTTATATAAACAAGAGAGGAAAACAAAAGGACAACCTTGTATTTGAGGAAAGTATGAGTTTTGGAAGTTCAACCAAATAACAAGGAATATCTCGTAAATGGTTATCTCTAGGAAAATTTATTTGATGTAATTTGTATATTTCAGTGTAGTCTACAGTGTTTTGTTTTGTAAGTGTTGACCTATCTCTAGTTATTTAACAGTTAGACAAAGGTCTATTAGTAATGAAGAGGACTTTTCAAAATGTTCCATAACATTATATCTAATGATTGAAGGCTGCTAGCTTGTCAGTTGTACTAAAGGTATGACAAAACATATATACATTAAAGCACAAGGATTACTCCATAATTTTGGGTGTCGCAACTCAGATCAACAATTGGTAGTTCACTATTCCCCCAACAGATGCCAGTAGTTTAGATTCCCTAGCCAAGAATATCAAAAGCACCAAGAATCAGTTGCACATACACTAAAGATAGGAACAATTCCTCGAAGGAAGTTTAGGTAGAGTTTAGTTTGTAATGTTTATTGTTTGTAATCAAACACTAGTTTATAATAATTAATACATCATTGCTGATAAATAACCTTACTTATTAGTAACGTAACATAATTTTGACATAATGTTAGAAAATGAACCCAAAAACAGGTCTATAAAATGTTTGCAGACAATATTTATTTTCAAGATGTGATTATACACTTGGGAAAAACCTAGCATCTGGCAAGCCCCTCATAAATAGGCCAATTGCCTAAAATGTATTTCTTTATCAATCCAATACATTCCTGTTGAATCTCCAGTATACAAATTTTGTGAACAATACTGTACTACCCCTACTTATTGCAAATATTTAAACATTTTGCAAATCTTACAGCATAATCCAACAGGAGTTGAGGAAAAATCATTGAATGCAACTTCATATTGCAGAAACAATCCTTTCATAAACCAAATCCTGACGATTTTATTCTGTTGTTCCTTTTTAATATTTCTAACTTTATCTGTCAAATTTGATTATAGAACTAAACTTAAATATATTTACATAAGACACAGAAAATACTGCTGAATTCTTTGAATAGTATCTGAACTTCTATTTATTCTCACTGAATTCTGCACAGTTTTCTTTAAATTGTAGTTCATGGGATACAGACAACGTCTTAGGACACAAAATTGGGCATAATTTATGTCAATTTGCTTTATCAGTAACGATTTTCGATATATTCGTTGAATACTATTCAGTTTTTCAATGCTTTTATATAAATACTAATCCTGTCTCAGATCTTGTCAAATTTGCTAAGCAAACAATTATAAATACACAGTTTTAGTAAAATGGTTCCTAAATGCACTATAAATGCATTATAACAAAATGACGATCATCGCAACATATGCTGCAACAAATTCGCTAAACACATACTACTTTGCGGTTCCTTAGACGAAATAGTTCTACATTTATTCCAAATGACATAAATGGCTCCACAGCAAGTTAAAGTAACAGATATTGTCGTATAATGAAAATACATATAAATCCACTTCACTAAGAACCATGATCTACAGAAAGGTGTGAAGTAACTACGTCAAAAAGCAGAAACATGCGTTTTAGGGGGAGAGGGGGGGCTAAGGGTGAAAATTGAAATATCTGAAGCTTTTGTTACATTTGTTTTAAATGTATACCATTTATTTTTGTGATCGATCAAGAATGGAATAATACCAAGTTTCAGTTTTGAGGAATTAACAGTTTATGTCTAAATTACAGGAGATTTTCAAAATGTGCCACATGTTGTAATTTTAACAATTAATGCTTGGCGTATAAGTTTCTGAACCCGTTTTAACTTATTAATGACCTGCACCTATGTGAAATATTTGTCTTCGCCATATCAACGAAGGGAACAAATAATCATACCTATTTAACAATTTTTATTTTCCTAAGCAGTTCCAGTAATAAGTAAGCATTATAATCCTTATCAATACAAATAAAAACACAACAAATGTAAATGGATCCACTTAAAATGCAGTTGCCCTTACAGACATGTTTAGAATTTCATACAAATTAATAGAAAACTGCATCCTGAAAACTGCATTTTGAAATTAGGAAAATGTAGAATTTATGGATTCTGAGAAGTCTGAGGTTAAAATTACGTAATAACAGCTACGATACAAGTGTAAGGTTATCTATACAGTCATGTGACGTTTTCTGTAATGTCGCTACAAAAGAACTTTATATTGTAGAAGTATGTTTATATTAATCTTAAGACAAACTTTGGTATTGTAAGTTTTGGGCCAATTTGCACAGATGTGTCTCCATGATAAACACCCTTTTGTATATCGAATGTGTAGCAGTAAGAAATCTCTCTTCCCCGAAAACTTCACGTTGAAAACAACAAATACAAAAGCTGTTGTCACAATTACAATCAGAAGAACTTGGCTAAAAAGGCAGTTTTAGTCACTAATAAGCAGAATAGGCACAGACGTATGAAATAGGCATTTATAGGTCGTATAAAAGTAAGAAATTAGGCTAATAATTGTACAAAACGTTCTTATAACCTTTCTGAACAAAGAAATAAAATAGGCAAATAGGACAAAACTCTCTCTAGTCATAACTTGTGGATAAGCTTTTAGTACATCAAAAGTCAAATATTGTTTATGGTAAACTAATTTATGTAATTACTTTTTCGAAACATTCTGTTGTTCTGTTTCAATGTCCAATATCTTTATATCTTAGAAATGCTAATCTTATTCGTATCAGTTCACAAGAATAGCAGTAGAGTTTGTAATTCAACATGAGCTGAGCCGATTGTTAATATTTGTATCTACAACAATATGAGTAATGAGAAATTTCTGTATACTTCTTTTTTATTTGGAGCGGACGGAATAACGAGTCTTAGTGGTACAGCTGATTGAGGGTAACAGGTTAAATGGTTGCAGTAAACGATCAGTTAGTTACACTGCTTGGCCGCCAGGAGAGATATTCCAGAACAGCCAACCGAACTGAAATGGCCGTCCAGAGATGGCGCCACAGGTAATATCTTATACTGAGAATGAATATGTGTAATTATTTACCAAGTTTTATAACACTATGCAGGTATGTTCTTTACATCTCGCTTCGATTTAATTGTACTTTATTACTTAAAACCAACAGCTGCTTCAGTAAACACAGAGATACTGTCGAAAACAAATAAGTAATCCTGTATAAGAAAGGGAGTCTACTTAAGGATGTATATTTTGCCTATTTTTCATCTAGGAAATATTGAGGAATGCCATTTTTTCATGATCCACATTACATTTTGTTGGAACTTGTATATTCTTAATCATAATTAGCAATAGAAATTTAATACATTTGCTGCTTATTAATAGAGTTTATAAGCGATACTAATGCACCTCAAGTTTGAGACGAAATCGTTGGTAATTATCGAAAAGCTGTGTTGAACTTACAGGACTTTTTATTATTCTTTTATTCCGTTTTTATTGGTGCTTTATGTCAATGGAAATTTACGTTGTTAATATTGTAACGGGAGCGCTGGAACACCGTGTGAAAGCAGGTGGCAGCGGAAGGCAGGGGAGGTTCGGTTAGCCACACCTCCTCCTCGTTTGTCTTGTAGTGGTGACAGGCTGTGGTCAGGGAAAAAACATGACTGTGTCGCCTGTTTTCTCTACACCTGTTTCTCGAAATTACGTAATCTGGAACATTCTCCTGGTCACTAGAAACCGGCGATATTCCTATATAAAGAGAGTTACAGACAGACAGAGTTAGTCAGTCAGTGTCGGTCAATCAGTTGGTTAGTGTGTGTGAGTGAGGACAGTTCTTGGTGTAAGAAGGCAGTGTTAGTCAGTGACGTGTTAATGTACGAGAAGATTGTGCAACGGAGGACTGTACGTAACTGTGAATGTGTACCGGAGCTTACGTAACCGCGAGTACAAGGAAATTGTAACGGACGAACTGGTGAATTGTAATGGTTGCAGCACGTAATTCTGTGTAATTGGCAAGTGTTTAACTGTAAGTCGGTGGAAATAAAGAACATTGTTGAGTGGTGTAATTGGACTTTTTATTCCACGAACCCACAAAGTCACACTGGTGTCAGGAAGCGGGAAGATAACATCACCGAACATTACAACCATGGACGCGGCATTGGAGAAGATTTTGGAGAAGATGATGGAAATGAAGGCGGAACTGACAGAAATGAAGACGGCAAATGAAAACCTCGCTGCAAAAACAGAAGCGGCAAACGACAACATCATCGCCGAGTTGAAACAAATGAAGACGGCTAAAGACAACATCACCAGGAAGATGGAAGAAATGCTGGCCGAATTAACAGAGAAGCTGGAGACTAGAAATAACCTGGCCGCGGAACTGAAACTAATCAGGACGGCTAGGGACAACATCGCCGAGAAGATGGAACAAATGAAGGCCGAGTTAACCACAGAAATGAGAGCAGCGAACGGCAGTCTGGCCACGGAAATGAAGGCGGCGAACGAGGCTCTCGCCGCAAAGTTTGAGGAACGTTTGGCCGGCGTGAGGGATGACGTCGCAAACCTGGGCAAACGGAAGGGTCAAGTAGACGACCGCCTTAATTATTTAGAGGAAAAGGCCGACAACATCGCAAAACCCCTCACCCGCCTGACGGAGGAAAACCGGCCTTATGTGTGGACGGAGGACGCCGAAGACGCTTTCCAGCACCCGAAGGGGACCCTGTGCAGTGCTTCAATTTTGGGTTTCCCACAACCGGGTGGCGCCTTCATTGTGGACACCGACGCCAGCGACCATTGCATTGGAGGTGTCCTATCGCAGATCCAGGACGGCCACGAGCGCACAAGAGTGGAAGAGGAGGAGCGTGCCGCAGCAGTCCGAATAGTTGTGGCAGTGCCTGCTGAAGGCTGGGATAGCGCAGGCCTGAGGAGGGAGCAGCTGGCGGACGCAGACTTGGGGCCACTCTTGAGGGAAGTGGACGCAGGGACGAGACCAACCTGGGAGGATATCGCACCGAGGAGCGCCACCTACAAGTCGTACTGGGCCCAATGGGACTCGTTGAAGACCAGAGAGAGCGTGCTGTTCCGGGTATGGGAGTCACCCGATGGGAAGGCGCAGAGAGGACAGTTGGTACTTCCCCGGAGCAAGGTCCCGGAAGTCTTGGAGGAAGTGCACGCCGGTACTTCAGGAGGACACCTGGGAGCGAACCGAATGATTCACAAACTACGGCAGCGCTACTTCTGGCTGAGACTCCGAGCAGATGCTGGTGGTACACCTGGACCGCCTCGCACGCTACGATGGGGCTGTTCGGGGCGAACAGCTTTGAGGTGGGAGCAGTGTAACGGGAGCGCTGGAACACCCTGTGAAAGCAGCTGGCAGCGGAAGGCAGGGGAGGTTCGGTTAGCCACACCTCCTCCTCGTTTGTCTTGTAGTGGTGACAGGCTGTGGTCAGGGAAAAAACATGACTGTGTCGCCTGTTTTCTCTACACCTGTTTCTCGAAATTACGTAATCTGGAACATTCCCCTGGTCACTAGAAACCGGCGATATTCCTATATAAAGAGAGTTACAGACAGACAGAGTTAGTCAGTCAGTGTCGGTCAATCAGTTGGTTAGTGTGTATGAGTGAGGACAGTTCTTGGTGTAAGAACTCAGTGTTAGTCAGTGACGTGTTAATGTACGAGAAGATTGTGCAACGGAAGACTGTACGTAACTGTGAATGTGTACCGGAGCTTACGTAACCGCGAGTACAAGGAAATTGTAACGGACGAACTGGTGAATTGTAATTGTTGCAGCACGTAATTCTGTGTAATTGGCAAGTGTTTAACTGTAAGTCGGTGGAAATAAAGAACATTGTTGAGTGGTGTAATTGGACTTTTCATTTCACGAACCCACAAAGTCACAATATCATTTTCCTTCTACGAAAAAAGGAGAATATAATAGCAACCTAACCTTTTAAAGATCTATGGAAAGTTAAGAGTCAGAGTGAAAAATTCAATGCCTCAGCCGGGATTTGAACCACGGATCTTCAGGATTGCGTTCAGCCGCCCTAACCATTGAGCTACTATGGCCAACGCGCCGACATGACATTAAATTCTACAACTAAAATGTATTTTGTTAGAGTGGCTGGACGGAGACCAGAAAATCCATGGTTCAAATCCCGGCTATGGCATTGAATTTTTCACTCCGACTCTACCTTTGCATACTTTAGCCTGCACACGGCCAGTGTGAAAGAAGAATTAATTTCTTTTAGCGATGGTTAAAGATTTTAAAGGTGATCGCCCCATAACGGCTTTCAAATTTGACTTTCTTTGTATAGCCTAGCGATAAAAAACTATAAAGTTTTACACTTGATAAATATATACTTTTAGAAAAATTCAAAGAATAACAAGAAATACGTCACAAATGCTTTAACCCACAAAAAGGTATATTTCAATTTATTTTTTGTTTTTATCGAGATCTGTACATTGGAGCAGTAAGATTTCGTCTGTCTCTTAAAGTTTACCATTATGGTAATATCCTAGGAATAGAGACGCTTCTGACGCTTCATAGTTGAATAAAGATTTCAATTTCACTTGTTTTGCAAATATCTTAAGGATGCCGTACATTCATAGAAATCCTTGAACATTTTTTTCAGGAAATCTTTGAAAATGCTCCATATATAAGATGTCTGGGGTGGAGATTTCCCTGAATATTTATGTGTCATATTCTTTAAATATACTGAGTATTTAGCCGACTTTTGTTGTAAGAACTTTGCTGTTGGCAGATACAGAAATAAATAAATAAAAAGTGTGGTTGTGTATCTTGAATTTAAGTGATAGTCAAATGTTTAAAATGCTAATCAGTATATGTCCGGGATAAACCAAGTAATGTATTGCTTTCAGAGAAAACTGTAAATATTGGTAAATACAAACAATTAACAAGGATTGTGTCTTACATACGTCCTGCGTTTTAACAACATCTACATTTTTGTTTATTAATATTTTTATGTCTCTTAGAGATATAAAGGAACATTCAGAACGAAGAGAACTTACGAAGATATTATTAAAATATTTAAGATATGCCCTTCATTTGTCATTAATTCACATTTCATGTTTCATAAGTTAGTGAAAATCGTCACAGTTAGTCTATAACAATAAAAAATACTGATAAATATTTTATATAAACTGTAGTGTGAAGTACAGTAAGTGGATTTTCTACTTATTATGTACTTGGTACAGACAACAAAAGTAATTTACTTCATTCACTGTTTACTCTGTTTACTAACATATTTAGTTAACTTTATTACTCAACATTCATCACTTTAAATTATTTTTAATTTGTTAATATGGTAATGTGAATGTCAAAGATAACGTGTACAGTATTTTTAGTATTTGTTGATTACTTTAGACTGTTTCTACTTTTTCTAACACGTACATAGCACATAGAGAATGTATTGTGTTACACCAAACATTTGATAACAAGATTTTACTGTAAAAATTAATTTTGAGACTTGCTAAATAAAACATATATGTTACATTTACATGACTTTTTCTACTCATTGTCTTATTCTCATATCTACTTCATGTTATTACAGATAAATATTTATATAAATGTGTTATTACATATATCATTGTAGGTACAAGTGCAATAGGACAATATAGCAGTGTTTAAGTATAGTCAAATAACCATGAAACAGTCGTCAGGTGATGACTTTGAAATAATGTTCTGTTTCCGTAAGCAAGACAGGAAAACAAAAGAACGATGTCCCATTTGGGGAAAGTGTAAGTACTGGAGAATATAAACAAATAACAAGAAATATCTCGTAAATGATTAACTCTACAAAAATTTATTTGATGTAATTTCCATGTTTCATTGTAGTCTGCAGTTTTTTGTTTTTGTTTTTTAAGTGTTGATCTATCTCTAGTTGTATTGCAATTATACAAATGTGTATTACTAATAAAGAGGAATCCTCTGAATGTTTCCATTATTTTTTGGTCAACCCATCATCAAATTATATGAAATTATTGAAAGCTCCTAACTACCGAATGTCTGACAAAACATATATACACTAAAGCAGAAAGATCAGACCAGGATTTTGGATTTTTAATTTTTGGCCATTCATTGATACTTCTTATTTCGCCAACAGATGCCACTAGATTAGATTCCCCAGTCAACGACGTCTAAAGTACTAAGAATAAATTGGACATACACTGAAGATAACAGCAAGTCCTTAGTTCTTGAAACATATTCAGGTACAGTTTAGTGATTATAAATATGAGACAAAACTTGTGCACTACATACCATTAAGATATTAGTATATTTATAACAAAACCAGAGGTTCTTTGGACTTAAAATTCTTTAGAAAGTCTTCACTGAACACATTTGGAATGTTCTCTTTCTAAAAACAAATGAAATACGAGGGCTGTTCAATAAATAATGATCATAATTTTTTTACGGTTACAATTTTTCGCACTAAAATACAATCTTATTATACTCTGTTAGCATAATGTGAAACAAACACGCCATAGTAGTTTCATTGTTTGTACTACTGGTTCCCGCCTTTGAGAACAAGGCAAGTTCAGACATGTTCAGTATCGCCTACCACTGCTATGGAGGTAACATGCAGATAAATTTGATGTTAGAAGAAGATCCTGAGTTTCTTTCAAACGTATTCACTGCTGATGAAACTCGGCTACATCATTTTGATCCTGAGAGCAAACTGCATAGCTCAGTGTGGAAACCTCCTTCATCACCAACCCCCAAAAACAGAAGTGGTTGCTTCTGCTAGGAAAGTTATGATCATCTCATTCTCTTATATTCATGGAATGGTTTATCAGCATGTTGTACCTGCACACACATCAGTAACTGGACAATACAATAGGGATGTCCTTAAAACATTGCAAGTCCATATCAGGCGCAAAAGACCACATTGCCGTGAAGCAGGCTGGATGCTGCACCACGATAATGCGTGGCCGCATATTGCGAATGTTGTTGCTGAATATCTTGCAAATTCAATGTGAAGTGCATCCCTCACCCTCCCTATAGTCCGGATTTAGACACGTGTGACGTTTTTCTATTCCCTAACTTGAATAAACGCCTTCGTGGGGGATATTATCCATCATCAAAAGCAGTGGTGAGGGCTGCGGAGGCGATTTTGAAGGATCTCTTAAAAATGGTTTCCAGCATGTCTTTGAAGACTGGTAGAAACGCTGGGACAAGTACATCGCATCCAGGGATGACTATTTTGAGAAGGACCATCAAAATTGTGAGGATGAGGAAAGGTACGTTGTCAAAAAAATTGTGATCTTTCTTCATGGAGCAGCCCTCGTATGTTTAAGTTAGACAATGTGTTTTAAGATGTACAGAGGAAGATTTTATCTAGTATTTACAGTTTACCAGTTATGTACATGTCTTCGAGAATGAACAGCACTTCTGTATAAGGTAGTCTGAGGTTGGCAGCATTTGTTAACGAATCTTTCTGTTGTATCTTTGGAATATAAACAGAAATATCAAGATTGCCATTTCCCAAAGTTTGTTTTTAAGTTATACTTTTAGCACACACATATACATGATCCTTTTAACCAAAACATATTTGTATTCAGTCTCTTACGCATTCCTGCTGGAAATTTAGTATCCAGTTTTTGTACAATAAACTACTACCTCCACTTACTGTAAATATGTGTCATATTTTGGGAATATTACAGGCGTTGAGCAAAATTCATTGGATGCAACTTCCCAATTACAGAAACAACCTTTTGCATAATCATAATATTGATGAACTTTTTCTCTTCTTCCCGTTTTAAAAATTTTCAGCCTTTCTTTGTAACATTTGATCAAGGAAACAAATGCTACATTTATTTATATAAAACACAAAACTGAATTCTTGTAATAGTCCCTTAACTTCTATTTATTCTGACTGAATTCTGTACAATTTTCTTTAAATTGTAGTTGATGAGATACATACAAGTACTTAGGACATAAAATAGAGATATCGTTAAAGAGTGTTATTTATGTAAACTTATTTTTTCATTAACGATTTTCGAGATATTCTGCAATTATACATCAGTTTTCAGTTTCTCAGTTTAGGTTTGCAAATGTTTTATATCTTAAAAACTCTAATCCTGTCTCTGAGCTTATCAAAAGCTAATAACAATGACTTTGTAGTATTAAAGCTAACACTATGTTTAAATATTTAACTATTTTGTTGCTGTATGTACAACAAAGTGAGTAATGGAACAACTCCTTAAACGTATATTTCATATTTGTAACAGACGGACAAGTAAACCTTTGTGTAACGGTTGGTCGTGAGTCAATTTGTTATATAGCAGACGATGTTTTAGTTATAGAAATTGTCCGCCAGGGGAGAACCGTCCGCTTTTTGCTGTCCAGAGAGGGCTCCACCTGTAATATCTTACACTGAGAAAGAGACCTTGTGTTTATTAACAATGTTGTGTAAGATATTGTAATTATATTCTTTACATACACCTTAGATTTAACTGTTGTTTGTTGCCAGTAAACGAAGCTTAGCCGAAATATATACGGAGGTAATATCGAGTAAACAATTCATTGTGTGTCGGAATAGTCGTCTTCCAATTTATGTAGAATTTATGGAATTTGAGAAATCTGATGATTTGGCTACCATGAAAAGCTACCGCTA
The DNA here is from genome assembly GCA_030765055.1 of Mantis religiosa. Lineage (NCBI taxonomy): Eukaryota > Metazoa > Arthropoda > Insecta > Mantodea > Mantidae > Mantis > Mantis religiosa. Next base: position 1,096,906 of record JAUKNK010000248.1, read on the forward strand.
TCTCCCTTCTTTTCATCTACATTATTTTAAACCACCAACTTGCAAAACCCCACATTTCCTGTCATTAAGTGGTTAAGTCCGTGTAGAACAGGTACACGAATGACACACATCGTGCTGACCCTCAGTCAGCCGCCAGCTGCTTGAATGAATGAATCTGATGTTAAAATTACGTAATAGCAGCTACGACACAAGTGTAAGGTTATCGAAACAGTCATGTGACGTTTTCTGTAATGTCGCTACAAAAGAATTTTAGATGTATGTTTATATTAATTTTACGACAAACTTTGGTATTGCAAGTTTTGGGACAATTTGCACAGATGTGTCTCCATGATAAACACCCTTTTGTATATCGAATGTGCAACAGTAAGAAGTCTCTCTTCCCCGAAAACTTCACGTTGAAACCAACAAATGCAAAAGCTGTTGTCTCAAATAACAAAGAGAAGAAATTTGCTAAAAAGACAGTTTTTTAGTCACTAATAAGCAGAATAGACACAAACGTATGAAATAGGCATTTATAGGTGGTATAAAAGTAAGAAATTAGGCTAATAATTGTAGCAAACGTTGTTATAACTTAGAAGATTACGTTTCTGAACAAAGGAGTAAAATAGGCAGATAGGACAAAATCCGCCATCTAGTCATAACTTGTGGATAAGCTTTTAGTACATCAAAAGTCAAATATTGTTTATGGCAACCTAATTTATGTAATTAAAGATTTTTTCGAAACCTTCTGTTGTTCTGTTTCAATGTCCAATATCGTTATATCTCAGAAATGCTAATCTTATTCGTATCAGTTCACAAGAATAACAGTAGAGTTTGTAATTCAGCATGAGCTGAGCCGATTTTTAATATTTGTATCTACAACAATGTGAGTAATGAGAAATTTCTGTATACTCCTTTTTTATTTAGAGCGGACGGAATAATGAGTCTTAGTGGTAGAGCTGATTGAGTGTAACACGTTAAATGGTTGCAGTAAACGACCAGTTAGTTACACTGATTGTCCGCCAGGAGAGATATTCCAGAACTGCTAACCGACTGAAATCGCTGTCCAGAGATGGCGCCACAGGTAATATCTTATACTGAGAAGGAATATCTGTAATTATTTACCAAATTTTATAACACTCTACAATTATGTTCTTTACATAGAGCTACGATTTAATTGTACTTTATTACTTAAAACAAACAGTTACTTCAGTAAACACATAGATACTTACGAAAACAAATAAGTAATCCTGTATAAGAAAGGAAGTCTCCTTAAGGATATATATTTTGCCTGTTTTTTCATCTAGGAAATGTTGAAGAATACCATTTTTGCATGATACACATTTCATTTTGTTGGAACTTGTATCCTTCTTAGTCATTATTAACAATAGAAATTTAATACAATTGCTGCTTATTAATAGAATTTATAAGCGATACTAATGCACCTCAAGTTTGAGAGCAAATCTTTGGTACTTATCGAAAAGCTGCGTTGAACTTACAGGACTTCTTATTCTTCTTTTAAACCGTTTTTATTTGTGCTTTATGTCAATGGAAATATACTTTGTTAATATCATTTTCCTTGTACGAAAAAGGAGAATATAATAGGTACCTAACCTTCAGAGATCTATGGAGAGTTAGGAGTCAGAGTGAAAAATTCAATGCCACAGCCGGTATTTGAACCATGGATCATCAGGTTTGCGTCCAGCCGCCCTAACCATTGAGCTACTATGGCCAACGTGCCGACATGACATTAAATTCTACAACTAAAACGTATTTTTTTAGAGCGGCTGGATGGAGACCAGAAGATCCGCGGTTCAAATCCCGGCTATGGCATTGAAATTTTTACTCCGACTCTACTTTTCCATACTTTAGTCTGCACAGGGCCAGTGTGAAAGAACAATTAATTTATTTGAGCGGTGGTTAAACATTTTAAAGATGATCGCCCCATAACGGCTTTCAAATTTACTTTCTCTGTATATCTAGCGAGTTATAAAGCTTCACATTTGATAAATATATGCTTATGGAAAATTTTTTGAAAAAAAAAACATGAAATACGTCGCAAATGCTTTATTCCACAAAAAGTACATTTTCTTTTATCGTTTGTTTTATCGAGATCTCTATAATGGAGCAGTAAGATTTTGTCTGTTTTACAGTTTACCATTATAGTAATGTCCTATGAATAGAGGGACTTCTGACACATTAAAAGTTGAATAAAGATTTTCATTTCACTGGATTTGTAAATATTTTAAGGACGTCGTACATTCATAGAACTCCTTGAAAATTTTTTTCAGAGAATCTTTGAAAATGTTTCATCTATAAGAGATCTGGGGTCGAGATTTCCCTGAATATTTACGTGTCACATCCTTTAAATATACTGAGTATTTAGCCGACTTTTGTTGTAAGAGCTTTGCTGTTGACAGATGCAGAAATAAATAAATAAAAAGTGTGGTTGTGTATCTTGGCTTTAAGTGATAGTCAAATGTTTAAAGAGCTAATCAGTATATGTCCGGACTAAACCAAGTAATGTATTGCTTTCGGAGAAAACTGCAAATATTGGTAAATACAAACAATTAACAAGGATTGTGTCTTACATACGTCCTGTGTTTTAACTACAGCTGCATTTTTGTTTATTAACATTTTGTCTATTATGTCTTATGTCTATTCTTTGTTTCAATTAATTTGTTGGGACTTGTATCCAGTTTGGTAAATACTGAGTGTGTTACTCATTAAACGCGTTTGTTCTAGTCTTGGCGATGTTACATTGTTTCTCCGGCAAGAGAGATATTTCAGTTGGTAACCAAATGCGAGTTGCTGTTCAAAGATGGCTCTGCCGTAATATCATATCCTGAGGACAGAAGTGCATAATTATTTAGAAAGCTTTGTAACGCACTTTCATTATATTATTTATATAAATCTTGGATTTATCTGCTCTTATTGGGTAAAAATAAGTAGTGGCTACTCTGAATATACAGGCAATATTGAATGAATAAACAATTTTGTGTGAGAAAGGGAAGAATGACCATTCTATATTGAGAATGACTATACAATTCTGGTATCTATGAAATATTGATCATTGAGGTCTACTGAATTTAGTTGGCACTTTTTATCCAGTTATAATGGTAACACTTACTGTATGTTGTAGTGAACTATGTGATCTCTCACTCAGGGTATACGTGACAGTTGAAGTAAGTTGTCAGTCTTATCACTACCAACTAGAACTTTTCAACTATTATATCTGCTCAACTATCAATATGTTTACTGTTTGTGTAATAACAATAAGATGTCTAAGTTGTCGTGAGTTACTGAATTAACTGGAATAGTTTTATCTACTTTATATAGAACTGTATCTATATAATATAACTTATGAGTAAAAGATACATCATTCTTTGTTATTTGGATTTCTTTTAAATTATTTTATAGTATGTTATCTTTCATTTTAAGTTTCTCTATTTATGTAGATTTTTTGATGATTCTCAAAGTCTGTCAATTATATTCACAAAATATAAGGAATTAAACTTCTCACATAAATATTTTATCTCTTCATATATTTTGTGTTGGTATTCATTTTTAACGACCGCATAACACGTTTAAAACAATATAAATCCTAATAACTGGTTTTAAATTGCCTTTCTCTTCACATAAGGCTAGTTAAATAAAATTACTGTCGCGGCGACACGCACGAAAGTTTCGGTTCAGAGAGATAAGCGCGGCTTCTGTACACAAAGAGCCCGCAGATAAAGATAGCGGAGATAAAGGACTTGCCGTCACAGATTAAGTTGCGCTTCTGGAAGGTTCGGGTTTCGTCTAGTGACAGAACATTCGAGGTCTTGTTTATTCCATAAATATCTAGTGATTGATACAGAGCAGTCTCGAATTATCAATGAGGTATTTAAAGAAGTACAACTCGCCAAGAGTCTGTCGTAAACAGGAAGAGTAAACAGTTGTAAAGTGTTTTAACGAGAAGTAATGTAAACAGATGTAATCAGATCGCTGTTGTTGTGGTCATCGACCTTGGTAGACTGATTGTGTAGGTAACGTAATTATGTTACGTAAGGATTGGACAGAGTGTACTTCTACGGAAATAAGCAATATATAGAATTTCTGAAAAGAGGAATTTAAATTCTACGAACGTACAAAGTCGCATTATATAGTGATTTGTATGTTGTTCTCCGATAAACTACAAGGGCATTTTAAAACAAAATGGTCTGATCTGAAAGTTTTAACATTCATATCTAAAATTCTAATAACTCAGAAAATAAAAGAGAAGTTTAAAATAACCAAACGTTTGTACAGAACAACTTTGAACATATGTGTTCTGTAATCCTATTAAATGTCACATTCAATTGCTAATTCTCTCAAGATTTGAGATACAGATATTCAAAATGTGGTGGTACACCATCCTGCTGATACCTCACATAGAAGGACAAATTTCCCAGGAGGTCAGGTACTTCACACTTAAAAAAATGACAATTCATTACAGCAGTAATTATACTTTCATGTCTACCTCTACATCAGGTACTGACATATTTTTTAATGTTAAAGAGACACAACTAAATAACAAACTACATTCATATTGTATCTCAAGTTTTAAGTCACTTTGGAACTAGATTACCTACACGTCGGTTTACATTTCTACCTGCAGTGTGTGAGCGTGTGTGTGGAGGTTTTGTAATTCTTTAAGAAATTGGGTAATGCATTCTAAATGTATTATTTATATATATAGCTTAGTTTTAATTGTTCTTTATTCCTTGAAAAAGAACGTATATGTAATGTATACGTAGGCAATATCTAGGAGTTTTTCAAATCAAGGAACCATACACAATATTTAGCTTTTCTGTTTATTGTTAGGACTATTGTATTCCATAAAAGTAATAACATGTATATAAAACATGTTAAAGTAAGGTATATTAATTTGAACTTTGTTTCCTCAATTTAGCTAAATATTTTGCTCTTAATTCTGTTTGAATCCTCTTTGCCATAATCTCCAGTTGTTTTATTTTTATATATCACTTTTGGGCAGCTTTCCTTCTCTACAAACTGTTCATGTAAAAGCCATGTATGCATTATGTAATGTAAACCCTCTACGGAGATATGACTTTGGTAGAAATCTGTATGATCAAATCATGTAGTCAAAATATTGTACTATTATAAAATAAAATTGACAAAAATATACAAACTTCCTACCTCCAATGACTTAACTTTATATAAGATAAATTCTGAGAGTCTTTCCTTATTCTTTGTAAAAAGTTTTTCTCTATATAGCGCTAATGGTTTGATCAAAATGCCAACTTTATTTAATTATTGATTTTTTAGTCTAGTGTTACTCCATTTCAATATTAAATACTTCATATCTTAAAAGTGCTAATGCTACTCTTGTAAATTTGTAAGAATAGCACTACAATTCAAAAGACAACATGAGCTGATCACATTCTTAACATTTAACTACGTCCTTCTCATATATAGAACAAAATTTGTAATGAAACTGCTTCTGTTATTTCTTTAATTTTTGAGCAGACAGAACAATCATCTTAGTGTTAGGGCGGATTGAGACTGTAACACGATAAATGTGTAAGAGACGATCTGTTAGTTATAGTGATTGACCACTAGGAGAGAAATTCCTGAACTGCTAACCGAATTGAAATCCCTCTCCAGAGCTTTGCTGTTGACAGATACAGAAATAAATAAATAAAAAGTGTGGTTGTGTATCTTGACTTTAAGTGATAGTCAAATGTTTAAAGAGCTAATCAGTATATGTCCGGACTAAACCAAGTAATGTATTGCTTTCGGAGAAAACTGTAAATATTGGTAAATACAAACAATTAACAAGGATTGTGTCTTACATACATCCTGTGTTTTAACAACATCTACATTTTTGTTTATTAACATTTTGTCTGTCTCTTAGGGATATAAAGGAACACTCAGAATGAAGACAACTTACAAATTTACTGCCAAAATATTCAATATGTGCATTTAACACATTTTAATATTTTTTAAATATTAATTAAATAATTGGCCAGTTAAAAAAATTAGTTATGATATAAAAACTTTTAAAAATATTTAATGCAAGGTGTAGTATTAAGTACCATAAGTAATTGTGTGTAAGGCAATAGGAGAATACAGCAATGTTTAAGTGATACTCATTGTCCATAAACATAATAATGACGGTACCTTCTGTTTCTCGTTTTTAAATATTTGCAGCATTCCTTTGTCACATTTGACCAATGTAACAAATGTTTATTGTATTTTCATAATAAACAAGCTGTACCATTTAATTCCTGGCAACAGTCTTTGAAGTCCTATTTATTCTGACCGAGTTCTATATAATTTTCTTTAACTTGTAGTTCATGAGATATAGACAAGATCTTAGCACATATAGATTTAGATTTCATTAAAACCGCTAATTTATGTCAACTTACTTTATCGTTACAATTGTCGAGATATTCTTTTGTTCTAGTCCAATTTTTCCAATACTCTTATTTATTAATAACGTTAATGTTATTTTTGTGTTTGTCAAAAGTCAATAGTAATAACTTTGGAATTTGTAAACTGACCCGGTTATTTAACATACAAGTGTATGTACAAGGAAATAGGTAACAAAACACTTCCGTAAACGTTTATTTCAAATTTGTACCAGATGGACAAGTAAGTCTTTGTGACTGAGAAAGTACATTAACTGACTTTGTTATACAGGAGACGCTTTAGTTATAGTAATTGTCCGCCAGGGGAGCTTTGGTTGACTACCGACTGCTTGTTGCCGTCCACAGAGGGCTGTACGTGTAATATTTTATACTGATGAAGGAGATTTGTAATTATCTACAAGGTCTTATAACAAATTGTAATTATGATATTTTAATGGAGCTTTGATATAATTGTTGTTTATTTCCTGAACACGAAAGGTAGCTATAATGTCTATGGAGACAATATCAAGTAAATAATTAATGTTTTGTAGCAAAGGAAGTCTTCAAAACTAACTCCATCTCAAAGGTGGATCGAAAGTCATGGTGGTATCCATTTACTATCCTCCAGGTAGATTATTCGTAAGGAATGACTACCAATCCATCCTAGCTCTGCACCCTAGGGTTATCATGGCGGGCGACTTCAATGCCAAGCATGAGCGTTGGTATTGCAGACGCCGAGATGCAAGAGGCAACGAAATAATCCGCCTTATAAATGCGGACCCACAACTACAAGTACAGGGTCCCTGGCAACCCACTCACCGCCCGCGAGGTCGAAGGCTGGCTTCGGTCATCGACTTCGCTATCACCAAGCATTTCCCATTTCACCTCACTCTCATCTCACTAAATGCACTCCATTCAGACCATAATCCAGCATTGACAGAGATCAATACTAGGGTTGCCACTCATGACCTCTCGATTCAAACGCGAGAGGTTGACTGGGAAGGCGTAAGGAACTGCCTCCGCACCTCCATACCGCCAAACCCCAGGATTCAGAGCATCCGCACCCTCGAGGCTGCGGTCTCATCTTTCAGCTCCATAGTCACGCGAACTGCCAATAATTTGACAGTTCATGCTGACGCTCCTTTACACCCAGATATCCTTCCCCTCGATATCGTCCTACTGATCCGCCGCTCTTGGGCCGCAAGGAGACTCTACCAGCGTCACCGCACACCGCATAATCGCGCGCTACTTAGACGACTTCGTCGTCAGGTCAGTGTCCGCCTACGGGAGCACAGAATGCGAGCGTGGGAGGACACAATGGCCAGGTTGCGTGTAGAGGAAGGCGACGTGTGGAGGATTGCAAAGACTCTCAAGAACCGCCGAGGTCAATACCACTCCCCATTGCATTGTACACGGGCTCTGGCCTATGATCCTAAATCCAAGGCAGAAGTGTTTGCGGATTACCTTGAGCGTACAATGTGCCCCAGAGAAGACCCTCAGGACGATATCTTTTCGGAACATGTCCGAAGGGAGGTACGTCGATATTTTCGCCGACCCCCGGAGGATGTGGACCGACTTCCCACTGTCGGTCCTAGTGAAGTCCAAGGCGCTCTGCAGCGTCTCAAACCTAAAAAGGCGGTGCGACCTGATGGGCTTACTCCACTCATGCTCCGTCATCTTCCTTTAACGCCATGCTGTTCTTGACAAAGTTCAATGTGTGCCTAACTCTCGGTCACTTTCCACGCGAGTGGAGGGAGGCCAGAGTGATCTGCATATTGAAGCCAAGAAAGGACCCGGTGCACCCTTCTAACTACCGTTCCATTAGTCTCCTATCTACCCTCTCGAAAGTCTTCGAGAGGATTATTCTCACCCGCTTGTCCCCAGTATTGGGTGATATTCAAGCCATACCTGCTTATCAATTTGGATTTCGTCCGGGGCACTCGACAGTCCAACAGCTTTTGCGAGTCGTGGAGACGGCTGCCCTGGGTTTCCAGGAACAGGCGTTCACGGCAGCAGTATCTTTGGACGTCGAGAAGGCTTTCTCTACAACTTGGCACACGGGACTCCTTCACAAGCTTATCCACCTAGGCCTACCAAACCAATTAATCAACATCTTACACAGCTTTCTAAAACATCGCACCTTTAAAGTCACAGTTGCGGGGCAAACATCTACTCTCCGACCCGTGAGAGGCGGAGTCCCAGAAGGCTCTGTATTATCTCCCACACTATTTAGTGTATACATGGCAGACTTCCCTACCGAGCCGCGCGTCGAAATGACACAACATGCTGACGACGTGCTGCTCTTCTACAAAGACAGACATATTCGCAGAGCCTTCAAACCTATACAAAGACACCTCCGTCTCACACAGGAGTGGTGCAGGCGTTGGCGGATGTTCGTTAACCCGGACAAAAGCCACGCTATTCTATTCACCAAGCACCACAACCCCGCAGACTGCCCTGATTTCCATTTCAGAGGCCGAAGGATAGAATGGGTATCCTCTATCAAATACCTTGGAGTAGAGCTAGACAAGGGTCTGACTTTCCGTCGACACATCAGGGAACTCACGGCGAGGGTTCAGGGAGCTATTGCATCCCTGTATCCTATGCTGGGTTCTCGATCGATGCCAGTCCGCGTAAAGCTATGCCTTTTTTGAGCTCTTATAGTCCCGTTGATGCTATATGCCTGCGAGGTCTGGGGCATGGCCTTAGATTCCTGGCTGGCATATCTTCAACGCGCTCAGAATAGAGGACTTAGGTCCATCTATTCAGTAGGCCGATTCTTCCCAGTAAGGTTCCTCCATGAAGCCTCGGGTCTTCCATACGTGGAAGATGAAATTAGACGCCGGGCTACAAAATTACACGCACAGTTACCTTTGCACAGATGTGCCCTGGTTCGGTCTCTTGGTGATTATGATCCCACCAGACGTCGTCGCCGAATATTCCGGGTCCCCCGCATGGCTTGCGGGCATCCGAGGTAACCACGGAGTATTTCCAGCAGCAGCAAAATCTGAGCTCCCATAATCTACCAAGAGTTGTTGGTCTCAAAATTAAATAAAAATCAGTTCACATAAAAATAAATCTTTCCACGCCAGGGTGCCAGAAATAGCATTCTATCCTTCTAGAGGAGTCAATAAACTACCTCATATTCAATCCACCATCCTCAAAGAAAAACAGCCATCCTAACCCATCCCGAAAAGAAAATCCTATCTGTGGTTAAACCCTATCCTGGTTGGGCACACAGCAACAATCTTCAGGCTAACACAAGCCTACCAGTATCTGCGAGCGAGCGAGCAAGCGAATGAACCGTGAACTTACTTCAATTAAAATGAACAATACTCGTTTTGTTGATACATAATTGGATAAAGCAATTTAAACAATGGAGGGTGGAAGAAGTTGAGGGAGTTTAACAAGAAGTAAAGGCAACCACTGAAAAGTGGAAAGCCTAATAATAAATATCAATGTTGTAAACCTTTCTGTTGTTCAGTCGCGAATATGATGACCTAGCATTAACTGTCTACTTCTTATAACGGCTTATTGATTTTCATTTTAATTTCAAAATTATTTTGACGGTGAAAGTTTAAAGGTAATTGCCATGTAATGGATTAAAGATTTCATTCCCGCGTTTGTCATCTCTTATGGTTTGTCAGTTATACAAAAGTCACACGGATATAGAGATCTTCCTACAACATTCCGGAATAATTTAATATATCTCCATCTTTCATCAAGAGAGAATCTTAGAACCATTTTTTAGAAAAACCAACATTTTCGAGGACGCTTCTTGCAAATGTTAGTAAGTGTTGAGGGATATTTTTGATAATCTACGTCTGATATCCTAGGAAGATGCTGAGTGTTTTATTTTTGGGATTATGTTGAATACAAACTCATAAACTCCTGCCCCTTACGACTGTACAAGCCACAAACAACGTGATGATATAAACAAGCGGGTTCTCTCACTGTATGAAGGAACACAGCAGAACGGGTGTAAATGTATAAACAACCAGTTCCCTGCTATAATAAGTTTTTATTTGCTGAACTTGACCCACATCATAACGCGTCATGTCTACTCAAGTAACTTCCTCGGGAACCTTACTTTTACGTAATACCAAAGGAAATAAACTCTACAAAAGGTAACAACAAACTAATGAGGCTAAATATCGTAGATCACCTCAAAATAAACACACTATACTCGTCTGCCCATATAATGACTGAATAACCTAAAAATATATTACAGGATAAAAACAACAGCTAGTATTCAAGAAAAATTAAATAACAACGTGAATCTCGACTATAGCAAATCAAACGGGGCAGACATTAT